>OX419728.1:31236500-31624000 GCA_948477245.1 Thumatha senex | reverse complement strand
TGTATAGTTTACTCAGGTGGCGCTAAGGTTGCATATTCTAGCAGCATTCTCATATTATAATGAACAAAGTGTAGCCAGCAAATATAGTCGCTCCGGCTCGAAGTACCACTACGTTTGAGATACTAGTTATTAGTATATATTAGGATATTATAATTATTCGACAGCTGATCATCATCATCCGAGCGTCTGTCCCAGTTGCGTCTCGCGACGCCCGGGGTCCGCTTTCCTACATTTTCTCCTCCACTTCGCACGGTCGTCGGCATCCCCTGTGGTGAGACCATTGGCACGCATGTCATCCCTTACGACGTCAAGCCAGCACTTCTTGGGTCTTCCCCTCTTACCGGGACCCGGCGGGGCTGACATGGCCAGACATTTGTTACCTACGTAGCCCGGCGGTTGCCGCAAGACGTGACCATACCAACGAAGGCGACACTCTTGCAACTTGTCTGCAATGTCACGGACGTGAAGGCTGCCGCGGATGCGAGAGTTCCTCACGCGGTCCATCCGCGTGACTCCACACATCCACCGCAGCATCTTCATTTCCGTGACACGCAGCTCCTGCTTGTGTCGCTCCAATATCGGCCACGTCTCACTGCCATGTAAAAGGACAGGTCTAATAATGGTTTTGTAGACCTGTCCCTTCAACCGGATCGGCATTTTAGGGTCACAAATGACACCGGTCATCTCCCGCCATTTGGCCCACGCGGCAGCAATGCGTGACTTGACATCGCAATCGATGTCACTGGACGTGTGAAAAACAGATCCCAAGTATTTAACCTGGTCCGTGCGCTCGACCAAATCACCGCCTATGCGGACGGATGTGGGATCTGTCGAGTTTAGTGCCAAGTACTCGGTCTTCGCCACATTTAGTTTCAGACCGCCGTTCTCAAGCGTCTCCTTCCACGCCTTTACACGTCGCACCAATCTGCCCCTGTCCGCGTCTGCCAGCGCAATATCGTCAGCATACATGAGCAACCATGGAGGCTGCTCATGCGGGTTTCTGATGCTGTCCGACAATTCGTCTAATATTACACTGAACAGAAGCGGACTAAGGACAGAACCCTGGTGTACCCCGACGGTGATGGGGAAGGGTTTCGTGTCGCCAACAGCAGTCCGAACCATTGAGTCGGAGTCACAGTACATGTCCCGGATAGTGTCAATATAGACCTCTGGAACTCCTTTGGACCGCAGTGCCCACCAGATCATCGCACGAGGAACACAGTCGAAGGCCTTCTGCATATCTAGGAACAAACAGTGCAGAGGCGTGTTCTTCGACCTGTATTTCTCTGCGACAACCCTCAGGGCAAAAACAGGGTCCGTGGTCCCATGACCAGGGCGAAACCCATATTGACACTCCGAGAGAGTACACTCCTGCCGGATCCGAGAGTCTATAATCCTCTCGAAGATCTTCATGGTGTGGGACAGACTGTTCGACAGCTGATATCTAGGCATATAATCGCAGACTGAGCGACTTCGTACGAAACAAGTATAGCTGTAATCAGGTGTAAGGGTAGTAGTTTGTACGTCTGCCTCACATATATCTGTGGTATTGAGTCTCAGGATTTTGTTATAATTTAGATTCTGCATAATGTTACGAACAACACACTGAACAAATGTTACATAAAATATTTTTTATTTTTGTTTTAGTTTGCTCATTACTCATTTCGATACAAATAGCGACTAACGTGATGCATACCTTTCATTCATAATTGTAATTGTGAACTGTGTCGTTTTAGTAAGACAATAGCAGACACAACGGACTATATTTTAAGTTTAGGCGTTGATTTGCTTTAACTTGTAAAAACGAATGTGTTGACCGTGGCGCCACCTTCTATAATACCAATTATGCATAATATAACACTCTTGTCTGAGTACAACACTAAATACTCTCAACAGTATCCGTAGGAAAAACAAATACTCGATACAAAGAGTTAACTGTTTTATTCATACAATTCTATATTTATTTATTAAAATATATATATAAAAGTATACAGGTAACCTATAGTAATCATATAAAGGGGGACATTTCAGTCCCTCCGGCGATATCGTTATTTGTTATCTGTGCGAGTATAGTTCTTGTATAATACCCGCGGCTCCGTCCACGTGGTGAACATCTCTTGTACCATTTTCCCACAGAAACATGTTCCCGGAATAAAAACACCTTTCTAGCAGTATAAGAATTTTCAGAATCGGTTCAGTAGATCCAGAGATTACCCTCTACTACCTCACAAACGTAAAACATGACATGACATAAACTATACCTCTTTTTAATATTAGTTTAAATGAAATTGTGATATAGGAACTGTCACGTCACTTGGGAGAAGGCCTCTCCAGCAGTGGACGATAGGCCGATTTGATTGATTGACGTTATACAATGTCACGTTCCATCCGCACTTCTTTATGGTCCGTGACTCATACCTAATATTTTTCTAGACTGTTTTTACAATAGAAAGTGACCAATTTTAAGATTTTCATGATGGGGATGCCGGCATCGCCGGACGAACGATCCGACCGCATGGTTTGCCTCCAACTTCGTTCAAGGACTGATCCATAGTTCAATTTTCTGGCAACAATCAGAATCAATACCTGTAGGCACCAAACCAATATATACAGATCGAGTACATAGGTAAGAGCTAAATTATAGCATGTCTTTTGTTTATTTAGATAGTTTTGTTTCATGACGACAACCTGCGTATGGAGGCAACTCATAAGGCAAATTATTTATTGCGGAAAATTGAACTCTGAAATTTATCTGGAAACCTATCAATCTTCAATATTTTGGATTAAGTCTTTTTACTAAACAAAACTATATGTGATCTTCGGCTGCTACCAAAGTTATGTAATATTAGATTTCAGATTTTTATAAGTAAACAAACATGACAAAAAGAATAAATGTTAGTACCTCAGGAAGTACGTTTTCAACTCTGTTCTCTAGTTATTACGTTATTTGTTTTTATCCAATAAATCATTTTACCTATATTGAATTGTTTGAATACCGATAACCAAGTCTTGAGCCGTGTTGTAAGGGGCAGACGCAGGTTACGTTCCGAAGCACGAAATACCTAATAAATTATTTCTCTGGAATTTCTGTTTTATATACATGGCGGTAGAAAAACAGGGAAGGAAGGGTTTACCTAATACCACTCTGTTCCGTAGAGGACGCACTGAATGCTAGATTGCCCTGACCAAATTCCCAATCGTCTAATAGGTAAAAATGCGGCCCATTTATTCAAAAAAACTTAGAAAGTAGTACTTAGTGTGTAAGTAGTACAAGTAGTGTTTTTTATCTAGTATTGAACACACTCGTATAGCCTATAGCGTATTAATTTTGCATGTCTAAACGAATTTGAACGTAGCGAAGTTTACAACACTAGGTATATAATAACTTGTCAGAGTCAGTACCTACGATCGAAGGTCACCGACTGGCCTACGACATTTACACTGCATTAAGATTACAAGTGAAATAGCATACAGAGACGACTTTTGACTCAACATGCTTGTGTTAAGCAAAATTAAAAGTAAAATTACTAATTTCATTAAATTAAATCCAAACACGACGAGACTGGTTCACAACAATATCCTACAAAATAGAAATAATACAGGAGACTATCTGAATGTGATGATTCGAGGTGAGTCGCTGCAATTTCCCAACGTATGGTTGAGAGAAAACTGCCAATGCGACCAGTGTTACCACAAATCTGCTCAAAGCAGGATATTGGATTGGAGCACGTTTGATATCAATGTCAAGCCGACTCAGGTAACCAAGCATGAAGACACGAACTCTCTTCAAGTGACATGGGACGACGGACACGCCTCTCAATACAATCTCAATTGGCTAAAGTTTAGAAGTTTTACACCAGAAAATCAGAATAAATACACTGAAACCATCTACAAACCTAAAAAGATACCGTGGCACGGTAACAAATTCAGTGAAATACTGTACAAACGGGACTATCATGAAATTCTGAATTCCGATGAAGCATTATACGATTGGCTGTTCAATTTTTCAGTTTATGGCGTTGCGTTAATTCAAAATACGCCACATTCAGAGACGGCAATTGATGGAGTTGTCGACAGGATCGGCTTTAATAAACGTACGCATTATGGGATTAAGTTTATAGTTCAACACGTCGATAACACTAGCAATGTTGCTTATTTATCGAGTAACTTACAACTGCATACTGACTTGCCCTATTACGAATATTGTCCCGGAAGTAACTTGTTACATTGTCTTGTCCAAACGGAGAGTCAAGGCGGTGAAAATATGTTATCAGATTGTCATTTCACTGCCAAGTTTATGAAGGAAAACCACCCAGAACATTATAAGATATTAACAGATCTTGAAGTTGAATGGAGGGATGTTGGAACCGAATTTGGAAATGATTTTTATAAGTTACACCGCGCTCCAGTTATTTGTCAAAATCATCATGACGAAATAACACGAATTAATTTTTCGATACCGCAGAGAGGTAGCCATTTTCCAGGGCCTATAGAATTAGTTAAACCATGGTATGAAGCTCACAGTATGTTTTGGAATTTAAACCACAAGTTTGCAGCAAAGTTTAAAGCTCGATCTGGCGACATTCTGGCCTTTAACAACATAAGATTGGTGCATGGACGAAGTGCATATGAAGACACTAATAATAATGTGAGAAAAATAATAGGCACATATCTGGACTGGGATGAAATATATTCTAGACTTAGATGTTTGAAAGTAAAACTGGCAAACGAAGATGGATTACGTTAACATAATCTTATTGTTACTAAAAGTTTTAATTATTGCTCGTGTAGGTAATTAATAATGTAGGTACCAATTTAAAAAAAATACACAATTATTTATATTAATGTTATTGTTATTCATCGTTTTGCGCATGGTGGGGACGCCGCGCCGACATCGCCTGATAAACGGTCGGACAGCGTGATTAGCCGCCTACTTAGTTAATTTTTTTGTAACACTTAGGTGTCAGACGTGCATACAGTCCACATGTTGGAAAACTATTGGTATATTTCCCCAGGCCCTCTCCTGGTTAGGTTTGGATTATCTTTAACTAATATGTAATATGAAACCCATAAAATAAAATTCAATAATCAAACCTTGAGGTAGCCTGCCCATGCCTTAAATTTTCTGGCTTCTAGGTAAAATAGCTTAGTAAAATAGTGACATAAGGTAATGACTCAATGTGTTTTAGGTTTATCAATTACGCCTTATCCCGAAGGTGTTGCAGATGCATACTATACTCCCACATTTCACCATATGCATTTTTGTTCCATGTAACAGGTGGTGAAAGCTGCCCATAAAGCCTTCAACATGGCTTAATGACGGCCATGTTACTGACAACCGAGACCAATGGTTTTTATGTTTCTTGTGAAGCATGGAAGCGCTTGCAAATGTAAATGCCACAAAGAGGTCACCCAACTGTGACCAGTCATATCGTTTACAGAGCACTGAGTCAGCAGGGCTATGAGCGCTTGACTTAATGTGTATATTCAATTATGGATGACATACAGAACAAATGTCTGGCCATGCCACCTCACTCTCAACCAACCGAGCACTCAACAAAGAAATTCAAGAATGCTCACCCATTTGCTTTTGTGGGTACTTCTGACCTAGCCTGTTCAATCAGTTTGAAAGAGCTGTATATTTTGCCCTAAAAAGTATGACTTTGGCTTTGACACTAGATGTGGTGGTGTCAAAGGATGATTATCAGGTGGGCTGTAAGCTAGTCTGCCACCTCAGTGGTATAAAAAATAAAGAAAAAAAAATCAATATTTTATTTCAGATTCTTTCACAAATTTGGTTAATTATTTGAAAGGAAAAAAAGCTGCCTCTTATTCCACCACAACGAAAGCAAATTAAATCATTGTACAGTTAGAAGCAAATTGTAAGTTATAGGATACTCCTTTTTTTATTGGCCTTCCATTCCTACGGTTAGGGAAAAGGCTCACAACTTTTTCCATATGGTTATGTCTGGTAACTCTTAGCAAGTGGTTAGGTCGACATCTTCAAACCAATGATATATCCACACAGATAAGTAGACCCTTGTCCAGACCAGTCAGTGTTCATGTGACTTGGCCACATTACTAAAGAATGACTAATTTCTCACTATGTATGTATCTATATTGTGATCTCTTATTGAAAATTTTCTAAGTGGGATTATTTTGCTAGTTGAATCTTCCAAGTTTTCTGCAACTTCAATCAGTGGAAATGCTTCCAATTCAGGATTAGCTGCCATACTTACTGCAGTAGATTCATTAGTATGAATATAGACAGTAAAAGTAGCTTCTTCTGGCAGATCCTTGAAGCTACTGCTCATAGAGGACAACTTCAAGCAAAATACTCGTAGGTTTACTTCTGCTTGTATCAAATATGCGTCTATCGTTTCCTCATAATAATTATCTTTATCAAACTGAAACACGAACTTTAAAACCGACTTGTATTCCTTATCGGTTATAGTAAACTCCACACAACCAAGCTGCGCACTTTTTAAACATTCCTCTATAGTTTTCAAACATAGATCTAGGTATTGGTTAACTTCTGGGTGAATAGACCGGTATACGACTGTGTTATACTTCCTTCTACATTCGAAAATACTTTTAGGATAAATTGAGGTATAATACAATATACTATGGAATGCAATACATAAAAATTCCACAGTGACATCAACGAAACAATTATCCATTGTTACTTGTTACATTCGGTTATTTCATAAAAGAACTACCCACTAGAGAAACTAGCATTGAGGGGGAATAATAAAGTAACCATATTCTAAATTTCTAATTATGAAAGTAACGAATCAGCAGGAACAGGGGGGGGGGGGGGCAGTCATCTAAAGGAGGCCGCTTATTTGTAAAGAAAGTTACACCATCTTCTTTTCCTAAAAGGAAACAAGTTTCTGAGTGATTCTAGTATTTCGGGTAGATGTCACTGATTAATATACCGATCACGATAATATTTTTTTCTTTTGTTTTGGCGATGTCCGGCTTGGACTTAGCCACGACGCAGTAAAAGGTTAGGAAGCGGTTAATATATAAAAAGGATTACGGAATTTCGGGAAAGGATCAAAATGGTTTGAAACAAGATTCTTAAAGTAATATTTAGATTTTTAAATGATTAATAGTTATAAATAAAGATATGGTTTTATAAATATTAATATCAAGATTATGTAATAGGGTGTTAATACAAGATGGAAGAGGAACATGGAGGGATATTAAGGATTCGAAAAATTCTGTATGGTTAAATAGAGGGCAAGCGAAAAAAATATGGTTTAAGTCGCCTATATCTGAACCACATTCACAAATGTCACTGTTAATAATTCTAAATTTAGCAAGGTGCACTGGAGCACATGTGTGACCCAATCTCATTCTAGTTATTATTGAAGTTGTCGTTTTACCAAATTAGAATTTTGAAAACCAAGGTTTAATAGGTATTGTAGGCTGAATTTGACTGAAATGTTTACCTTTCACTTGGCTGCTAGTGTGCCAGTCTTTTCCCCAGGATTCAAGTAGATCCTTTTTAGAAAGAGACATTAAGTCAGAGCAGTAGTTTTTATACGGGAACAAATCCCCACATGAAACTGCCTCATTAGCAAGTCTATCCGCATAGTCGTTGCCAAAAATACCTTGATGACTAGGTATCCATAAAAACTTTATGTCTAAACCGTTAGATAAACATTTCTGTAACGATTTCGACATTCAAAAACAACAGTCAAATGCTTTGTTTTAAATGGGAATCGCTGTAGAGCTTGTAAAGCACTTTTGGAGTCTGTGATGATTGCGGTCTTTGAGAGTTTTAATAATAATATGTATTCCAAAGACTTCAGTAATCCGAAGCATTCACCGGTAAATACTGATGTCTCTGGTGGGAGTCTAACTTTCTGGACTATCTTGAACTGGTGGTGATATACTCCTATTCCGACACAATCCAAATTACTATGCTTAGAAGCATCACTGTATATATGATGCCAATCTGGAAATTCGTGATTGAGATAGTAGTTGAAGTTCGAATTAGCATTAATGTCATTTTGAAGATCACAGTTTAGAATAATACAAGGTGAAATAGTTAAGGAATCATAAGATGTAGAAAAAAGGGGGAGACGAGAAGATCTGTGAGTAGGGGATTGTAGAGATAAAAATTTACGAAAGCTGCTAATAAGGCAAGGAACCTTTTTGTGAGACCAGTAACTGGAGGTTTCTATTACGTCTGAGAGTAATTGGAGTTTATGATGTAAGGGGTGGTTTGTGATTTGTAAAGATTGAAACGCAAATCGGTCACAAAGATATTGTCTACGATGTATCAGTGGAGGTTCAACACATTCAACTTGAAGAGCGTTGATGGGGCTGGATTTCATACAACCTGATATAATTCGAAGAGCTTTATATTGAACACTGTCAAGTTTATTTAGGCCAACTATACCACAGGGTTCTAAAAGAAATGACCCGTAATCTAGAAGACTTCTAATCAAAGCGTTATAAAGAAGTTTTTGGGAAGTTGGATGAGCTCCCCACCAAACACCCGACAAGCATCTCAAGATATTTAAATTACGTTCACATTTTGCAGTAATATGGTAACAATGTTGGAGCCCAGATAATTTAGCGTCTAAAATAATTCCTAAGAACTTTGCATGCTCATAAACTGGAAGTCGTGAGTTTTCATAAAAAACTGATACGGTAGGAGGACATCGCATTCGGGAAAATAATACAACAGAACTTTTGGGCACTGATAGAGTTAGGCCATTAGTATCCAGCCACGTTTTAAGGGAATCAAGAGCTGATGATAACCTATCAGCTGATCTCTCAATCGATTGCCCCGAAGTATAAATGAGTAAATCGTCTGCATATTGTAAGATATTTATGTTGCCTTTCACTAATGTACTTTCTAGGTCATAGGTATATAAATTATAAAGGAGAGGACTTAATACTGATCCCTGTGGTAAACCTCTCGAAGCTATTCTAGTAATTGTGAGGGAGTCCGGAAGGATAACCTTAACACATCTCTCAGACAGAAAATTTATGATAAAATTTTGTATTAATATAGGGACATCCAATTTAAAAAGCTTTTTTTGCAGTATATGTAGCTGGACACTATCGTACGCAGCAGCTATGTCAAGAAAACAGGCCAGAAGTGAGTGATTATTTGAAAAAGTTAGACGAATATCAGTGGTAAATATGGCTACACTGTCTATGGTACTTTTACCCTTTCTAAATCCATACTGACTATTGGATAATAGACCTTTATTTTCAATAAACCATTCTAGTCTATTTTTGACGAGGTGTTCAGCCAGTTTAGCAACCACAGGGGAAAGGGCTATTGGACGGTAAGATGACGCTTCAGCAGAAGGTTTGTTAGTTTTACGGATTGGAATCACTTCTTGCACTTTCCAAGCTGTGGGGATGTTGCCTGATAGCACTACAGAATTAATTAAAGATAAATAATAAGAAAGACTAGTATCATCCATGTGAGTGAAAAATGAATAGGGGATATTATCCAAGCCAGGGGTTGAATCTTTAACATAAGTTAGAATGCCTTTTAATTCATTAAGAGTAAAAGGCTTGTTGAGACTCGAAGACTGCATTTCCAATTTACACTGGGTTTGCAAGGGGCAAGAAGTAATATTAAGAGGAACAAAAGGAGGAATCAGGGAATCCAGAAAATTTTCAACAACAGTTCTGTGTAGAAGTGGAGGGTTTGATTCTTTAAAAGCAGATCTGTAGCGTTTGATATTTTTCCAAACTATAGTTGGGTGAACATTAGGGGATACAGAATTACAGAATGTTTGCCAGCTTTCCCATTTCTTTCGCTTAAATAATTTACGGGTGCTAGTTATAATTTCCGAAAGAGAATTAAAATTTTCCATCGAAGAATAATGTTTATAAATATTTTCTGCTGTTTTTCTTTTTTTAATCTGTTCCCGACATTCTGAATCCCACCAAGGAGGAGCGGGGATCTTCGTTACTTTTGTTTGACGTTTACTTGGAAACAATGAATCAGCTGTTTCAATTAAAGCCTTACTAATTAAATTATTACATTCGTCTACATTATTGTCGTTAATGTTTGGAAGTTGTGAAAATCTATTTTTAACCTTTTGTTGAAACGCATCCCAGTTAGCGTTAGATAATTTATGTTTGAGTCGAGGTTGACGTTTTTGTATTTGGATGCCGAAAAAGTTATTAGGAAATGAAATGACAATAGGGAAGTGATCACTACCGTAGGTAGACTCCAAAGTGTACCAGGACAAAGAAGATGCGAGATTGGGAGAACACAGAGTTAAATCCGGTGCGCTAATTAGTTCATTAGGAGTAGTTCGCCGAGTAAGGGAACCATTATTTAGCAAACACATTTCAAAGGTATCTAGCATTTCCAAAACTCGAGCTCCATAGTAGTTAGATTTAGAACTTCCCCAACATCGATGTTGTGCATTAAAGTCACCCATTATCACTAGAGGCTTTGGTAGTGTAGAAAACATATTATTTACTTCATCATAAATCTCAGATGATGGGTGAGGGATGTAAACGGAAACAAAGCATATGTTATTTATTTTTACAGATATTATCGAGAAGCCGGTACCATGGCTAGGTAGCTCTACATGAGAAAAAAGAAGAGAATTTTTCACAAGCAAAGCAACACCACCATAGCCATCACTTCTATCTTCTCTCAAGCAAGAGAAGCCTGAAAGTTTAAAATTATGTTCTGGCTTAAGCCAGGTTTCTTGTATAGCTATTAAAGATGGTTCATATTTATTAATCAAGTAAATTAGTTCACTTTTTCTGCGGCTTATGCTGCAGCAGTTCCATTGCATTAGGGAGAACTGATCCATTATTAATTGTGTTATTTACTTTTGTATCTGATAGTATAGCAGCGTTGGGCGGTAATTTAATCATATTACATTGTTGTAAAAAGTTGATAAGAGTTAAAATTAATTGTTTAATGGGAATTTCAGATAGAGAATCATTATTACAGTTATTGAGAGTGCCAATAGAGGGTAAAGGAATTGTATAATCTTTTGTTAAGTTAGAATGGGCTAATTGATCATATCCATATCTTTCAAATTTTTGAGGTTGCTTCGGTTTTAAGAATACTGTTTTCTTGTACGAGTTATTATGATGAGTATGATCTGGAATATTTTGTATTGACCTATGTTGAGGAGCAGACATGAGAGTATCAGAATAAGGTTTGCTAACAGGAGGGTGTAACTTCAAGGCTTCAGCATAAGAAATACAACTTTTGGCCATTGATTCCTTAATCCCCTTTTGCCTAGAGAATTCAGGACATATTTTATTAGTTGCAAGATGAGAACCTGTACAGAGACAGCACTTAAACTCCTCAACTTTGCATGTCTCTCCTGTATGGCCTAGACCACATTTAAAACATCTTGGAGATGATCGGCATTGGCTGCGAATATGTCCATATCGACAACAATTAAAGCATTGTATTGTGGGATAAATGTATAAATCAACAGGAAGTGAGTTATAACACATAAAAATACGTTTGGGTAAAACTTGCCCATCAAATGTTAGGACTACAGTTTCTATGGGAACAAACTGACTTTTCATTGCTAATGACTTTTCTTTTTAGCCTCCTTATTTTTATAATTTGGCCGCAACCTATGGGAACTGATATATTACTTAGAATATCCTCATCGCTCCAGTCAGTAGGAACACCTCTCACTATACCCATGCGTGTAACATTAACAGAAGGAATAAAAGCTTTGTAATTATTAGATTTTAATGCATCATCATCTACAAAATTGTTAGCACTATCATGTGACGAAAAAGATAAAGAAATACGGTTGCGCCCTATTTTTTTAAGACTGCCATTGACAATGTTCTTGAATGAGTTTTTTTTAAGAAAAAAGCCAAATGCTACAGGATGAATGGAACAGTTTTCATTGGGAGATGAAGGAAGTTTCTGAATATGAACTGCATATGGGGCAGCGTCAGATGAGTTGTAAACATTTCGGCCAATAGGAATACGCGATGAATTCTCGTTAGCATTAGTCTTGGTAGTTTGTGAGGTGACAATTTGTGAGGGTGATGCAGATACAGTGAAAGTGTTTGTTATTGATCTACATTGACAATCAATCTCGGAATTAGTAGAAGATTTATGGTGATATCTGCGTTTTTTATTGCAGTGCTTGCAAATCTTAGACGAAACCGATGCTCTCTTTCGCTTATGGGACCGAGAGTTGGTCTCGGAGCCATCTGTGTCTATTACCGATCCTTCCGTATCCATTCCTGATCCATCTATCGTAACAGTATTATACACTGAGGGGACAATTGTCCCCCCAGGGTCTTCTGGATCACCCATGTACTACAATATATATACAAAAAACTTACCTACTATACAGGAACTATACTATTTACAATAATAAATTAATATATTTACACTATTAAACCTATTTGATCCTTAAATTATAGTTAAATAATTAATAAATAATAAAAAACTCAAAAACCGTTTCCCGCGCTTTTTCAAATATCAAACACGATAATAATACCTAATATGAATTTAACTATTTACATTTTTTTATTATCTATTAACATTAATTATTAATGATATATCAGGACGTTTGGCGGGAAGAGTGACAAGTGCGGACGTTTGCTTTATATTATTTTCTAAAACTAGTCTATTTATCTTGTTTTATGTGCGGGAGTGGTGGTTTCTTGGACATAAAAGTTGTGTTAACGTGCTATAGTGAAAGACAATGATATATATGCAGTGAAATGCTATTTTCTCTCTTGCCGCGAACCGTCCACTGATAACCTTAGTATAAGAATCACCATTATACTGAGGGCAAGGACCAGGACGTAGCCTGAGGACACGACATCGACTGGACAGGACTAATTAGAAGATAAGATTGAAGAAATATGATATAAAAAATAAGATTTGGCTAAAAGGTCTTAGAAACCAGGCCATTAAATAATTATTAAAAAAAAATGATATATCAATTTTGTTAATTGATTTATCACAATTATTTATGTTACCTATATTGCTCATCATATTTATATATTAGAGTATTTGACATTAAAAAAAAACATGACACGTTACTTCAAATTATGAAAATTTTTACTTCTATATTTCAATTCTTGTAAAATCCCTGGGTAAAGTTATTGAAATTAATCAATTAAAAATTTAATTTATACTTTGCTCCCCATTTTGTTGATACCTAGCTAATGTATGGCCCTAAATCTTTAGTAATTAATATTTATTATCTGTTTGTGTTGGCTTACATTTATTATCTGTTGTATTTGTGTGTGTTGACTTTTTCATGTGTAATTCTGGCTGAGTTAACTTCATATCCAAGGCCACCGGTCAAATCCCGAGCCACTGTATGCCTCCTTCGTTACTAGTTCTAGCTACGGGACACTGGCAAGTTGCTGCAAAGAGCACAGAAAGCCATAATAAGAATTGAATTGAACTGAATATTTCAATTCGTTGTTTTGTTGCTTGTTTAGTGGAATTTCGCGAAAAATACGTTTTGTGTGTGTTTTAATAATCCTTAAGATGCCTCACCGCTGTGCTTCTGCTAGTGTTACTTTGTTACTGTATTTTGTTTGTGTTACTTTATGACCCATATGCATAAAGATATTTTCAATAAATAATGCATAATTATTATATTATTATTTTATTTGTTGTCTCATTATCGTGTTTAATGTTTCAGTTGTAAATTGTGCAGCTATTCTACGTCTAAGTACAGTGGGCAAAGGATATAAGTATACCGGGCCGCCCTATAAGGATCGTCTTTTTTCAGAAACTTATAATTTTTTATGACATTTGATTTGGTTATTATATATGAATGTTACCATACAAATCCTCATAAAAGTATATACGGGTTTACTGAAAAACATCAATCCTTATAGTGCGACTCGGTATACTTATATGCTTGCATACATTTACATACAAATAATTATATAAATATATTTATATAGATAACGAGAACGTTAGGAAATGTAGATAGCGCTTCAAATTCATTGGCACAAAATATTCCGAAAGATGGCTCTCTATTTCAATATTACTTATTATACTCTTTGATCAGGAACCGTATTGGTCTGTGAGGAATATGCTGTCTGGGCTGTCTTTTCTTTTTTAATTCTGGCTACACATGGAGACGCGATTGCCAACAACAAAATTTATTGATCTTCCATTACGTATTCAATTTTTCTTCTAAAGTGATAATTTTCAAGTAGATAATGAATCTTCTTCATTCAAAAGTAGTACATTATTCTTATTGATAGCAGCGTATTCATGTAAAGGTTTGTTCAAAGTTCTACTGCAGTAAAATGGTGGTAAATTTTACTGCAGTTATAAGTGAATTTTGGTTCAACTAAGTTACCCAATTTCAAACCACTTGTGCACGTTGTCGAAGCTTTTATATTTAAAACACCGTCATTTTTACACATTAACACCCGAAAATACACAAGTTTGGAAAATTTATAACGGAATGGCGACCGCGTCATTCGCTGTTTCCCGCCAAAATTGGGCTGTCTGTTTTTAATATTTTCGTTGTTTTGGCGATGTCCGGCTTGGACTTAGCCACGACGTATATAATATTATAAATAAATAAATAAATATCCATCACGCCTTATCCCCGAAGGGGTGGCAGAGGCATATTATATGCCCACTTTTCACCGTGTGGATTCCTGTCCCACGTAATAGGTGGTGAGCCCATTGCCGTGTTGAAATAGACAGACGCAAGTTGTGGCTACCTGCTGTTGAAATTTTTAAGCCGCCCATAAGGCCTTCAACCAGGCTTAACGACTGCCATTTTACTGGCAACCGGGACCAACGGCTTAACGTGCCTTCCGAAGCACGGAAACGCTCGCAAATGTAAATGCCACAAAGTGGTCACCCATCCGAGTACCAGCCATAGTGAAAGTTGCTTAACTCAGTGATCGTTTACAGAACACTGAGACCGCGGAGCCACGAGCGCTTCTATTATATTATCTTTTTCTTATAGTGATAATTTTCAAGTAGATAATGAATGTTCTTCATTCAAAAGTAGTAAAGTATTCTTATTGATAGCAGCGTATTTAGTATAGGTTTGTTCAAAGTTCTAATTTCTAAGTGACGCGATTGCCAACAACAAAATTTATTGATCTTCCATTACGTATTAAATTTTTCTTCTGTAGTGATAATTTTCAAGTAGATAATTAATCTTCTTCATTCAAAAGTAGTTAATTATTCTTATTGATAGCAGCGTATTCATGTATAGGTTTGTTTAAAGTTCTACTGCAGTAAAATAATGGTCAATTTTACTGCAGCTATATGTGGATTTTGGAAGGCAACAGAAAATACCGCGTTCCTCTAAGTTATCCGATTTCACAACACTTGTGCACATTGTCGAAGCTTTTATGTTCATAACACCATCATTTTTACACATAAACACCCGAAAATACACTAGTTTGAAAAATTAATAACGGAGCGGCGATCGCGTCATTCGCTGTTTCCGGCCAAAACCTGGGCTGTCTGTTGCAGGTTGCAGAGGAATTCAGAGGATATATATTTATTTTATATAATTATTTTATGGCCTGGTTATAAAGACTTTTTAGCTCAATCTAATTTTTTTATATTATATTTCTTCAATCTTATCTTCTATTTAGTCCTGTCCAGTCTTTGTCGATGTCGTGTCCTCAGTCCTAGGTCCTGGTCCTTGCCCTCAGTATAATGGTGATTCTTATACTGAGGTTTTCCATAGACTATTCGCGGCAAGAGAGAAAATAGCATTTCACTGCATATATTTCATTGTGTTTCACTACAGCACGTTAACAAAACTTTTATGTCCAAGAAATCACTACTCCCGCACATAAAACAAGATAAATGCACTAGTTTTAGAAAATAATATACAGTAAGCGTCCGCACTTGTCACTCTTTCCTCGAAAAGTCCGGTTGCAGAGGTTACAGCCAAAGTGGCCGGATTAAATTATACAAAAAAAAACAGAAGCACCTTGAAAAAAGGCTTAAGGAAAAATACCCATAAAAATACTGATTTTCAAAACTTGTTCTATTTATTATTCGTCATTACAATAAATGTTTATTTTCTCTATTTGTCCTGTAAGACCTTGCTTTTCTATGTCAACGAGAACTACCACATAGGTTTTCGACACAAAACATACTATACCGTTTGACCTAGGACGATTTAACTAATGGACGCGCTATCTTACCGTTTGCGCCTGTACCCCACTTACCATTTGCTAAGCATTTTTAGCTTAGTCGCTGTTCCGCGGACTCAGTCTATCGTACACGTTTGGAAGGTAATTTATAAAGAAAAAATTACGAAATGTGCTGTGAAATGGTGTAAAAGATATAGCGGTCGAACAATTAATGTTTCTTGTCACTCGTAAGTTAAATTTTATTTCTTTCCCATAAATATTTTTAATAAAAACCATTAATTGTTGAAACATACCAACAACTTAATCGACCTATATACAATATATTTTCATTCTCTATAAACATTATACAAGGATTTACCATCTCAAAATAGCCGAATAATATTGTGTCAAATTTGTATTGAATTCCGATATTTTTCTATTTGTGGTCGTATTTTATTGGCAGTGATAACACTCCTTGCAAGAGTGAGAAAACAATATGTGTGTAGTTTCCGCCCCACACGAAAGTTGGTTGAACGTGATATCATACTTTATTGAGTACATTACGCGTCCATTGGTTAAATCGTCCTAGCGTTTGACCTAATTTGGTATAAATTTCAACTAGGATCTAGTCACTAGGTTGTGAGAAAATCGACGATGACACACGGACATACAGACGGACCAGAAAGTGATCTTATAAAGGTTCCAATTTTTACTTTTGAGGTACGGAGCCTAAAAAAACAAGCGCATCCTATTTATATGACGACTAGAACGTACTACAAATTTAGGGAAATTCCCGCATTGTTCAAATCAAACCTTTAAAGATTTGAACTAAATGTTGAACAAAAAAATTAGTTGACTGTAAAGTCTGTTTACTGACGATAGTTGAACGTGACAACGTCTTAAGAAAATACTGATGGAATGGTAGCATTTTTAATTATCGTTGCTATAAACAATTGACACCTCATTCACTTTTCACTGCACTTGATACTCGATCAAAACATGTAAATGTACTATAGTATAGCAGCTATCCACGCAGACGCATCGCTCACTCAAGTAGGAGAGAGACGGGTGTCGAACGCTGCCGAACGCAAAGGCCAATTATGCTCCTTTGTCGCTCGTTCCGCGCTCTCGCTTGCACTTCAAGCCTTACATGGAACGCCTCAGAGCGAGGTAACGCCGCATGAGTCATGTTTTTTCGTGCGTGCAGCCGGCTCTATCGAATTATAAGACGTTGTCACGTCAAAAAAATCTACATTTATTAACCGCTCGACGTACGCTTTCTTACGGGAATTATTTACTTTGCAAAATCGTAACTAATTTGATTAACGCACATTCGCTAGGACATACACTTGCAGTGCAGCCTCCATTTACATCGCTCTATACATTTTCTTCGTCATTCTTTCAAAATGTCCAAACCAACGTAACTAAATCGGAAACTCTATTCGGCCTCTCTGGAGGCCTCCTGTCATGTCAAATCTTTAACTTTTAACAGTTCTTTGCACCTGAATGACATATAGACTAAATTAGGGAAATCCCCTCAACATGTATTTTCGCGGAGATGATCACCATAATCGCGTATTGCCTTTATCCAAAATATACCCAAAAATACTGACTTCCGCCAATATACCTACAAAAATATCGATATTCGGAAAAGCCATTAAAAAATACCGAAAAAGTATTAAAATACTGAATCTGGTCACACTGGTTGCAGCTGATCAGCTGTTTTTTTTATAATTATATTATAGCCTGGTTACGAAGATCTTTTAGTCAAATCTTATTTTTTATATCATATTTCTTCAATCTTATCTTCTAATTTAGTCTTGTCGATGTCAAGTCCAATCATAGGTCCTGTGTTCTTGCCCCATTAACTTGGTAGAGCGTTATTGGGGCTTTCAGTGGAATTTGGCACGACAAGTTGTAAAATTTAAAGCTTTTCACTGGAATATCTATCAATTGATCAATATCTATCTTGGGCAGGCAAAGGGAACTTAGTCCATACAGCCTTGTCTTTAGTGTTTATACTTTCCTTTATGAGGTACGGGTCCTCACATCAAAGAAACACAAGAAGCTTGTCGGGAAAACGTGTATTCACTATTAAACAGTTACACAGTTCGTAGGTAAGTAGGCGGCGCGCGCGCTATGTCACTCGTACCGTAGCGTGTGGACGACGTAAGACGACTAAAGAAATGGCGGAACTTCTATGTTCCCGCAGGACGCGGTTTAGGCGGTTATGAGAAAGGTATATGATACGCATGAGTGAGAGCGGGATAGCTAGCACGCCGTTGTATTACATCATTACAACATCGTATGATCTAGGTAGCGAGTGGGGGGACGACCGAGTGTGAACCGTTGGAGTAATATGGTACTATGGTTTACTATATCCTCCCCCTCTGGTTTAGGAGAACGTCCTCGCTCCTGGATTAGCTTTACAGATTTTGTTTTTAAACAACCCCGTTTTCTCCTTGGAATAACTGGGTCAAGTGGTGAGTTACCGTTATAGGCTGATAGGTCTTGCACGTGATACTTACCTAATACTTGACTTGGCTGATCTACGTGTGACAAAATATAAGTGGTTGGACTTACTTTTTCTTCGATAGCGTAATCTTTATAAATCTGTTCAATATCTTTAGCCAGGGTGAGTCTGTACGGTGGCACTGCTATAGGTACGTACTTACCTGTATCAATAGGGTGCTCCACGTACGGCGTAGCACCTCCCCCTGGTTCATAGATCTTGGCGTGTTTGACGAGGACTTCGGCGAGCGCAGCACGATAGGCTGTATCTAGATGGCTGCCTTCGTCATCTCGGAGAACACTTGCCGAAGCACATTTAATTTAATATGAGGTAGGTTCAAAAATCAGTTTATGTTTGTTATTGTCATCACTGAAATACCATACCTCTTTCTGAAAGTCGATGACAACGCCTGCCGCTGTGATAAAGTCGATGCTCAGAAGCGTTTCATTGCTATCGGAATTTGGTAAAATCAAAAACGGTATCGTAAGGACTCTGTTTTCTAAGCTTACAGCCAATTCAGTCGTAAGCACATCCATATCCCGAACATGACCATCAGCGAGCTTAATTTGACGTGTCAAAGCGAGAAGGCGTTGACCTTTTTGTAAAAGAAGCGCATACAGCGTGTGACCAGCGATGCAATGCTTAGCGCCCGTGTCGATTAAAGCAGTGCCATTGACACCCAATATATTTATTTTAAAAATCGGACGTATGTCGCGGCATGTCTGTGACCAATCACGATCGTCCCCATGCATCAAAACATCTTCAATATGCAATAAGCAATTTTCAGTATCAATCTTAATTGTAGCATTATTTTCACAGATTATGTTAGTATTAAGCTGTCTTTTAGCTCTTAGACTATATTTATTATATGTAGATTTTGTGAATCACTGGTTTCCTGACTATGTTCAGATAGTCGTAACTGTTTTGAACCACTGGCTTTCTGACTATAATTGTAGATAGTCAGATGATCAGATAGTCGTAACTGTTTTGCCAGTGGGGCTTTCTGACTATATTGTAGAACACTGCCTCCCTGATCATAATCAGATAGTCGTGAATTTTGTTGACCACTGACTTCTTGACTATGATTGGTTAAACGTGAAATTTGTGAACCACTGTCTCCTAGACCATGTTCAAGTAGTCGTGAATGTTTTAAACCACTGGCTTCTCGCCTAGGGATGGCAAGACGTGAAAAATGAAAACCATTGTCTGCTTGTCCATGATCAAGAAGTCGTGAAGATTTGGAACCACTGGCTCCTTGACTATGGTTGGACAGACGTGAAAAATGAGAACCACTGTCTCCCAGTCCATGATCGAGAAGTCGTGAAGATTTGGAACCACTGACTTCCTGACTATGATTGGGACTATCGATTTTGAGAACTTAAAAAGTCTCTGTTTGGAATGGTGCACGAATAATCATTCCTATCATCACAACGTATTTCCATTTGTGTATTCGCCTCTCTAAGCGGGACCTCTAGGTCAAGGTCGTTACTATGGGAAGCGAGTGAATAATTTTGAAAAATGTTCCGTTTGTTCTTTCGTGCTTCATTCGCAACAGGTAAACATACACACAGAGAGTAATTAGAAGATTCTAAAGGTTTAAAACAATCAGTATTTATGCACAAACTAGCGTTTAAATTATTATTTAACGAGTTACTGTGATTATTACTTGATTGTAAACACTTTCTATCATAAACTGAATATAATAATAATAATAATGAATGAACCTGGCAACCCTACACGTCAAATGTCGATTTGCTGATAATATTTTAAATAATATTATAAATTAATTGAAATTACTGCAGAAACTGTGTATGTACAGTGCGACATAAAAGAGTTGACAATAAATGAGGGCGTCACTATCGCTTTTGTATCTTGCATGTAGCAACACAGTTAGTAAGAAACAAACGTTTTTGATACTTGTATTATTTTTGCAAGTATAATATTTGCAAGACACGAATTCTCATTTAAACAGAATGAAATAAGTATCTATAAATTATATAAATATAGTATGTAAAAGGCAATTCAGAAATTGGGTATCCGAAAAGAGGTCAGTGTACCCATCAATACGACTACTTTGCTAATTGAACATTATGCTAACCTTCCTGCTCTTTAGACGTTTTCCTAAGTCGACGTTTCATCGTGAGCGCAACTTTTACAATAGCATCAACCAAAACAATGAGAACATTGATATAAAATATTAAAATATAAATCAGCGTCGTACATACACTCACACAAACTTTCGCAATTCAAAATATTGTTCTTTTACTCATTATTTTACCTACTATATTTCATTTCTAAAATATGCAATTTGTATGCATATATTACTTCTATACAAATTCTTCTTTATATATTTATATGCTTATTTCTTACTTGCATTATTCATTGAGTGAAAACAAGTATCAAATGCAGTAGTCGCGCTATAAATGCTTTTTTTTGGTGTTGCCTGTAAGAGTGACTAGTTAGACGTAAGAACTAAATGCGAGATTAGGGTAAACCAGGAACGTCTAGAGCAAGTGAATGAAATTGTGTATTTAGGAAGTATGTTTAGCGCGGATGGAAGATGTGATTCGGATGTAGAACGGCGAGTAGCTGCCGGAAACAAAGTTAACGGTGCTTTGTCCCAGTTAGTAAAGCGACAAAGCATCGTAAAAGAAGCACGAATGGCGATTCATAACGCAGTGCTAGTGCCAACTTTGCTTTACGGTAGTGAAACCTGGGTATGTCAGCAGATGCATGAAAGTAAATTGAATGCTGTGGAGATGCGATCACTTCGAAAATTGTGCGGCGTTACCTTGGCCGACCGAATACGTAACGAAGTGATACGCAATATGGCAGGTTTGAATGAAAGTGTCAGCGTTAAGCTGGAAAAGGGCGTGCTCCGTTGGTTTGGACACGTCCAACGAATGAGTGAGGAACGATTGACGAAGAATATATATTGTTCAAAAGTAGAGGGTAGAAGGAGTCAGGGAAGGCCGAGACTTACATATGAAGACCACGTGAGCAGATTGCTCAAAAACGGAAAGGTCAAAAGTACTCGGATACCCAGACGTGCGTGTATGAAGCGATTGATGAATCTCGAAGAAGCGAAAGAAGTATGCATGGATCGCGAAGCCTGGCGATCTGTCCTCTCTGACTACCCCGTCAGGGATACAGCGTGAAGATAGTTAGTTAGTTAGTTAGTGACTAGTTAGTTCTTAAATAATTAATTTCTACTCTTTATGTCGCACTTCACATTAAAGGAAAAAAAAATGATTACGATTCATCAAATTAACGGAATAAAACCTAAATATAAATATACCATAATATTTTAATGATGATGGATAGATATGACGTTTAATGTCATGTTTTTATAAGGCAAACGAAAATAAATATAATGCAACGACAAAATGATTACAAGATCCAGGAACAAACTCAAAGCACCAGTAACACCTCTGGACTCGTCGCACAACTCCGCCTCGCAGCCCACGGTGAGCACATTAGCAACACCGACTGCTGCTGAGGCGTCGAGCTCTAGTTCCAGCGACGAGTTCTTCTCTCCGCCGTCGTCACCAACACCAGCGCGGCGGCGTGGGAGAGGCCGGCCACCGACTTGCTTGGCGTCCCGAGGCCCAGAGGCTTCGGATAGGGCTCCCGCTACCGGTGGTGATGTGCGCCGCATGCGATGGACTAATTCTATAAACGAAAACGTCATGTGGGCATATTTTGTGGCTACAGAGGGGGGAATCAACCTTACTGCGTACCGTAGTCGGCTATTAACTGTGTTTCAGGATCTTGAACCAGCTGTTAACGTCTCGGCACAACGATTATCGGATCAGGTACGGGCTATTCAACGTTGTAACATGTTGGATAGTGTTGTACTTGAGCGGCTACTTTCTGAAATACGAAATAGCGTCGCCTATCGGACTTCATCTCAGGTTGCAAGTTTAGAGGTAACAAACACACCGCATAATGATGAAGTTGTAGCTGTGGAGGCTATATCCGTAAGTAACCAGTGCAATGATAAATTAAGGAGTGCTTTGGAAGATGCGATGCTGGAATATCGATCTATGAGTCCAGGCTGTAGACCTAGCCTACCGTCGGGAAATACTCGACCGAGGGTCATGCGCTTTGTGAGACAGGTGTTCTCGGGCACTAACATCACGCCTCAAGAATTTATGAGTATGTCATATGTCACAGAGCGCATTGACTTTCTAAAACAGAAAGTTTATGCATGGGCCAACCGGATTCGACGTTCTAAAAAACGCGTAGACCGATATACCCAGAATCGCATGTTCCAAAAGGATGAAAGGTGGGTTTATCGAAAATGGGAGAAACCCGATTCCGATGTGGATGATGGACCGCGACCAAATGCTGATGCCACAAATGCATTTTGGCGTGGTATTTGGTCGAGGTCCGTTAGTCATATTGAAGGCGAATGGATGAGAGAGGTTGAGCGGGCATGTGAATCTATTCAAACAATGGATCCAATTAACATAATAGAAGACGATGTAGCAAATGCAGTCCGTTCATTGCCCAACTGGAAATCAGTGGGACCGGACGGACTGCATAATTTTTGGCTAAAGTGGTTCCGTAGTTCACATGCTCGCTTAGCAACTCAATTCCAGTCGTCTGTAGAGTCGGGCTCTTTGTCCGATTTTATAACGACTGGAATAACCCACCTTCTCTATAAATCTGGCGATGCCTTGGATCCCAAAAATTATAGACCAATCACGTGTTTACCAACAGTCTATAAACTTCTAACATCCATTTTGAGAATCAAAATTACTTCACATTTAGATAAAAATTCAGTCTTGTCTTTGTCTCAAAATGGATGTAGAGGTGGGACCCGAGGCACCAAAGAGCTCCTTATTATTGATATGACCATTAACCAACAGGTACGCCGTAATCGTCGCAGTCTGGCGACATGTTGGATTGATTATAAAAAGGCTTTTGACTCTGTGCCTCATACCTGGCTTCTGAGGGTGCTGGAGCTGTACAAAGTGGATGCAACTCTTTGTACTTTCCTGCGGTCATGTATGAGGCAATGGAGAACAGACCTTTGCTATCCAGGATGTCGTCAGATTGTAACAAATGGCTTGCCTATTGAGCGGGGCATATTCCAGGGCGACAGTCTACCCTCTTAGTACTATACTAGAGAGTTCAGGGCTAGGCTTTCAGTTGCGGAGAGAAGGTCGAGTTATATCCCACCTGCTTTACATGGACGACCTTAAGCTATTTGCCACCACCAAATTGAAACTGATAGAACTATTGAAGTTAACAAAATCCTTCAGTAGTTCTATTAGAATGGAATTTGGCGTTGACAAATGTGCAGTCATGCATGTAAAGAAGGGTGGGATTGTGGAGTCTGAAGGTGTTGAGCTTTCGGATTCCATAAT
The DNA here is from genome assembly GCA_948477245.1 of Thumatha senex. Taxonomy (NCBI): domain Eukaryota; kingdom Metazoa; phylum Arthropoda; class Insecta; order Lepidoptera; family Erebidae; genus Thumatha; species Thumatha senex. The sequence goes on along the minus strand of OX419728.1, from coordinate 31,600,030 downwards.
ACTCAGATCTCTCTCCACTACTGAGACCTATAAGTATCTGGGTATATCACAGGCATTAGGAATTAACCAATCTGGTCTGAAACAAACATTGAAGGAGCGATTCTTTGGCCGTCTGAAAAAAGTACTGAAAAGTCTTTTATCAGGCGGTAATAAAGTGCGTGCCTTCAATGGGTGGGTCATACCGGTCCTAATGTATTCCTTCGGTATACTTAGATGGACTCAGACCGAATTAGATGCTCTGGATAGGAGAGTGCGGTCCCTGTTGACCACATTTCGAATGCATCATCCTCGTTCATCAGTAATGAGGTTGTATATCCCTCGGAAGTGTGGAGGTCGAGGTTTTTTAAATGTCAAGACCCTCCATAACCGTGAGATATGCAACCTCAGAGAATATTTTCTCAATGCTGACACGAGGTTGCATCGCGATGTGGTTGCAGTGGATAATGGACATACCCCGCTCTCGTTGGCTAAAGAGAATTGGCATAAACCTATAGTACTTGGTGTTACTAATTGCAAGGAGGTATGGAAGAGTAAGGAGCTGCATGGTCGCTTTTATCAGGTCTTACACAGGCCTGATATAGACCTCAATGCATCAGTATCTTGGCTAAGATTTGGTGATCTCTTTGGAGAGACTGAAGGGTTTGTTTTTGCAATTACTGATGAAGTTGTAATGACGAAGACCTACAGGAAGTATATCCTGAAGGATGGTACGGTGAATCCCTTAGGCATATTATTTCTGGTTGTTCGAGTCTTGCAAACGGTGAGTATTTGCATCGACACAACCAAGTAGCCAAGATCATTCACCAGCAACTTGCTCTTAAGTACAATCTTGTTGATTTAGAGGTACCATACTATAGATATGTGCCCGACCCAGTTCTCGAAAATGGTCATGTTACATTATACTGGGATCGATCTATTATCACGGACAGGACTATTGTCGCCAATAAGCCTGACATAGTGGTAATAGATCGATTAGAACGCCGTGCAATGATTGTTGACATCACCATACCTCACGACGAGAACCTCATGAAAGCCGAGGTCGACAAACAAAAAAAATATTTAGACTTGGCTCATGAGGTTGTCGACGTGTGGGATGTGGATTCAGCGATCATTGTACCGATAGTCAGTCCATGGACTTTAGCCAAGAGCCTTGACCAACACCTACAAAGGCTCGCGTTAAACGGCTGGATCAAGGGCCTGATACAGAAAGCAGTTCTTCTCGACACGGCACGTATTGTGAGGAAATTCCTTTCTCTGGAGCCCTAACCACCGGTAGCTTGGTCCCTGTACCCGATACCGGTGGGCCACTATTTTTTATATTTTTAAATGTATTTATTTTTTATATATATATATATATATTTAAAAATGTAATTGATATGTTGTATAAATGAATAAAAATAATAATAATAATAATCTTTATTGACATATAAACTTTCTACATATTTGATGGTGGAACCCCTGACTCCAGCGCTAGTTAATACTGTGTTGCAGAAGTCAGTATATTCCCCTCAATATGATTACACAGTAATGACAGTTTAATGTCAGTTGTACAAAATAAAAGTTACTTCAAAAAAACCATTATGGTAAGTGTTTAACCTTATATCCTGTTTGAGAGTACAGTACGTGTCATTTGGATGCTGTGTATGCGTATGCGCGCTCGTACGAGTACGTGTAAATGTGTTGTTTGTGCGTGTGTGTTTGTGTTATGCGTGCGTGTATTTTCGTTTGTCTTGTTAGTGCTTGTGTGTGAGCGTGGTGTATGAGAATGTACGGTGTATTCAATTGACAACTGTTAAAAGCTTTTCCATACTTTCATAATTCATTGTTTCCAACAATATACGTTACGACAAACATTACTCTTATACGAACACGGGAGTTCGACACTGTAAAAGCTTTCTTTGCTCACTTCACCATTGTTATCACTCTTATATCACACACTTTCGCGATAAAGTTCGAAAAGCTTGAATCACCTCGTTGTGCCAACTTACGGCAATTTTCCCATGTATTGTTATACCGAGGACTGTAGGTACATTGGGGCGGTTGTTGCTGAGCAAATGATGCAAACTCCTCTCGTCGTAATTTTTCTTTAATTTTTGAATGTAATAGGCCATAGGTAATATCTAATTTAGCGTTTTCTGATAGATCACCTTTGGGCAGTTTTGAAAAATTAGCTCTTATTCTGGATAAAAATTGGTCTGTATTCTTATCGCTCTGGGGCTTATTGAAAATCTCTACATAGATTCCATGAGGTGGGCGGCGAGCACCAAATGCGCTAATTAAATTGTCCTTCGCCTCTTCCCAGCTGTAGACTTGGGACCTTATGCCTGTCCACTAAATAGCGGCATTATTTGTTAACAACATTGTTAAACCTTTTAAAATATTTGTATCTGGTATCTTACAACATTCCACGTAGCTGTCGATACTATCGATGAACGCTGTCACAGACTCTGTTGTTAGGCCTCCGAAGGTGGCTCTACATCAAGCCATTGCGGCCGTATCGTTCGCTGTGGCAGCTGGGTTTGATTGCATCATACTTTGAATAAGGCTCTGGATAGTTTCCGTCTGCGATTTCTGCATAGCGGAGATGATGGCCGTGACGCTGTCCTCAGTAAACGTCGTCGCGATTGGAGTCGACGTTACTGGCGTGCCGGTGGCGGCGGCGTCTAGCACTCGGCGGGGGTGCTGCGGCGTCGTCACGTGGGCTTCGCCGGGGCTTGGGTCAGCGCTTGCGGCGTTATTTGTTGACGCGCTCGGGGCGGCAGGGGGAAACGACGCTGGTACTCCGTCGAACTCGACCCGACGCGTATGACTTCTTGTTTCCATTATAGGTTACAAATCACGAAGGAGTCGTTTACACTATCACAATTTTCACTAAGTACTTTACTGAACGCGGCGGCAGCCTTCTATAGAGTTGGGCGCCATATATGAGGTACGGGTCCTCACATCAAAGAAACACAAGAAGCTTCTCGGGAAAACGTGTATTCACTATTAAACAGTTACACAGTTCGTAGGTAAGTAGGCGGCGCGCGCGCTATGTCACTCGTACCGTAGCGTGTGGACGACGTAAGACGACTAAAGAAATGGCGGAACTTCTATGTTCCCGCAGGACGCGGTTTAGGCGGTTATGAGAAAGGTATATGATACGCATGAGTGAGAGCGGGATAGCTAGCACGCCGTTGTATTACATCATTAAAGCGTTAACACACCTTCAGATTTGGTCTGCCGGACCTCGACAAATCAAATCCGCTGAGTCCGCCGACCAAATCTGTTGTCGCAACAGCCGACCGGATCAGACCGCACCGGACGGCAGACGACCAGACAAGGTGTCCAGATTGGGGGCTTTTCCCTATTCTGGGGTAAAATAAACATTTTGGGGAACTTTTGGGGAAATGAAAATTATATAATAAGGTACATACTTTTATATTCATTTAGTGAAAAAGTGTTATTTTGAAATTACAAACTGACATTTCAATTTTATTTATCTGTGTAGATAACTGGATTGCGAAGTATTCCTTTCCATAAAGCAAATACGCTATGTATTAACGTAGTTCTTTTTCCTTTATGGGGAAAAATTTACGAAAAAGTATATTTTTAGGCAAAGTTCAATCAGTTCTGGGAATATTTACGACGACCTAAGACTGCAAAATTGGGAAATTTTTTTTTATAACAAAGTGTTTTTGAGGAAATAATAAATTAAATCTGGGGAAATTTACGACAAAGTAGCTAGAACGGCAACATTGATCCGGATTGATGCGGATCGAGGCAGACTCAGATAATAATAATTAATTATGTAAGGAACTTTTGGGGAAATGAAAAGTTTCTATAAGGGGTTATTCTTTAAAAAAAATCTTTAAAAAGCTGCTCAATGGAAATTACACACACACGCATTTCAATTTTATTTATTTGTGTAGATAACTGGTATTTGTATTAACGTAGCTCTTTTTTCTTTCTGGGGAAAAATGTACGAAAAAGTAAAATCGGTTCTGGGGACATTTTTGACAAACTAACTATGATGGCAACATTGGGTAAAAATTATGAATAAGTCTCTTATTGGAAAAAAAATTAATAAAATCTGGGAAAATTTACGTCAAAGTAGCTAGAACGGCAACATTGATCATATCCGATGCGGATCGAAGCAGACTCAATTAATAACAATTATGTCCGCCGGACTGCTGTACACACGGTAAGATTTGGTCGGGTGGCAAATCAAATCCGCGGTCGGGTCGGATCAAATCCGGTCGTCTGTTAGCCCTATTACAACATCATATGATCTAGGTAGCGAGTGGGACGACGACCGAGTGTGGACCGTTGGAGTAATATGGTACCATGGTTTACTGTACCTTTTATTTAATTTTAGTCATGTCTAGTCCTTTGTTGATTTCGAGTCCGCAGTCCTACGTCCTGTGTCCTTGCCCTCGTAAAGCAATGGACCCTTTACTAAGGCTTTCTAAGGAGATTTGCCACTAAAACAAAGAACATCCCTAATCACTGTAATATTTCACTTTACTTCACTCATGCATATTTTCGAACACTTTATGTATCATAATCCACCATTATTAAACACAAAATAACAAATTATACATTAGTTTTGGGCAATAAAATACGGCATCCGTGAGTCATGTGTGGTCATGTTCAAGAATTGGCCCCAAAAAACTCCTGTTGCTGTCAGCTTAGTGAGCTTTAATTTTCTTTTTTTAATTATGTAATGGCCTGGTTATTAAGACTTTTTAGTTAAAACTTCATTATTTCTTCTACCTTTTTATTATCTAAAATGTCCGCGTCCTCTACGTCTTAGTCAAGTCTAGTCTTAACAACGTACTACAGACTACATCTAATTTTCTTTTATTCATGACATCCATCAATTCACACATCTTCTCTACCATTCCTCCCCTAATAGTCCACGCAGCTACCCTGCACTCCATCCTCCACTTCTCGCTGTATCAGGCCGCGCGTGTAGAGTGGCGGTCCCACATAAAGTTTCGCACTATCGGGGACGAACACGTGCGTGTCACCTAGGGGGCACGCCCTAACATTAATGGTCCTCGTAGCACTCGTGTTGGAGTAGAATTAGAATTGCAGCCTTGGCTGGCAGGGATGGCGATGGGCACGCTTTTACTCTTCACGTGTATGCATGTTTTATTATAGCATTAATAATAATAATCTGTATTCACATTACTTTTATTAAATTTCACGGCAATGGGCTCACCACCTGTTACGTGGGACAAATTTGCCTCTGCCTACCCCTTCGGGGATAAAGGCGTGACAATATGTATGTATTATTAAATTTGTGTACGGAATAAAAGTAAAATGAAATATTATATTCATGTTTTGAGTACATGCCTTTATTACAATGATTATAAATAGTCTCAAAATATTCACAGGAAAGTTATTTATTCTAGCTGTACAAATCAGACATTACTTTCACAAAGAACAAAATTTTTACGTCAATTTGTATTCCTTCCTCAGCTTCCATCTTTATAAACTGCAAAGTGCAAGATATTTCTGGATTGCCGTAGCAAAACGTTATTGCGTCTTCGCCCTTGCGACAGAACAACAACTAACAATTGAAAGTAACTAATACAATTAAAACTAAAAATAATAACAATCAATAAACACGGAAGTAACCAAAGAAAATTTAAAATTAGCAATTCCTTCTATTCCCGACTGTACCTAGTCTAGGAACGTCTATACAGGATAGCTAGATATATTCATTCAACTTTCTTCGCACTCGCTCGTATGGCGCGATGATGCCCGCGTATTCGCGGCTGTCGGTAACGTTCGGGTGCTTATGTAGTGAGAGGCTCATCATTCTCTCGGTCCCTTCGAAACCTAATTATTGAGTTCTGCTTATCTGACTCGCTACAACTCAACAAGAGGTACCAAGATATTTGGCGATGGCTATACCTTGTTCGAAGCAGGTGCCAAGTAAGCTAGACCCCCAAATTGTCTTTTATTTGTGCTGTATGATCTAGCTTTTCGCTAATTTCGTTATTCTAGATCAACGGGAACTACGAGTACCATATAGGTTTTCAACCCAAAACCTAATAGGGTATTTCCAGTTGACCTAGAATTGTCAATCCATACTAAAAGCTAAAGAGTTGTTGAATTTTTGGTAGGTCATATAAAGTCTTTATCTTTTTACCGTGTGGACTCAAGACCATGAGTTTTTTCAATTTGCTGAGAAAATCGATGGTGACACATGGATGGACGGACAAGAAAGTGATTAAGGGTTGCTTTTTTACTTTTTGATGTAGGGACTAGGGTGCCCTAATAAGGGTGTGGAAAAAAACTGCATGAACTGTTTGTTACTATAATTTGGGGATTTTTTGTCCCACAAACAGTAATTTTCTTTATATATACACCAATAAATGAAGCCAAGGCACTGACAGTCCTGCGTGGCGGACTGCAAGCGGTGAGCGGAACTAACAGGCGTTGTGCAGGACTGCCGTGTAGAAGCAAGATCGTGAATGGACTTGTACTTATAACTTACCTTATACTTATAACGTTATAAGTATAAAGTCTAATAAGATTAAATGTATAAGTGTAGGTATAAAGTTGTAAGTATAAAGATATAGGAATCCTTATAAATATAAAATCTTTGGTACCTACCCATTATACCGCCATACTAATATTAGTACCTTATTCCGAGGCTGTTAAGCTATACGTAGGAGTCGTCAATCATGGTAGTAAACTGTCGTTTTTAAACTAAAAGTATGATCTAATTTTATAAACTGTTTTGTGATCGCAAGTAACAAATACAGCTATTGGGTCACACAATGGCTGTAGTGGGCAGTTAAGATCTTAAATAAACTAATAACAAACTGAGCTAATATCGAAAATTTCGCTAGACAATTAGATAATTATGACGATGTTAACAATGCAATCACGAGAGTAGTTCATGGTTCAGCTCAAATAATCTTTGCCTAAATGAAAACAAAACTAAATGTTTTAAATTTACTCTACCAAATGTAAAACTAGTTACGGCCAATGTTCAACTTAATGGACAAGTGTTAGAGTTTGTGGAATCAACTGTGTTCCTTGGTATAACTATTGATGCCAATTTGCAGTGGGGCCCACACATAGAAAAGACGGCCTCTAGGTTAAGTTCGGCTGCATACACTGTAAAAAAGATCAGGACTCTAACAGATGTAGATACGGCTAGAATGGTTTACTTCAGCTATTTTCATAGTATTATGTCTTACGGTATTCTCCTTTGGGGGAGTGCTGCAGATGTAAATAACATTTTTGTTCTTCAAAAGCGGGCTGTACAAAAAAAGCCTTCCTAAGTTTCTTGCCGGTTCTTCTCAGGTAGGCCGCGTTCCAAACCGGTGGTCACTTTAAGACCATTACTTTGCCCGTTGACCTTGAAGATTTGATCCCTGTACTAGTATTTGTTTTTTGGCGCCATCTACCGACCAACGACCGTACTACAAAAAAACGAAGAATTAGAACGAACTGAAGATTATACAAGAACACAGATGTGTCGCAGAGTTGTCATCGTTTTTGCCTATTTCATTTGCTCTCTGAGAGGTCTAATAAATTTGGTTCCTCTGGTTTTTGTAGTCTTGTCTTTTTCTAGTCTATCAAAGTTTATTTTTTATATTTATTTGTCTACATCATAATTTATTTCTAACTACACGATGCAATATGCCTGCTGACATAGCTTTCATTCTAATAAATGATACATAATGAAGGTCTGATGATGACCAGGTAAGTGCTTATTGGTTCTCAGTAACGGAAATAGTTAGGATGACCTAGCTTTCAAAATTTATCTAATTGTGCACTGGTACCACTACATGGTACATTCTGAAGGTCTGATGATGACCAGGTTAGTGCTTATTGGTTCTCAGTTACAGAAATAGTAAGGATGACCTAGCTTTCAACATTTATCTAATTGAGCACTGGTGATACTACATGGTACATTCTGAAGGTCTGATGATGACCAGGTAAGTGGATATTGGTTCTCAGTAACGGAAATAATTAGGATGACCTAGCTTTCAACATTTATCTAATTGAGCACTGGTGATACTACATGGTACATTCTGAAGGTCTGATGATGACCAGGTAAGTGGATATTGGTTCTCAGTAACGGAAATAGTAAGGATGGCCTAGCTTTCAACATTTATCTAATTGAGAACTAGTGCTACTACATGATACATTCTGAAGGTCTGATGATGACCAGGTAAGTGCTTATTGGATCTCAGTAACAGAAATAGTTAGGGTTATTAGCAAAATAAACAATAAGCTATATCACCTTTATTTTCTTTATCACTGTCAAGCAATTATTACAATTATAATTATTAATTAATTGTATAATAATGACAAAATCTCAAACTCTTCCCGTTAAAAGTCACTGAAATTTAAATATTGTGAACAGGTCGGTTGATCATTTATTGGGATAAGTATTGGTGAAGGTGGTGCATGTAGGCTTTCTTCTTGAAGTTCGCACATATTTTCGTCTTCTGGTTTTTGTAAGTTATGCACCTTTTTCCGGTCTTCCTTGTTCTTTATTGCCTGTAAAATATATGGCGGATTTCAAATTGCCATATTTCGACTGTGCCGCGGATCCAAAAGTTCCGGCAAAATACAATTTAAATAAAATGTACATAATTTTATTTTCAAAAAATAAAAGTCTAATTATTGTTTCTGTTTTCAGAGGCTTTGACTCATTAAACCATACTCCAAATAAACATTTTCCTTTCCGAGTCACATGCAATTGCCCTTGAACTTGGTCATACCAATTGTGGGTTTTATTAACCTGCAAAATGCTCGAGTTATCTTTAACCCAAAAATTAACTTTTTTTTGAGCTATGGCTTCGTCTAGTCCTATCTTGTGCGCTGAGATGGGACATTTCACCTCTACTATCGCGTCTTCTCCAATAAGCCCATCTGGAGGAGCTCCTAAATATGGAATCTCGGGATCTATAAAAGTTCGCATGGTCTAATTTCAACATCGTTTTGTATAGATAGCTGATCTCCCGTTTTTTTTTCGTGTTCTCTTCCATGCTGTATAGGCGCAGCATCTATATTTATTTACTATTGTTTGAGTACGCTGGCGCAACTAGTATCAGGCCTCATTTTAATAACTCTTCCAAAGTTTGAAGCCGTCAACAAGGAGCGCCGGAGTTCGCGCTATTCGCTTGACTCGCTCTGCAAAATTGTATGTCTTTCAATTTGTTTTCTTTCTTTCTCACTTTTATCCAAGTTGGATAGAAAATTCTCCTTCATTTGTTCTAGCATCGCATCACTCACATCGGGCCTTATGGTTTGTTCTCTATAATCTTTATTTACGGCACCATGTGTCTGTCGTTTTTTGTAATAACTATGTTTTAACAAATTTCTTTTTCTGCGATACTTGTTATCTAAGGTGCTCATTTTGCCCTTAGGACTTTGCCCGACAATTGTTTTATACAATATGGAAACAGGTTTTCTTTTAGTATTAAAATTAACTGCAGACGCTGAACATCGAGTTTGGTATCCAGCCTGCACGAATAATTCACTCTTTTACCACCCACAAATTTGGCTACCACGCTATGAAAACTTTCCACGATGTTACTGTCAACATCATGAACAAGACTTCTGGAATGCCCCGCAATTATATTAATAAAAAAACATATTTTCTGCCATAAGGAACTTGCAAAAAATGCTTGCGGTAAGATTTCAACATTTTGTGGACTGTTACAGAAATGGCTTTTACATTTGGTATGGTTACCAAAAGCATGTAAATGTACAGTCTGGATGTATTCAAAAATTTTTGAGTGCTAAAATCTAAATTTTCTAACGAGTCGTGGTATTTTTTGCTGCTTTTTCGTATTGCTGACCTAATGCTCATGATGCGTTTTTTAGTGATTAGTTTTCTGAAACTTATAGGATATTTCGTAGCAGTGGTTAGGTTGTCTAATTTGTTGCACAAGTTTCTTAGAAGGTGGTTCCTACATTCTACCTTTTCAACTGTAAATTGAGGATAAATTTACGCATACGTCCTAGAGTCTCCGTCAGAAATGAGGCAACCATAAATCAGACCATACATTTCCATAGATGCTTTAAACCCTTCCACAATTATTGTTGATTCCATGGCAGTCGATGATCCCGTAAAATTTTTAAAGCACTGGTGAGTTCTTGGGTTTTAATTTTTATTAAGGTCTTGCGTACATATGCTACAGTATTTATTTTTAATGCCAAGGAACAAAATCTTTTTTGTGTGTCTTCCAATTATGGCAGCAGCTCCTGACATTGCTGAATAGTCCTTTTTGTAAGACCTCTTACTCCAGCATCCGTCTACAACCACATCTATAATAGGTATCCCATCTTTGCTGACGTTACCTTTTTCTAAAGCAATTCTTTTTTCTTCTTCAGCAGCAATTCATGGATTTGCTAAGTGCTTTGTCCCAGGCATTGGAAGCAATGTCGTGGCGTTTTTGGTATACAGGTTCAGACATCACGGGCAAGTCAAATGCTGATAACAGTTCCTCTAATTGCGAATACCCTATACCAACTGAAACGGCGCCCGCGACCGCTGCTGTATTAATATCTAAGTCCCCAGTGACATTAAAAAAAGAGAAAACTTCTCTTTACACATCAAACATTCTACTGTAAACTTAGAAGCAAGTTCAACACGTTTCTCTCCTATAAGTTTCAAACTTTGTATACCACAGTTAAAAGCACCATGGCCGCCTATTTCTTGTATTTTGGAAAAGAAGTAAGAAATTCGTCTTCCAGATATATTTTTGTTTCTGCTTGTGATTCTTGTTCTTCAATAATCAAATCTGGTAAATCTTCTTCATCTTCTTCAACCTAAAACAAACATTTTAACAATACAGTGTCAAATTAAATTAGCTAGGGAAACTATCGAACATATACCGCAGTGTAAGCAAACACAATAAGTTACCGGCATAATTTGCTCTGCCCCTCATCAACTGCCATACTAGACAGATCGTGTGTATCTGTTAATGGCTGAAGTTCCTGATTTTGTGATTCGGAGTTTTGCTGGTTTCTTAATTGCCTGAAAAATAATAACTTAAATGAGCTAAAGTAATATTTTTTGCTATTACAGTTTGGTGATAATAGCCATATTTACACCGCAAAAAAACTAAAAAGTTTGGTGATAATAGCCATATTTACACCGCAAAAAAACTAAAAGGTATTTTAACTAGGTTTTTTTTAAACAAGATTATTTTTCTGGTGACCTTAGTTTCCATGACCTCTTTCAAATGGATCCAAACACGCTGGTACTATGTAGCACCATCACTGAGATCCTATACCCACCTTCGTAGTCCACCATCAGGTAGGTGACATCATCAGTCACCAAGGTCTCCATGAGACCTTTCAAATGAGTCCTATCACGATGGTTCTACATAGTGTCGTCACTGAGATCGTATACCCACCTTTGTAGTCCACCATCAGGTAGGTGACCATCATTAGTCACCAAGGTCTCCATGAGACCTTTGAAATGAGTCCAAACACGCTGGTTCTACGTAGCGCCGTCACTGAGATCCTATACCCACTTTCGTAGTCCACCATCAGGTAGGTGACATCATCAGTCACCAAGGTCTCCATGAGACCTTTCAAATGAGTACAATCACGATGGTTCTACGTAGTGCTGTCACTGAGATCCTATACCCACCTTCGTAATCCACCATCAGGTAGGTGACATCATTAGTCACCAAGGTCACCATGAGACCTTTCGAATGAGTCCAAACACGCTGGTTCTACGTAGCGTCGGCACTGGGTTCGTATACCTACCTTCGTAGTCGACCATCAGGTAGGTGACATCATCAGTCACCAAGGTCTCCATCCTCTGTCATTCGAAATTCTCAAGATAGCTTAAAACTTTAAAAAATAAACACATTAGAAATAATGTACTCAATAGGGTAGGTACTTACCAATAGTTTTGGAGAGCTCGGCCACGCTTCACCTTTCGCGTCCCGAGTACGCGTCACAGGCCTTAGCGGGGGTGCTTCAAGCGGGGTGCTGGTGAGGTTTGGGGTGTTTATTCATAATTTAAAAATATTAAAAGAAATAAGAAAAAAAAACAATACAAATTGTGAAATACGTCAGTACATATTTTTTGATACAAAATTCATGCCTAACTATTTAGCCGTTACAGAGAAAATTTACAATTTAGGTTGAAAAAGGACCTATTTATTAAGATTTTTTATCAAATTTTTGGGAAGTTTATTAAAATTTTAAACAATACAATGTATTTGTGATGACCTTAAATATACCATATATTTTTTATAAGGGAAACGCACAAACGGATTCATCTGCAATCTTCTTTAAACTTACCTTGTTTTTGGGATTTGAGCGAGGTAATCCCCTTAAATATACAAATTTTTTGATTAGTTTTAGTGTATGACATTTTGTAAGCGCCGTTGAAATGGTCTATACAAAATAAAGACATTTTATTTTATTTTAAACAATCTTGCACAGCTATTCCTAAATATAGATCTACTAGATGACCCCCACAGCTTCGCCCATGGAATATTTCGACCTCCCGTCGCACCTATTTAATCCCGTCGCTTATAAATTCTACAATGATGCATAAAAATTTGCCCGATTTGTCGACATTTATGACTACTGCTCTGCTCCCCACTGTAGTAGCATAATGATATATAGCGTATAGGCTTCCTCGATAAATGGGCTATCTAACACAAAAAGAATTTTTCAAATCCGACCAGTAGTTCCTGATATTAATGCGTTCAACCAAACAAACAAACTCTTCAGCTTTATAATATTAAAAATAAAATAAAAATAAATATCCATCACGCCTTATCCCCGAAGGGGTGGCAGAGCCATATTATATGCCCACTTTTCACCGTGTGGATTCCTGTCCCACGTAATAGGTGGTGAGCCCATTGCCGTGTTGAAATAGACAGACGCAGGTTGTGGCTACCTGCTGTTGAAATTTTTAAGCCGCCTATAAGGCCTTCAACCAGGCTTAACGACTGCCATTTTACTGGCAACCGGGACCAACGGCTTAACGTGCCTTCCGAAGCACGGAAACGCTTGCAAATGTAAATGCCACAAAGTGGTCACCCATCCGAGTACCAGCCATAGTGAAAGTTGCGTAACTCAGTGATCGTTTACAGAACACTGAGACCAATATTAGTATAGATTATATCTTTGTTATCAAACTCCTTCAAAATGGCTTGACCAATTATGACAATTTTCGTTATTTGGTAGGAACAGAAATATGGAAGGTGATATGAGTGGAACTTGTTTGGCAAATCAATGTTTGCTTGGTCAGCTAGTTTACTGCATAAGATAACAGAATTGTTATCTTGCATAGAAATAATAAATGGTTTAATTCAAAGTGGTTTAATGATTCTAACAGCACAAAAGCAAATAAAGTAATCTAGTTCTTCTATTTAAATTTTTTTTTTATTTTGTTTTGCAACTATTCTTGTCATCTGGAATTCCTTCTAAGCCCTGAAATATATACAAAATTATTTATTAGACCGACAAGGTCATGAGAATTTAAAAACTAAAGAAGTCAGAGAGGACAGATCGCCATGCTTCATGATCCCATGCATACTTCTTTTGCTTATTCCAGATTCATCAATCACTTCATACATGCACATCTAGGTAAAGTTCTTTTGACTTTTCCATTTTTGAGCAATCTGTTCATGTGGTCTTCATATGTAAGTCTCGGCCTACCATGACTCCTTCTACCCTCTACTTTTGCACAACATTTATTCTTTGTAAATCGTTCCTCACTCATTCGTTGGATGTGTTCAACAGAGTACTCTCTTTTCCAGCTTAACGCTAACACTTTCCTTCAAACCTGCCATATTGCGTATCACTTTGTTACGTATTCAGTTGGTCAAAATTATGACGCATCTCGACAGCATTCAATTTACTTTCATGGATCTGCTGACATACCCAGGTTTCTCTATCATATTGGCACTAAGTTTCTTTTATCCAAATTGATGAGTAACCCTCAGAATTAAGCCAGAACTGGTACTGACATCATGTATTTTAGTTAAAATAAAACCTCAAACTTACAACAACTTTATAAGGATTTCCATTAATTCTGAAGTCTCTTTGATAGAGGTGACGTTCCCATCTGTCAATCACTGAGCGCCTGAAATGCTGTTTGAAGAAAAAAATGGTATTTAAGCATCACTGTATGACATGGGTGAAAGGCCTATGAAGGTTTATAAAGATTTAAAAAGGTATATGAAGATTTCCTGAGTTAATGCCAAACAATGCAAGTAGGTAAAATATTGAAATTTTAGAATACAACTAGACATAGTGTTGAGATTCAGTTGGTATGTACCAACACTAAGTTTAGAGATGTGTGGAAACCACTGTTCTCTTGTAAAGTGTGAGACTCATTTTCTTATAATTTCATACCCCTCCAGAAATAAACGAATATGATGCGAAGTTATCGCAAAACTACTAAACTTCTAGTCTATAAACATAAATTATAATCTGTGAATGCGAAAAAGAACAGTTTACGTCTATGGAAGAAGAAATTAATGAATCGAAGTGGTGTTATCTAATAAATTTGTTGTGGTACTTACATTGCCTAGATATAAATTGTGAATGTGATATAAACCCCAACCTGGCAAACCTACAGCAGCAGTAATGATGAAAGCGCTGGGTAGAATTTCGTACCACATTTCAATAGTTTCAAAATTTCAACCTTTTTATTTCAAAAATAACTCTAACCCAAATATGATCACTATTCGAATGACAGTAAAATGTGTGCTGCCAGTGTCAAAAACAAAAAGAAGACTGCCTCAAGCACGTAACGGGGACTTTTGGCGGGAGAGTGACAAGAGCGGACGCTTGCTGTATTTTTTTTTCAAAAACTAGTGCATTTATCTTGTTTTATGTGTGGAAGTGGATTCTTGGACATAAAAATTGTGTTAACGTGCTATAGTGATAGACAATGATATATATGCAGTGAAATGCTATTTTCTCTCTTGACGCGAATAGTCCACTGAAAACCTCAGTATAAGAATCACCATTATACTGAGGACAAGGGCAAGGACCTAGGACTGAAGACTCGACATCGACAAAGACTGGACAGGACTAAATACTAAGAAAATATAAATACCGAAGACTAGGCTGTATGGACAAAGTTTCCTTTGCCTGCCCAATATGGGCGAAGACAACCAAAAAAAAATCAAGAACGTACAAAGAAAACGAAGAAAATGATTTTATTGGTAAGGTAAATTCGGCAACTTTTAATCTACTATGTAAAATAAACTGATTTTTAACAGGGTACTAAACTAAAATAAAAATAGATTTTTTTTATACCACTGAGGTGGCAGTCACGCTTATAGTAGTATATAATGTTTAAATATAAATTATGATTTAAAATTTTAAGAAGTATTTATTTACTGTCTCTTGCCCGCGACTTCGTTCGCGTGGAAATTATGATATGACGCAAAATTTGTATTACTCTATACCGAGCCCCTAGGCAAAGTACTGTTTGTTAATACATATAGTTTAAATCGGACCATTGGTTTTTGAAGACCAAAAGTTTACATACAAACAAATTAAAAAGCTATTGTTTTGAGGTTAAATATAAATAAATATCCATCACGCCTTATCCCCGAAGGGGTGGCAGAGGCATATTATATGCCCACTTTTCACCGTGTGGATTCCTGTCCCACGTAATAGGTGGTGAGCCCATGTCCGTGTTGAAATAGACAGACGCAGGCTGTGGCTACCTGCTGTTGAATTTTTTTAAGCCGCCTATAAGGCCTTCAACCAGGCTTAACGACTGCCATTTTACTGGCAACCGGGACCAACGGCTTAACGTGCCTTCCGAAGCACGGAAACGCTCGCAAATGTAAATGCCACAAAGTGGTCACCCATCCGACGATCAGCCATAGTGAAAGTTGCGTACCTCAGTGATCGTTTACCGAACACTGAGACCGCGGGGCCACGAGCGCTTCTTAAGCGAGGTTGAATATACCATACTTAATGTAGGTATAGATATATAATACATACAACAAACTTTCTTGAAAATTATTCAATGTATATTTAATATCATATTTAAATACCCTATACTTAGCCCAGACGTATAAGTATATTTGTGTGGAAACACTCACAACTCACCGGCATTTTCGAAGTAGAGTTGAATATTAAAGTTACACAATTACGAAGAAGACAAATTTAGAAAAAGCATAATCGATAGACCGATCTTCGTTGGTTGTGTACGCTAGAAGTCCACTTCTTTTTTTGTGAGAGAGAAGAGAAACTAAGGATTTATTTTGTGTCATTATTTTGGCACACTACAGTGTCTGTAAACCAGTTTAATTCTATCAATTTCCGAGAGAAAAAGCTATACCTGTCTACTTATAAAGGTACTCTACTCTACCAGAGGACAGCCTCTGGTAAAGTGCCTTCGCAAAGACTTAGAAGAAGTTCTGATAATTCATGAGCTTGCGAATTGCAAATTGTTTGAACAAAACTTTGACACCACCAATCAATTGTTCGTTTCTATGGATTTATCGTAACATTCTCTAAATGTTTACACTGCTTTTCTTATAAGACATCGAACATTTCATCCCATATTTGCGATATGAGGGCAAACCTTGAGCACGTGTTTATTATTTTTGCTGCATTGTAAAGTACTTTCTGAGCTCTTTTTCTTCTTACTGTGGGAGATTCTGTAAATGCAGCCAAGAAAGTTATTGTTCTACGCCAATGGCTCAAAGCTGTCCCTTACCCCAGAACAATCATAATGCGAATACCACGTCATGCATAGCGTTGAGCAAGTGTACTAAGAACTTTGCGAAGTAATACAAGGACGTATTCGAAGCAGGGTCTAGACTGAGTCTTGGAAAACACTTCTAGTGCTGCGTGAAGAATCTTCTTACCTTATTCAGGATTCATAGCTTTCATGAGGCTAGCCCACATCAACGCTTTCCTTGACTATTTTAAAAATTCACTTTGATCTGAGGCGTTACCATGATTGACCTTTTAGAGATTCAATAGAGAACATAATTATCGTTAACTAAGGCTATACATGCTGT
This sequence comes from Thumatha senex, assembly GCA_948477245.1. Lineage (NCBI taxonomy): Eukaryota > Metazoa > Arthropoda > Insecta > Lepidoptera > Erebidae > Thumatha > Thumatha senex. The sequence goes on along the minus strand of OX419728.1, from coordinate 31,583,036 downwards.
TACACATAGGCTACGGGTAGGTATAGCTTAGCTGTTATCGTGTGATAATATGTAGCCCCTATGTAGATCCAATCTCTTGTTGTCATTCATGTAAGATTATAAACTAAATTCATTGAGTAGTTTACGCGATAATCGCTTAGATATATATGTACCTAATAGTTCTCAACCGAGCCCCTAGGATATTTAGCGTGATAATATGTAGCCTATATTATATGTAGACCCAACTGTAATTATGCGTGGCCAAGCCGCGCCATCATACGACTAACGCCATCTATCGGACGGATGCGGCATTAAAATTACGCCCGTATTAGCATGGAGTGGGAGTTTCGAGGACCGTTTCGTCTCCCGCGCCTCGATCCACCCCTGGGCCATATATAAGCAGTTGACAGGAAGTTTCTGCAACAACCTAGATTTGTCAATTGCGCTACTGTGTACTACAACACAATAGTCAGTCTCGAAAAACCAAAAATTAAGTACAATTTGCTCTTCTTTAAAGTACTTTTCTTAAAACTATATTCATTAATATAATATTTATAAAAAGTATTGGACCCGGAATATCCGCTTATTTTCTAATTATAATCAATCATCCTTACTAACTTTTGTTTCCTACAGGAAGGAGTATAAATCGTAATTCTATCTATAGTGTTCATACTTATTTATATTTTAGCTTATGCCGCCATTACTAGCTGTTTTTACCATTGGTAAATCTATTACAATTGCAAATTTTTAGCTATAGCTACGAGTATAAGTGGGTAGGAATACGTATAAAGTTTTAGTTTTCACAAGTGTGCCAACCAACCCTTATAAAATTTAATTCTATGTACCTACAACCTATATGTAAGACTTCCCGCCTCTCCAGCCAACCTGGGCCTGAGGAGAGGCTGGAAGCCTTTTAGGTTTCCGGCTGAGGTTCTTACCCCAGGCTTCTCTCTTCCAGGGTCCTTTGTTACGGTTGAACCTTTACGGTTCCACCACTACTATACCTACTACCTGTTGGCTGAGACCGGGAGTGGAAGCCGTCGCCAAGCCGGAGAACCTACTATTACTGCGTGAGGAACAACATCCGACCCGTGGAAGATCACCTGTTCCTCCCTCAGACAAGTCCAAATTCCGCGGCCGCTCGCGGCAGAGTCCACCTTCGGTTGCCTATCTATATTCGACACCGCGACCCTGACTACAACTACTTTTGGCCCTATCGGGAAATATACTTTATTAGTTCTATCTACTATTTTTATTTATCTCCCGTAGGGTCCTGTAGAACCTCAAGGTTTACACAACGACTTGTTATTTTTATTGAAATATTTTAATTAAATCTATTCAGTAGTTTTGCGTTTTGCCCGGTTTTTTGTCTGTTTGTCTGCAGTAGGCTTTGCCCGGGATAAAATCAGACACTATAGATTGGATTTAATTCAAATTTTGCATGAACATTAACAATATTTTGGGTCTACACATAGTAGCACAGCAGAGAATAATTAGGTATATATGCATTTCCGGTATAAACTCAGTAACTATTAAATGGATTTAATATGAATTTTGTTCGATTATTAACAATAGGTTGGGTCTATATATAGGCTATATATAATTACGCTATATAGGTAACCAAAGAGCTCGGCAGAGAACGAATAAATTCCGCATACAAAACCGGGCAAAACGCATAACTACTGAATAGATTTAAGTAAAATAAATTTAATAAGGGTTGGTTGGCACAAAAATTTATACGATTTTCCTACCACACGACTTGGCCAGGTGGACTCACAAAGAATGATGATAATAAATCCCGAATTTTTTTATCACACTAGTTTGGCAAGCCATTTCTGTTTAAGTAACTATCGCGACTCTGCGCTCATAAAATCAGCGGAAAGAGTGGCGGATGACGTCGCGGTCGCTGACATCGGAAAGCTGGTGGTCGTCCCGCGACAAGCGACCGCGGTCGCGTGGATGAAATATCAACTGGCAACACTAACGCCGTAACGTAAACAGTGTCTCTGTATATTTTTATTAAGGAAATTTATAAATATTAAGTTTTACTACAATAAAAAAGTGTTAAAAGTGCAAATAAACACACAGAAAAATACCGTAAATACTATTATGTACAAGCACAAGGCTACGACAAAGTTATTTGTGAATCAGTGATCAACCGTAAATTTTTTTCAAATTTTGGTTTTTTATCGTTGTAAAAAATTGAGTGGACGAATAATCTAAGTAAAAAATAGTGATTCTAAAATCGTAATAAAAATAAACAAATATTGTGACATGTAATGAACTTAAACAGAAGAATAGCGTACTTATTACTAATCTGTACAAAATTCGAACATAAAAATTGAGAGTAGGGTACATGATATCAATTCAAATACCTACCGGAAAAACATATCACATCACCTATTGGGATATTAATATAAAAATTGTACCTAAATAATAAAATTAATATAAAATATAATACTAAATAGTTCAAATAATTACAATACTAAATAGTTCAAACATATTAGGTTTGTTGTAAACATAGATATACTTACACTTATTTTTTTTAATATAATCTTGTCATTAGTGTGTTGAGAATTATTATAGATTTCTTGTTGATAATTATTAGGAATAAAATAATAAACTAAAAATGATGACCCGTAGTGCAGTATCCCGTGACTTGCAACAAAAGTTCAACCTCACTATAAAGGAACTGGAGATTTGCAAAAATCTCAACAAACAGTTGCTAGAGGAACGGGATGATAGTGAAAAAGAAATATTTAATGTAATTGACAAAAACACCCAACTCAAACAAGAGTTGGCTGAGCTACATACGCAGGTCATGGAGCTCACCGTTCAGCGAGATCACCTTCAGTCAACAATGAAGGGTCTAGAAGAGTGCAGTAACACCCATGAACATGCTCTAAAACGTATTAGCATTCTAGAGTGTGAGCTGAGTGATGCTCATAACTCCATCACTCTTAGGGAAAATCTTAAATCGGTAGATCAGGCTGCCCTTTTCAACAGTCTGTATAATGAGCTAATGTGTGGGAGGTCGGAGCCAGATCTTGTTTGTCTTGATGAGCCCATCACCTCATACCTGATGGTTAACTCATTGAGTATTCCTATTGCAGCAATAGACAAAACTGGTCACCACTTGTTATCGACTAACACCAACACATCAATAAGATTAGTTAGTAGTAGCAGGAATAAATTAAAAAAATACATAAAACTCAATAAATTTATTTCCAAATCACAGAAACACATTAAAAAGCTTAGATTAGGAATGAACAATTATCTTAGGACTTGTAAATCAAATGTACAGTTAAAACAACTAATAGAAACAAGTAAAAAACATATATACACCCAAACAGAGCAATATGAGATGGATATACATCAATTACAGACTGAAATTATGTGTTTAAATGATTGCTTGGAGTCAATAACTTTAAAATACAAAACATCACAGAAAGAAATTGGGGAGTACATTAAGGCATTGAATAGCTTGGTGGAGTCTTGTCACAGCAATGAACAAAGGTTCTTTTCACTTGAAAAATTATATAATCAAACACCTGACTGTGATAAATCCCTTCCATGTTCTTCATTATCAATAACATCGCAGTCGGAGTCAACTTCTCCAATGGTTGACTCTGTAGGCAGTATATGTGACAATATTGTAAGCACAAATAACATTTACTGTGATAGCCCTGTAACAAAAATAACGCAACCATTAAATGTTGGAAAGACTGTAGTTTATTGTGATGAAATTGGCAAGAGTTTAGGTTATCACTTAATTCAACATCTGGGTAACTCGGTTATAACACTTTCATTTCCTGGGGCATCCTACTCTCAAATAATTAACAAAGTATTAACCAGTACACATTGCCCACAAACAACAATAGTGATACTTATTGGCAGAAGAGATAATGTGAAAATTAAAACTATCATAAATTTTTATGAACAGTTGTCAAACATGCAAGTTAAACAGGTTATACTGTCTACACTGCCATATAGCAAATCTTTTACACAAATTGAAAATAATATTAGATACAATATAAATAGAAAGTTGTAAATAGACTGTTAATAATATTTGTTGTAATAATTCTGAGTATATCAACAATACTTCTAGTAGTCTAAACTTAGTTCACCAAAATATTGAAGGCATATCTGAAAAACTACTACAAATAGAACTTTATATAAAGGAACACAATGTTCACATTTTTTGTATTACTGAACATTGGTTAAAAAGTCATGAACTATTGTTCAACAATGAATTCTAACACTTAGCAGTGCGTTCTCTAGAAAGGAAGCTATTCGTGGTGGCTCTCTTATATTTGTATCTAATAATTTAAAATGTAAAGAACGTAAAGATATTGTGGCCCTTTCTATTGAGCGTACTGCAGAATTGTCCTGTGTTGAGCTTGAGCAACTCATTGTCCTCTGTGTCTACAGTCCTCCAGATAGGGATTATAATTTATTAGAAACTGTAATGGAAAATGTATTGAAGCGTTTGTTCACTAGTAGAAAACATGTTGTGGTGTGTGGGGATTTTAATGTTGATTTACTTGTGCAGTCTTCGAAATGTATTAGATTTAAAAATTTGTTTAAGTCTTTTGGCTTACAAAATTTATTTTGTGAGCCAACTAGAATCACCTCACATTCTAGAAAATGTATAGATAATATATTCTGCAACTGTGTATCAACAACAAGGGAGATACTAAGTAACTTTCCATCAGATCATCTTGGTCAGAAAGCAGCATTTCCTATTGATGTCACTTCTAAAAAGATTAAAATTGTATGTATACCAATGAGTGCACATCGACTTAAACAATTTAATGTAAATGTTTCAGCAAAAGTCACTCATATTGACTTAAATCAGGAAGATCCAAACAGCTTATATGACTCCTTATTTAATACAATTAAAGCTGAGTACAACAACATATTTAAATCAAAAACATTTTATAAAAACAAAAACTTGCAATTTTGTGAGTCGGCAACTGCAGGAATTTACAAAAGTAGGGCTAAGTTGTACGAACTATATGGTATGAAGCAATTTAATTTTGATCCTGCCTTTATTCAATATGTTAAAATTTATTCTAAGACCTTTAAAAAGGCCTGTGCTGCTGCCAAGTCGTTACATATAAGTAATAAAATTAAAGAGTCAAAAAACAAGGCAAAAATGACTTGGAATGTAATCAATACTGAAACCGGTCGATTACTACCCCGTGATAATAACATTGAGTTAATTATAAATAACGAAGTGTGTAATAATAAATTAGATATAGCACAAACTTTTAACAACTATTTTATAGACATACCCGCGAAAACAACTAGCTCCTTAAATTCTTGTCCAATAAAAGCTCAACGCATGCTTGGGGGCAGCGTGGATCAGTGTAGTGTCTTATTTGGCTTCAAATATGTAAACCCAAATGATATCACTAAAGTATTCAAGTCACTTAACTCAAAAAAGACAGCTGACTTGTGGGGTATTTCTGTAAAATTGATTGAGTCTATCATTGTTAATATATCACCACATCTAGCTGAAATATTTAATAAATGTGTTGATAAAGGAGTGTTTCCAGATTTAATGAAACACAGTAAAGTAATACCTCTATTTAAATCTGGATCCAAAACCGACCCTGGTAATTTCAGACTAATTTCAATATTACCAGCCATTAGCAAAATTTTTGAAAAAATTATATTGCAACAATTACAAGCTCATTTTAATTTAAATATGCTATTACATAAGGAGCAGTATGGGTTCACAAGGGGTCGTTCTACCATTAATGCAGGTGTGACACTTCTGAATCATATATATGACGCCTGGGAGAATAGACAAGATGCTATTGGTGTATTCTGCGATCTCTCCAAAGCATTTGATTGCGTTGACCATAAAACACTATTGGGAAAACTCTTTTATTATGGTATCAAAGACTCTGCACTGAACCTTGTTGCCTCCTACCTAAATGATCGAATACAACATGTTGATGTCAATGGAATTTGATCTCCTGGAGCATCTGTTGCTATGGGCGTACCGCAGGGATCAATTCTGGGTCCGTTTCTATTTTTAATTTATATTAACGATCTGCCATTCTATATACAGAACTTGTGCGACATTGTTCTATTTGCTGATGATACGTCACTTATTTTTAAAGTTGATCGCACGCTTAGTAATTTTAACGGCGTAAATAGTTCACTTGCCCAAGTTGTAGATTGGTTTACGACCAATAATTTGCTACTAAACGCTAAGAAGACAAAATGTATCAGATTCAGCATGCCTAATGTCAGGAATTGCGGTACAAATATAACATTGAACAGTGATACCCTTAATCTTGTAGAATCAACTGTATTTTTGGGGATCACTTTAGATAGCAAACTGCAGTGGAATGCCCAAATAACGTGTCTTGCAGGTAAACTCAGCTCGGCAGCCTTTGCCGTTAGTAAAGTCAGGCAGCTTACTGATGTGGCAACTGCCAGGCTGGTATACTTTAGTTATTTTAATAGTGTCATGTCTTACGGCATTTTGCTGTGGGGCAAAGCAGCTGATCTACAAGTAATTTTTGTACTCCAGAAGAGTAGTCTCTTAGAGAAAAATTTAAAGAAATTGGCATTTTAACGGTTGCATCACAGTATATATTTGCAAATATTATGTTAGTTAAACAGAACATACATTTATACAATAGACACAGTGACATACATTCGATAAATACTAGAAATAAGCATAAATTAATTGGAACGCATCATCGTTTACAAAAGGTTCACGACTCTTTTGCAGGAATTGGCGTACGACTATATAATAAAATTCCTTTAAACATTATGAACCTGCCGTTACATAAATTTAAGGCGGAAATTAAGAGGCACCTCTTGAAAAGGGCCTATTACACAACTAATGAAACGATAAAAATAAATGGAAATGAGTTGCTTGCTCTTCGCTTGAGCTATTTAGGATTCGAATGAATCTTGTGATATGCCTTAATCTGCATATATATGTTGTATTTTTACATCTCTACATTATTAATAATTTGAAACATCTGACAACTAAAGGTTTCTAAATTGGCTGCGTTTAGTCCCGGTATACAATGTAATTTGAGTTTGTTATTGTGTGAGCACCATGTAGACTTATTTATTTCTTTGAAATTGACATGATAGTTGCTGTGCAGTTTTTGAGTATGTCATGCTCGCCTAAGTGTCCTGGCAGTGGTGGCGTATGTATCGGGTCGCCTTATTCCCTATAATACGGTTGAGTAGGGCGATGGCTGATATAATGCGTCATACCCGTGAACGGGTGCCGTCTGTTGGAACTGGTCAGCTCATAGCTGTTATAGCAATTATTAAAAATAATCTTATTTATATTTAAGGTAAACTTAAGTTCAGTCGACTGTTCTCACATAAATCCAAAGGAACAATCTAAGTGTAATTTTAATGTTGTAAGCCATTCCTACATTTTAAAATGGCATCCATTGACTTTCTTGCCAGATTCTTCTTCTTCAAGGGTAGGCTGCCCTTAGAACCGGCAACTATAATCGCTCTAATTTTGATATGATTTAAACACAACATTGATTTTGTTTTTTTTTTGTTTGTATAAATTCATTACTATATAATTGGTCAAATATCATGTTAATCAAACTAATGTAATTACTGGCGTTTAGAAAAGAGTTGCCATGAGTTTTATTGCCAGGTTCTTCCTCAGGCTCTACCCATTGCTTTGCGAATCTGGCAGTAAATGTAAATGTAGAAGCAATATTCTTGACGTTCATAAGTGTTACTTTGTGACCTAAATGAATAAAGATTTATTATTATTATTATTAATTGGTCGTCTGGTCGCCGTTGCGGGTCGCGGGTAGCTAAGAACGGAAGGCTACCTTAATGTAGCATTCCGTTCTTAGCGACCGCGACACACGACGGCTACGCGCGACCGCGGCCGCGTCGCGCTACCTACTGCTTGGTATGAATTTGTATGGAGTAAGAAACAAATACCACGACCGCGTCGCGCGACCTGTGGGCGTGGCTAGAGAGTCGCGCGGCGACCGCGACTCAGTCGCGTTGGAGGCAGTGCCGTCGCGCGACGCAGATGGGAAGCATAAACGCAAAATAGCGTCGTTTTCAGCATACGACGACGAGATCTACTCTACCTATCAACTAGTTACACTTATTCAAAACACTGTTTTGAAATTACTTTACTGAAACATAAATTTCTTCTATTTATACGATTTACCTACCACGCGACTTGGCCAGGTGGACTCAAAAAGAATGATGATAATAAATCCCGAATTCATCTATCATACTAGTATGGAAACCCATTTCTCTTTAAGTAACCATCGCCACTCTTCCCGCATAAAACCAGCGGAAAGAGTGGCAGACGACGTCACGGTCGCTGACATCGGAAAGCTAGTGGTCGCCCCGCGACAGGCGGGTCGCGGGTCGCTAGGAACGGAAGGCTACCTTTAGTGGTCTTAAAATTCCTGTTGTTGAACTTTAATACATGAAAAATTTTTATTCTGATGTACAATTTCAGGAAAAAAGTAATTGGGAAGCATGTAGATGGTTTATTGAAAAAAAACCCTTTATACGATACCCAATATGAAATTTTATTATCACCGCGCGGCAGCCATATTGGATTGCAAAATAAACTTGAAATTCATACTCAGCAGACCAAAAAACCCCTTATACTATACCCAACATGAAATTATATGACCACGGCGCGGCGGCCATATTGAATTGCAAAATAAACACGAAATTCATACTCAGCAGACCAAAAAACCCCTTATACTATACCCAACATGAAATTATATGACCCTGGCGCGGCGGCCATATTGAATTGCAAAATAAACACGAAATTCATACTCAGCAGACCAAAAAACCCCTTATACTATACCCAACATGAAATTATATGACCACGGCGCGGCGGCCATATTGAATTGCAAAATAAACACGAAATTCATACTCAGCAGACCAAAAAACCCCTTATACTATACCCAACATGAAATTATATGACCCTGGCGCGGCGGCCATATTACAAAATAAACACGAAATTCATACTCAGCATAGCAAAAAACGCCTTATACGATACCCAACATGAAATTTTATGACCACGGCGCGACGGCCATATTGGATTGCAATATAAACTCGAAATTCATACTCAGCAGACCAAAAAACCCCTTATACTATTGATGAAATTGCAGATCAGGATGATTCCGCGATGATGACTTGCAATCTTACAGCACAATTCGTATGCACCATTTTTATTTTTTAGTAATTAAAATAATGAATTAAATAAATCGGTACAAAATTAAAATAATCATAGCAAGCGGTCGTGAATGCGTCAGCCCTGAAAGACTGTCCCAAGCTACTAACAAAATTTTGTTTGCAGGTTGGGACAAGCCCTCCCCCGTCTCGTCCCTTGTCCCCCGCACGATTGCTCTGTCTAGACAGCTTCGTTGACCGGCGTGATTTTGCCTTATAAAATTTCTTGACTTTTTTTTCTTTTTTTATGCTTTATTTTCTTTGGCTTAAGTCAAAGTCAGTCTTATCGGCTTTCAGTGGAAATTGCGCGACAATATGACTTCGTTAAGGCTTGTCCTTGGATACATAACCAACCAATTTGTGGCATTTACATTACGAGCGTTTTCGTGCTTCGGAAAGCACGTTAAGCCATTGGTCTTGGTTGCCAGTAACATGGCCGGGCTTAAAGAAACAGTTTACTGGACCAGAGCCGTAGGAATCAGTGGCAATCGACAATAGGCCAGAAACATGCAAAAATGTTTCTGGGAGACATTAGGATGGTCCAAGAAGATGTGGACATACAGCAGAGAGCAGTTCCGGAGAATCACCGGAGCGCTCACAGGGCACTATGCTACAAGGCAGCAGCTCCACAAGATGGGACTCGCGGAAGATCCGACGTGTAGGACCTGTGAAGATGCTGACGAATCCATGCACTATCTACTGTGTGAATGCTTGGCACTTGGTGCAAGGAGAATGGGTCTTCTGGGAATGGCATATCCGACACCTGAAGACTACAGGCACATCCCTCCAAACAGCATACTAAGACTTATGAAGGTGCTGCATGAGGGTCGAAGTGCTAGGGTAAAGCCAACTCCAATAATAAGATAAGAACATGGCAGTCGTTAAGCCCAATTGAAGGCCTGCAGCTATCCATTTCAACACGGCAATGGGCTCACCACCTATTACGTGGGACAAAAAAATGCATACAGTGAAATGTGGGCGTATAGTGTGCCTATAAAGGCACACTACGCACACTATAAAGGAGTGACAATATTTATGTATGTATGGTTTATTTAGAACGCGATTGTCGTGCGAGCCGAGCGGCAACGGCAGCCCACGGTCATTAGCTGCTCCGAGCGGTGCGCCGCCCGAAAATACCTAAACTGCGGAGTGACACCCCCCTGGTAACACTGACATTTAGAATTACCTAGTAGGAAATAGGTTATTTGTAACAGCAATTCTGAAAAAAAATTGACATTGGTGGTATGATTTTTTCTATGGTGTGGCAACTTAATTCGTCGGGTCGTCATCAAAAATGGCAGACGTTCCAATCGACTGTGACTTCCCTGTCTGGGGTTTATTACCAAAAAAAGAAACAGGAGTTGTCTCATTTCTTAACAAAAATACGAATTACGATGGCAGGGATACAGTTATTGCTATTTTCGACTCTGGAGTCGATCCAGCGGCAGAAGGACTCAAGGTAAAAAATTGTCTTGTCATGATTTGTTTTGTTGCAATTTTGCATATTTTTCCGATCTTTAACGTTACTGGTTTCCAGGTGACGAGTACTGGTGAGACGAAAGTTATTGAGAGGTTTGACTGCAGTGGCTGTGGCGATGTAGACACCAGCACTATAAAAAAAATAACTGAAGGATATATCACCGGTTTAACTGGCCGAAAACTAAAGGTACGCAAATATTGTATGAAAATAGTATGTTGGCGATTTTTAAATGTTATGATTAAATGTGGACATTTCTCCACGAAATAGGAAGTCGCTGTTCCTGGCTGATTTTATGTAAGAAATTTTAATATTTCTTTTTCAAATATATTTGTGGCATACTACAGGTTATAAACCTCTTTCAGCTCAAAAGACAGTCTTCCTTATGTTCGAATTGCGGGTTTTGTCACCGTTTAAAAAAAAAACAACTAAAGTATCTTTACACTGTATCCCTGACACTAGTCACTGTTTTAACCATTGATAATGGAATAAAACATTTAAATACATTAAAAGATATATTTAGCATTAAAAGATTATTAAATCAGTCCTCTTTTAAAACTTTGCTCTGAAGTCACACTATGGGGTATAAAGTTTTAGATGCGGAGCTATAGGAGTAGACAATATTTTCCCTAGTAAACCATGCCTATATGACTATATGATTATATACATGCCTATATACTATATTACTGCATCTGCTAGTAAACCATGCCTCTTGACTGTTAGTAGAAACAGTCTCATGGTAAGCTGTTCGTTTCAATAGCGTTAATAACGACAAGTCCCATTTATGGGAACACTCAATGAAACTTGTCAGGTCTCCTTTTCCTAGCAACCCTAGAAGACAATTTTTGCCGAATTGCATGGTGGCTGTGTAAAACAGCAGTTTACCAGAGACTTTGATTACTGTGCGAAGAGTGTACAGTCTCAAGAACAAATAAAAGGAATAAACATTATACCATTTCTTTTTAAATTAAAATTGTCATAGGGCCTCTGCATATTGGACCAATGTGTCCCCATGCTATTAAAAGACGGAGTGTTTTTTTAACTTAGAAAAAGTTAAGATACCCGTGAAAAAGAAGAGACATTAATAATCGCTACATATTAACACTCTTTTAAAACCCTTTGATAACAAATTGTGGAATTGTGTATCTAATATGGGTCTATAAAAAAGTCGGACGGCATATGTCTATCTCTTAAGGATAACATAACATAACATAACATAAATACTATACAGGATGGAATTTTGTAATGCCACCTGAAGGGAAAGTATTCTTAATACTGTAGACAGAAAATTTTACTCAAAGGAAACATTCCTTTATTTTTGAAAAGAAAGAAAACTGCATTCAAAATTTATCGAAATTTCGCTTGCCACACCCGGGAATCGAACCAACTAAAATCTGTAAAAATTACACTATTTACTTTTATTGCATCGATTGTTAGGGTCATTTATAAAGACGTAATCTCTCCAACAAACTTCATAATTGAAATGGGTCAAGTTAAAGCACTTTTACTTAAAGATCCATCTGCTTACCATGTTAGTAGTTAATAATTATTATTGACGTCATTTATAAGTACATTAAAATGACGAATTAGGTATTATTTAGATAACACAATTGCAATTTGTTAGTGTTTGTAATGCCGACTCCTTTCTTAGATGTGACATAACTGCCTGTATGAGGTAGTTTAAATTTGGAATGTTACATTTGAAAATAAATTGTCATTTGTTATTCACATTTGATTGTTTAATAATTACAAATCATTTCATATTTGTAAAAATGGCTTATCAAGAACTATTTGATTTAATGGAAACTTATTTTTTATATAACAAAATGTGAATCAGTGCAGTGGTATGTAGAGAGGTATCGAGACCGACAGGCACCAACTCGTTTCGTATTGAAAAGAATGGTGGAAAATTTAAAGAATATGGGTAGTTTCGATAAGCGACGGCAAACTCTTTAGCAGAACCATTTCGATTTTGATCTAGATATTTTAACATATTTCGAAGCATTTCCAAGCAGAGTTGCTGCAGAAGTAATTGGGACAACCCTCACTTGCGTACTTAAAGTGCTGAAAAAGTATAAGTACAAATGTTATCCTGAAAAATTGCATCCTGGGGATTGAGAGAGACGACTACAATTTTGTCAAAACATGCTGAGAGAAATTAACCTTAACCATAATTTTTGAGTAACATTGTATGGTCTGATGAAACCAACTTCAGCAATAACGGCATGTACAATCGCCGCAATAACCATTATTGGTCTCGAGTGAATCCTGTTCGGGTTCATGAAACTAACAATCAAGTTAGATTTTCTTTTAACGTTTGGTGCGAAATCATGAGAAATATGGTTGTGTTAGTCTATGTGTACGAAGGACATTCAAATACTGGATCTCTTAAGAAATGAGTTAAATGGTTTCCCTGATGAAGAGCGAAACCAAATTATTCTACAGCAAGATATAACAGCAGAATCACTACTTCCTACATAAATAACCATTTTAATACCTGGATAGGTACAAATGGCACAATCAGATGGCCTGCGAGATCACCAAATCTCATCCCTTTAGATTTTTTCTTATGGGGATATGTAAAATATCAAATTTACCTTAAATCTTATGCTAATGTAAATGAGTTGAGGGTTTAAGTTCAGAATACGATTCATAATATTCACCACAACACATTATTAAAGGTTACTAGAAATGAATTTGTTAGAAGAATAAATTTGTGTATTCAAGAGAATGGAGCTCATTTCGAGCAACTAATTAGTTAGTTTACCATTTTATGTAAATAAATAAAATAATTAAGGGTTGACCTTAACGATCGATGCAATAAAAGTACTGATTTTAGTTGGTTCAAGTCCCGGGTGTGGCAAGCGAATTTTCGAAAACTTTTGAAAGCAGATTTCTTTCTTTTCAAAAATAAAGGAATGTTTCCCTCAGGTGGCATTACAAAATTCCACCCTGTATACATTTTAATACTTAAAAAAACTGCGATTATAAAGCGGGAATTTGAAGGCTTTTTACATAAATACATTATTAAAAATTTGGAAAATGTTCATACATTATTGTGAAATTAATAAACGACGGGATTAAATGGGTGCCACGGGGTTCGAAGTATGTCACGGGCGAAGCTGGGCGGGTCAGTTAGTTATATAATATGTATAAATAGAAATGTAATTTATATATATTTTAATTGTTGGTATGGCTTGTTAACCTGAAATATGTTCCTATCTGGCAGAAAATACTTAAATTGTCATGCATGTGGCTTTTATACAAGTGCTTCAATATTGAAGAAGGAGCTCCTTGAAGAATATTTTTCCTCTCCCTCTCCCTCTTTTGTGTCCTCAATTGCAGGGTTTTTTTTTTATTTTATTGAAAATGCTAAAGCTAGGAGAACACGATCAAAGAATAAATGTTTTATAAAATTATCTACAAAACATTCTTCTATACTAATATTATAAAGAGGAAAGGTTTGTAAGTTTGTTTGTAATGATTAGGCTTAGAAACTAGTGGACCAATTTTAAAAGTTCTTTCACCATTAGAAAGCTTCATTCTTCATGAGTAACATAATTTTTGAGACTATATTGGATTTTCAAAAAGATTAGGGTTCCTTACGATAACTCGAATAGGAAAACTTCAATCTGCAAATCGAACCCGAGACTTCAGCGCAGCCTTTGCATACACTACCACATAGGCCATTGAAGCAGTCTTTGTTATTATTTATGAGGGTTTTTATAATAGTAAACGTTTTTAGATACCTGAAGCATGGCAGAATCCTACAGGAGTTTGGCGTGTGGGTGTTTTGTACCCCTTCAGCTTGTATCCTCAAAAACTAAAGGAGCGTGTCCAGGAGCACCGCAAAGAACATGATTGGGATGTGGGTTACAAGCCTGCATTTGCTGAGGCAGATAAACAGCTTCATGACTTTGAGTCAGAAGTTGGTTAGTTGATTATATATTATTATAATAGTTTTTAAGCTTATGGTTAGCTCTGCTTGTGTAGTTAAAAAGTTTACTTAAATAGATAGATATATTAGATAGATTAGATAATACTCTAAAATAGTTGGCATAGTGTTGGAATTACTAACGGCGTGCTGATGGCCCTGGTCTCCCAGTGCCATTGCAATGCAGATTACATACATCAATGTCTATGCCAATTGCAACTTTTTCCCAAAATCTGTAAATGTTCTTAAAAAATTCTTAAATGAATATGGATGGTCTCTTGGGAAGCTATAAACAAATGTACGTGCCCTTCTTATCTTTTCCGGGGTCGGTAATACCGAGGCATTTTGTCCCTTCCGGAACTATTGTGCCACACCCCTTCGCATCACCCATCCTCCCAGCGCTTATGCAGCACCTCCATGAACCTCAATATGTTCCCTAGGAGGATACGCTTGACCCAGAAGGCTCATTCTTCTTGCACCAAGTACCACACATTCGCACAGCAGGTGGTGCAAGGTTTCGCTAGCGTCCTCACGGCAGGACAGGCCCTGCACGTCGGGTCTTCAGTGAGTTCCACCCTGTGAAGGTGCTGCCTCGTTACGTAGAGACCCGTGTGCGCTCCAGTGATTCATCGCAGCTGCTCCCTGGTATGTGTCCACAGTTTCTTGGACGATCCCTCTCTGATACTTCCCAGAAACATCTTTGCGTGTCGTAGACCTGTTGTCGACTGCCACTGGTTTTCATGTTCCTTAGCGGGTGCCTCCTTTAGTATTCGTCTTATTACTCCATAATCGAGTCCGACGAACGGCTCCAGTCCAACGAACCCTTCCTTGCTAGGGCGTCCGCCCTTTCAATACCCTCGATGCCCTTATGTACTGGCACCCAGACCAATTAAATTCTATTGCGTCTACCCAGTCTATTTAGGCTTTTAATGCACTGCAGTACCTGCCCTTTCTGCACCATCTCAAAATTCCAACCTGCAACGGCGCTACGTACCGCTGTTTTTCAAACCGTGATCGTGTATCTATAGTTAATTCTTTATTTGATCGAAAGTCAAGCTTATCACTATATATATATATATATAGGATTAAATTATTTTTTTCAAACATGCATGGAAATACTGTCATTATTTCGAAAAAAGAATACGCGAAGTATCGCATTTACGGACAGAGAAAATGGAATTCATTGCTGGAGTGTTTTTTGAATTTGGAACATCACAACGCTCTAGCAATGTTATTGCTGAAGTGTTGTGATGTATATGGGTTATTAGATACTCTTTGATTGGATTTCTTTTATCATTCTTCTTCAGCAGACGCTTACTGTTAGTATATTATTTTCCTAAATAGGTACATTTATCTATGGGGGTGTTGGATTCTGGGACATAAAAGTTATGTCTACTAATGATTTGGGGCCCACACAACAACAATCTAGCCTAAAGCCATAAGCTTGTGCTATGAGATCTAGACAACTGATAAAAACCCTTAAATATTTCTAAAGACATACATATATGAATATAAGCATACACCGAAACTCCGAAACAAACATCTATGGGTCACACAAAAATGTGTTCTGACCCGGGAATCGAACCCTAGAGCTTAGCGCGGCAGTCGCATATACTATTTTTTTTTTAGATGTTTCATCTTGCTTCTTACAATTCAAGAAATCAACAATATTTTCCTTTAGTAGTTACTTGCTCAATATGGCTAATGTAACTTTAAATATTAATTTAAAGTATAATTTAAAAAGTTTGTTTTATTTCCATGCATTCTTTTGAGAAAAGCACTAAATATGCATCGGCCGGAATAGCAATTGCCTGTCTCGTATTAGGGAAGTCCTCGCCTTCACACTCATACTCGACCTGCAATTGCCTATTTCCTGGCCTTTGCAATAATGTACTATTGATCTGAGCTCATGTGTAACATGTCTTTGTTGTTTTCAGTATCAAAGAACCCCACACTTAGTATTGAGGACAAATTTCAAAAAGAAGAATTCGAAGCTCGAGTCGAGGTGTTACAGAATGCAGAGAAAAAGTATTGTGATCTAGGACCCACATATGACTGTGTATTATTTCACGATGGCAGTGTGTGGAGGTTAGTCGTGGTTGTTTTTTTTTATTCTGTTGTGACTGACAAGCGTACGGCCCACCTGATGGAAAGTGGTCAAAATAGCATATGGACACCAGAGGTGCAGTACTCGCGCTACCGACCCTTAATGAACCGTCTAAGACCCCTTTTTAAACTACAACCAGCGTCAGCATCGTCACGTTCCATTGAACTGTCGTCAGGGCGTGCATCGACACGTCCGAGGGCGGCGAGCTGGGCTCCGGCCCGCTGCTGGGCGAGTACGGCGCCACGCACGAGCACGCGCAGCTCACGCCGCTCGACGAGATGACCGTCAGCGTCAACGTGCACAACGATGGGGATACCCTCGAGGTCGTCGGCATGTGCTGTGAGTACCTACTTACCGCCGTACTCCAATTACAGCACACCTTATACATATTGTCACGACTTTAGCCCCGATGGGTTAGGCAGAGGCATACTATACGCCCACAATTCACCGTATGCACTTTTGTCCCACGTAGCAGGTGGTGAGCCCATTGCCGTGTCGAATTGGTCAGGCGCAGATTGTTGTTGATGAAGTTGAAGGCTTTATGGGCTTGAAAAATTTCATCAGCAGGTCAGCTGATGAAATTTTCCAAACCCATAAGGCCTTCAACTAGGCTTAACGACTGCCAAGTTACAGGCAACCGGGACCAACGGCTTAACGTGGCTTCCGAAGCACGGAAACGCTCGCAAATGCAAATGCCACAAAATGGTCACCCATCCGAGGACCAGCTATAGTGAAAGTTGCTAAACGCAATGATCGTTTACAGAAAACTGAGTCCGCGGGGCCACGACCGCTTTGCAACAGCACACCTTAATACAATTTAATTAAAAACCTCCCTAATTTTACAAGCTAGATATTTTTTCCTAATTACGCTATAAAAAGAAAGAGAGTAAAGAGGCGAGAAAGAAATAGTCAATATTCAAAATACTGACGAATAAAAGACTGACGACTCAAAATAAACTACTGACGTGGTAAGACTTTTCTCGATAACATCTATACAGTTACTCAATTGTTGAACTATTGTTGCACATAGCGACCCACGGAACACACGTAGCTGCGATCGCGGCAGGCTACTTCCCAGGCGAGCCGGAGCGCGATGGCGTAGCTCCCGGGGCCAAAATCATATCTCTCACGATAGGAGACAGCCGGCTGGGCTCCATGGAGACCGGCACGGCTCTGGTCCGGGCCTGCATCAAGATTATGGAGCTTTCTAAGAAAATTAAGATAGATGTTATAAATATGAGCTATGGAGAACATGCGCATTGGTCTAATGCTGGGTAAGTGTTGTCATTTTGCCTTCAGAATACTTTGTTAATTTTTCATTATTCCTAAACTTACCTTGTAATAATAATAAATAAAAGAATCATTGTTCCTGATTGTGAGCGACAAAGGTGAATATTAGAGAGATTAATGCGTCTCGTTAGGAAGACTAATGCAAAAAACAAACAAAAGAATAGTTAAGTTCAGGCGCCAGGTGGGCTTAAAAGGTTCCACCGACCTTATGCACACGGATATCAGCGATAGAGATTAGGAGCCTTTAAGCACAACGGAGGGCCCTAAATAAGGAACTGACCTTAAATAAAGTATCTATATTCTACCGGCGAATGGCCGAATATGCATCACAATATTATTTCTTAAATAAGTAGCTTATTAACTACCTCTATTGACTACAAATCCATTATCTAACTTAAGTATGGGG
Source organism: Thumatha senex (assembly GCA_948477245.1). Lineage (NCBI taxonomy): Eukaryota > Metazoa > Arthropoda > Insecta > Lepidoptera > Erebidae > Thumatha > Thumatha senex. The sequence goes on along the minus strand of OX419728.1, from coordinate 31,564,621 downwards.
TGAGCTTGACGCTTGGATCATATATCATTAAGGTTAGATTTAAAATATATGTTAGCTGATTTACAAGTGAGTTAGGTGGACAGATTACGGGCAATATACAGCCTAAATAATAGAGGCTTCTAGCTGCCAATCAAGCAAAACAGAGCCTATGGGTCAATATTGATATTGTGACTGCAACTGGGACTAATATGCTAAGACAAGGATGAAAAAAAACATGTAGCCCAATGTTAAAATGTGTTACTTGCTTGATGTTTGGAGAGGGCCGACCACTGTGGCCAAAATCATTTGCATGTAGTGCACTTGCTGACTGAAGGACTACGACATGGTGGTGAGATGTATTGGGATGCAGTAAGATGTGGTGAGATGCTGTGAGATGTGGTGAGATGCTGTGAGATGTGGTTAGATGCTGTGAGATGTGGTGAGATGTTGTGAGATGTGGTTAGATGCTGTGAGATGTGGTGAGATGCTGTGAGATGTGGTGAGATGTTGTGAGATTAGGTGAGATGTGGTGAAATGCGGTGAGATAAGACGGAAGTTTCCTGGCAGGCGCGTGGGCGACATCATCTGCTCGGTGGTGAACCGCTACGGCGTGTCGTGGGTGGTGTCGGCCGGCAACCACGGGCCCGCGCTCGGCACCGTGGGCGCGCCGCCCGACATCGCGCAGCCCGTGCTCATCGGTGAGGCTTCTCGCACACAGACATACACACCGCCCCATGTAGTAGGCGTCGAGCCTATTGCCACATTTGGCGACAAATTGTAGCCTATCTAGTATTGAAAAGTATTTATGCCGGCTATAAAATCTTTAACATGGCTTAACGACTTTTTTACTATCTTGTTATTTTTTTACCATTAAGTATAAACTAAAATAAATGCTTCGTACTTGTTTCTAAATTTCTACACTAGTTTAGATGTGGGTAGAGTACAGAAAGTTATTGCATATCTACAGCATACCATTAATAGCATTCTTGTGCATCATGACAACACTGTTGTACTTAATGATAATAGAACAATGAGTAATGGCACACTAATTGATGCTTATTTCCATTACAATTATCATAACTTTGCCCGTTAATTGAAACTCAATGCTTTAAATTGCCAATTTACTGTGAAGAGTCTATTGATTTCTGCCATTGTAATTGTATCGATGATATTCTATAAACCGCCTCGAAAGACCAAATAAAGTACACTTGTCTATAAATATTTTTTTAATATAAGTCCCGAGACGCTACTCCGCGAAGGCTATTCCATACTAGTATAATAAATGGGAAAGTGTTTGTTTGTTTATTTCGGCCCAATGGAGAATGCCCATCTCCCATACATCGTTGGGCCCAATAAATGATGAACAAGTACAGGATCGAAACTAGTGTCATTAGTTAGGGAAAAATATGAAATTCCAATTGCCTTAGTTTTAGTTTTATTGACAATGGCATTCTGAAGAAATATGACCCCGAACCTTTTTTAGGTTATGTTGTTCGTGAAATATTTTTTATTCACCTATTAATCTAGTTATCATCGGATGACGAAATATAGCACTATATATAAACTCTCACTTATATAATTAGCATTAAACATTAGTTTACATTACCACATAGGCAAATAAAGTGACAGAATATACAAATAGAGTCCAGAAATCCAACAAATAACAGAATAGTAGATATTGTACAGAGTCACAGATCGACTGTTGTTTGTTAGTTGTCTTCGCTCATCTTAGGCAGGCAAAGGAAACTTAGTCCAACCTTGTCTTTAATGTTTATATTTTCTTATTATTAAATTTTATTCATGTCTAGTCCTTTGTCGATGTTAAGTCCTCAGGTCTAGTGCCTGGTCCTTGCCCTAGTAAAGCAGTGAACTATTTATTAGGGCTCTCTATGATGATTTGGCACTAACACAAAGAACACCGCTATTTACGGCAGTATTTCACATTCCTTCACCCATGCTTATGCCACCATTATTAAACACAAAATCACGAATTGTGCACTAGTTTTGGAAATGTCATGTTCAAGAATTGGCGCCAAACCTCCAGTCACAAAGCGAATGCCATGACGTTTAATCTATTGACATTTACACTTTGACACATGTGACATTAGACATTGAATTGAATCAGGTCTTTTTATCCATTACTCGGCTTATATATGAAGTTGATAAAAATACTAATATATTTTTTGCCACTGTAAATTAAAAATATTTCTTGTTGTTAGGATCCTGATGGAATAATAAGGTGTGGACTGTAGTTGAAGTCTGGTTTAATCACCGTACTAATGACATTAATAAGACAAGAAATAATTTTATAAGGTTGGATGATCGAACGCGTTGATGTTGAGAATAGGTGTGTGTTTGTAGTAGAGGGGCAGCGCGTATACCGCACCGCGCGCCGCTACAGCGGACAGCGGGTCCGCTCCTTATCATCATCATCCGAGCGTCTGTCCCAGTTGCGTCTCGCGACGCCCGGGGTCCGCTTTCCTACATTTTCTCCTCCACTTCGCACGGTCGTCGGCATCCCCTGTAGTGAGACCATTGGCACGCATGTCATCCCTTACGACGTCAAGCCAGCACTTCTTGGGTCTTCCCCTCTTACCGGGACCCAGCGGGGCTGACATGGCCAGACATTTGTTACCTACGTAGCCCGGCGGTTGCCGCAAGACGTGACCATACCAACGAAGGCGACACTCTTGCAACTTGTCTGCAATGTCACGGACGTGAAGGCTGCCGCGGATGCGAGAGTTCCTCACGCTGTCCATCCGCGTGACTCCACACATCCACCGCAGCATCTTCATTTCCGTGACACGCAGCTCCTGCTTGTGTCGCTCCAATATTGGCCACGTCTCACTGCCATGTAAAAGGACAGGTCTAATAATGGTTTTGTAGACCTGTACCTTCAACCGGATCGGCATTTTAGGGTCACAAATGACACCGGTCATCTCCCGCCATTTGGCCCACGCGGCAGCAATGCGTGACTTGACATCGCAATCGATGTCACTGGACGTGTGAAAAACAGATCCCAGGTATTTAACCTGGTCCGTGCGCTCGACCAAATCACCGCCTATGCGGACGGATGTGGGATCTGTCGAGTTTAGTGCCAAGTACTCGGTCTTCGCCACATTTAGTTTCAGACCGCCGTTCTCAAGCGTCTCCTTCCACACCTTTACACGTCGCACCAATCTGCCCCTGTCCGCGTCTGCCAGCGCAATATCGTCAGCATACATGAGCAACCATGGAGGCTGCTCATGCGGGTTTCTGATGCTGTCCGACAATTCGTCTAATATTACACTGAACAGAAGCGGACTAAGGACAGAACCCTGGTGTACCCCGACGGTGATGGGGAAGGGATTCGTGTCGCCAACAGCAGTCCGAACCATTGAATCGGAGTCCCAGTACATGTCCCGGATAGTGTTAATATAGACCTCTGGAACCCCTTTGGACCGCAGTGCCCACCAGATCATCGCACGAGGAACACAGTCGAAGGCCTTCTGCATGTCTAGAAACAAACAGTGCAGAGGCGTGTTCTTCGACCTGTATTTCTCTGCGACAACCCTCAGGGCAAAAACAGGGTCCGTGGTCCCATGACCAGGGCGAAACCTATATTGACACTCCGAGAGAGTACACTCCTGTCGGATCCGAGAGTCTATAATCCTCTCGAAGATCTTCATGGTGTGGGACATCACCTTTATACCGCGGTAGCTCCCGCACTCCTGCACTGACCCCTTACCTTTGAAGACTGGAGTAATAATACTCAGTCTCCATTGGTTTGGGATCTGCCCGCTGAGGAGTATGCGGTTAAAAAGGTTTACTAAGATGCCCACACCGCGAGAACCCATCGCCTTCCAGGCTTCGATGGGGACTCCATCGGGTCCGACAGCTTTCCGATTCTTCATGCGGCGAAGCGCAGTCAGGACTTCTCCAGGCGTTACCGGTGGCACTACTCCCTGATTCGGAGGGAGGTCCGGAGGCTGCACCTCTTTATGCTGTTTATTAAACAGCTCGTGGAAGTACGAGCGCCATCTCTCCTTTACCGCGAGGTCTGCGCTTAACAGGTTGCCCTCAGGGTCTTTTACACAGCGACACTTGGATATATCCTGTGCCGCTTTGACCCTGGATTGCGCCAGCTTATAGATGAGCTTCTGCCCCTCAGACGACTCCAGCGTATCATACAAAGGTTGTAAGTGGTCTCGTCTGGCTCTGGCTACAGCTCTCTTTGTGGCGCGCTTGGCAGACCTGTACGCGTCGTGGTCTTCGGGAGATCCGGTCGCTTGCCACTTTTTAAAGAGGGCTTTCTTCTCCCTGGTCTTCTTCAGGACTGCGTCGTTCCACCACCAAGTTTCCTTGTCACATTTGCGTCCACCCTTAGACTCACCGAGCACCACCTTCGCCGCTCCAAGGATGGCCGCCTGAACTTTGTCCCAGTAATCTTGAACTGGTTCGCCTTCAGTGTGCACTTGTCACCGACAGCTGAGACGAACTCCTGGGACCTAGTTTCATCAAGCAGCCACCATCTGATGCGGCGCTGGCACCGCTCGATGCGTTTGCCTTTAGGCTTCACGCAGAGGTCCATGACAAGGAGACGGTGTTGAGCAGTAAGAGTCTCTCCGGGTATAACCTTGCAGTTGGCCACCTTGCCGATGCTGTGTCGCCTAGTGAGTAGGAAATCGATCTGAGTTGTACGCCTCCCGCTCTTGTAGGTGATGAGATGTTCGGATTTCTTTTTAAAATACGTGTTCACAATGGCCAGATCGGCAGCCGCACACGTTCTGAGGATAGTTTCTCCTTCAGCGTTGCGGGTGCCGTATCCAAAACCACCATGAACACGCTCAAACTCCTCACACCTCTCACCCACATGACCGTTTAGGTCGCCGCCCAAAACGATTTCCTGTGACAACGGAATGCTCCGAAGCACTCCCTCGAGTAGGCACTTATCAGGTGGGTAATAATCCCATCGATAAGCACCCTCACGATCATAAGCCGGTCGCTACAGCGTTTCACCTCCAAGATGCCGCTCTGCAGCCCTTCGGAGAGCACCACGGCCACCCTGTTCTCCCCACCAGGCGCACCCGTGTAGTACAGCTTGTAGCCTTTCTGCAAAGGCCGGGCTCTGTTGCCCTTCCACCGAGTCTCCTGCAGGAACGCCACGTCCATCCTCCGCCTGGAGAGTACTTCGGCCAACTCTACCGCACGCCCAGTCAGCGTGCCAATGTTCCAAGATGCGAAGCGGATTCGGGTTGGGGCTAACTTCTTTAGCCGTGCTGATCCGACACACGGCAGCCCTAGCCCACTTGCCACAGGAGTCGGGTGGGGCTCCTGCGCGCCGTTTTGCGGCAGCGCCCTATCCCTAGCTGCAATCCTTTTGTGTCTGTCCATTTCTGTTTCGGCGGGTGGCTTTTATGGGAGCCTCGTCCGTTAATCAGCAGGTGCACGCACTAGCACGGGAGATTGACTTGGGCCCCGAAGATCTTGGTGGGGCCCCTTACACCCAGCGGGTCCGCTCCTTAGTGTTGTGATAATTCAATACTTGTGTTTTTGGATAAACATAAAATATTTTCTTTTTTACAGTACTTTTGTATCTCTGTACTTTGTGGGCCCAATAATGGGCATTCTCCTTTCGATGCAAAGGATGATTATAATTTTCGTATTGGAATAGTTTTAGCTCTAGAACGTGTCACAGGAATTTATTAATCTAGAAATAATATCTTTTATTAATGGGTGATTTGGAAATTTAACGCGTGTGAAGCCGGAGTTTGGATAAGCGAACGATACGATATTGTATCCTTATCCGATCTCCGGCTCCGCACGGGAGGTTCGTAGCTACTACGTGAACCGGTACTGGCAAAGAACCGGCCTAACTCCTTGCCATCTGATATGTTTAAGCGATTGCGAATTCATATAAATGGTAAAAATATATTGTCAAATATATCATTAAAAAAAATGTAACGACTCGTTCTGTTTCGTGGTCCCTTTCCTTGTAGACTAACATACTGTTAGCGAATCTTCTATGTTCACGAGGTTTTTAGGTTGTGTGACCGGTGAAATAAAAGCAGCAAACTTTCAAGCTCCCATCTAGTAACCATTATTTTATATCATAATAAAGTGGAAAGTGGCCAATGCTGCCTATGGACGTGTTAACATTTATGTTCAATCCGTGGGACGCCCTGTATATGCTTGTAACTCATCCTGTGTGTGTGTACGGAAAGGCGTGGGCGCGTACGTGTCGCCGGACATGATGGCGGCGGCGTACTCGATGCGCACGCGCGTGGGCGGCGGCGCCTTCAGCTGGAGCTCGCGCGGGCCGGCCGCCGACGGCGCGCTGGGCGTGGCGGTGTGCGCGCCCGGCGGGGCTGTCGCCGCCGTCGCTCGGTACGTGCACTTCACTATCACACACTAGATGTGGGCTCAGCCGGAGCTCGCGCGGGCCGGCCGCCGACGGCGCGCTGGGCGTGGCGGTGTGCGCGCCCGGCGGGGCTGTCGCCGCCGTCGCTCGGTACGTGCACTTCACTATCACACACTAGATGTGGGCTCAGCCGGAGCTCGCGCGGGCCGGCCGCCGACGGCGCGCTGGGCGTGGCGGTGTGCGCGCCCGGCGGGGCTGTCGCCGCCGTCGCTCGGTACGTGCACTTCACTATCACACACTAGATGTGGGCTCAGCCGGAGCTCGCGCGGGCCGGCCGCCGACGGCGCGCTGGGCGTGGCGGTGTGCGCGCCCGGCGGGGCTGTCGCCGCCGTCGCTCGGTACGTGCACTTCACTATCACACACTAGATGTGGGCTCAGCCGGAGCTCGCGCGGGCCGGCCGCCGACGGCGCGCTGGGCGTGGCGGTGTGCGCGCCCGGCGGGGCTGTCGCCGCCGTCGCTCGGTACGTGCACTTCACTATCACACACTAGATGTGGGCTCAGCCGGAGCTCGCGCGGGCCGGCCGCCGACGGCGCGCTGGGCGTGGCGGTGTGCGCGCCCGGCGGGGCTGTCGCCGCCGTCGCTCGGTACGTGCACTTCACTATCACACACTAGATGTGGGCTCAGCCGGAGCTCGCGCGGGCCGGCCGCCGACGGCGCGCTGGGCGTGGCGGTGTGCGCGCCCGGCGGGGCTGTCGCCGCCGTCGCTCGGTACGTGCACTTCACTATCACACACTAGATGTGGGCTCAGCCGGAGCTCGCGCGGGCCGGCCGCCGACGGCGCGCTGGGCGTGGCGGTGTGCGCGCCCGGCGGGGCTGTCGCCGCCGTCGCTCGGTACGTGCACTTCACTATCACACACTAGATGTGGGCTCAGCCGGAGCTCGCGCGGGCCGGCCGCCGACGGCGCGCTGGGCGTGGCGGTGTGCGCGCCCGGCGGGGCTGTCGCCGCCGTCGCTCGGTACGTGCACTTCACTATCACACACTAGATGTGGGCTCAGCCGGAGCTCGCGCGGGCCGGCCGCCGACGGCGCGCTGGGCGTGGCGGTGTGCGCGCCCGGCGGGGCTGTCGCCGCCGTCGCTCGGTACGTGCACTTCACTATCACACACTAGATGTGGGCTCAGCCGGAGCTCGCGCGGGCCGGCCGCCGACGGCGCGCTGGGCGTGGCGGTGTGCGCGCCCGGCGGGGCTGTCGCCGCCGTCGCTCGGTACGTGCACTTCACTATCACACACTAGATGTGATTTCAGCTGGAGCTGAAAACTTGGAGGAATTAAGTTTACTTACTATTTTAAATCTATGACCTTTGTTTTGATTCCAGCAGTACGAGTGCTAAAAAATTAATAAAATTGTGTTTAGATCACCTAAATGACTTAACCCTAGAACCGTACCCTGTGGTACAATCGTAAAAAAAAATCGAAAATAGTTCATAACTTTTTTATTATTATACGGTTTGTTTTGCACGTCCGCGTATTTACGTGACTGAGGTGGGGGGACGCATCGATACATTAGTCGTAGACCTGTGTCAATCGATCATTTTTCGTAACCCGGGTCGATCACGACCCACTCGCACTCGGGTGGTGATCGAATTAAAATGATTCGATCGTTTGGGTCACACACAGAACTTTAGTTTTGTTCGTACGACAGAGTGAAGGATGCAGAGCGGGTTATTGCTAGACAGAATCATGACATAACCTTACCTATTTTCTATACCATTTTGTGTACATACGTCTAGGGGCATGTCGACTGTCTGTATGTTATACCTACTTATTAAATTCTATAAACAGATCACTCAGAGTCGGCTCGTGACATTTTTGGAGTGAAACTTCTTTATCGACGTTGAGAGAAAATTTATAGCTGTAAAAAAATGTCGGAATGAAGTTTCACTTCATCTGTGTACTTTGGTACACACACATTTTTTTTACTGGGAGTTAAACAACATATTGTTTGTTAACTTATCCTAATATAAATAACAATCATTAATAAATCCACTAAAATACGTAAGCAACCGAAATACAGCAAGCCAATCTTACGCGCATGTCGCGGGTCATACATAGGTCGCCGGTGCAACTAATGTAATTTGATTGATTCGATCTCAATAATTCAAACGCGATCGACAGTTTAAGTTCGTTCGTTCACCGGCCACGAGCGAAGCACAATCCCCATTATCGAAAAAGAGTGGGAACGAAACGAACGTGTTTTAAAATGTAAGTAAACGAAAGAGATAGAAACATTAGTTTGTTACGTCTCATTACGTGATTGAATGCAAGACTCGATCAGTTTTATTTGCAAGCAATTACTTAGGGTAACGATGTGAAAATAAAGTTCAATTTAGTTTGTTGTGTAACCCATCAGGTCAATTATAATCGGGTCTTTTAAAGATCTGTGATTCGATCACTCACGCACAGGTTGTGATCGAATCAAAACGATTCGATCAATCGCGATCGACACAGGTCTAATTAGTCGGACGGCGGTCTTGCTGGCGAGTGGACGCGGTACCACCTAGAAGACCGGTTTCAATACCGAACTTTACCAACCCTTCTCCAAATAAGTATTGGGGATATATTGAAAAAAAAAAACGAGAGGAACCAGCGGTAAACCCTACTAGTCTAAAAACTGGTAGGTTTTTTTGTCCGATGTCCAAAGACCGCAAATCACGCACATAATGTGTGAAATGCAAAACATATATGTGTGTTGAACATTAAAACAAAATATGCCAAAATTGTTTGTAGTTCCCTAATAATGTGATATGATTATGATTAATAAGTCTGAAATTGTTGTATTAACCCTTATGTAACTTGATTTTATACTAAAAGTTTATTATTCTTATAAAAAAAAACTGTTATTATTATTGAGGTTACCCAGTACCCCATGGTACCGTTAATGTATGTCCAAGATGGTACCCATGGTTCTAGGGTTAAGTTTACCAAGCCCATAAATTCCCCTTACACAATTCGCCTAATCCAAAACACCATTGACTTTGGATCAGGCAAGCTTCATTTGAGGAATTTGAACAGACGGTGACTTATCTTATCGAGTTATCGGGCCTAAAATATGCCTGTTTACGCTTCGCTTGACGATTCCGGGTTTTGAAAGCAGGAAAACGCGTTTATCGACAGACTGCTTACTTTCTATTGTGTGTCAGAGATTTTTTCATAATATTTGACTGCCTCTGTAGAATAAGTAGTACTATATGCGACTACCAACACGGCAAAAATATTGTTTGTTTCGGATTTTGGGTGTTTATTTGAATATGCATGTATTTAGAAATATATAAGTAGGTTTATCAGTCGTTTAGACCTCATAGCACATACTTAAAGCTTAGTTTAGGCTGGATGGCGCTGCGTGAAAAGTGTCCTACAATATTTTCGCATATAACGCACGATAATTGATGCATTGTCTTGTCCACCCGCAGGTTCACACTAAGGAACACGCAGCTGATGAACGGCACGTCGATGGCGGCCCCGCACGTGGCAGGCGCAGTCGGTAAGAGTTGCTAGTGTGACCGGCCAACCGCGAGTTAGGTTCGTGGCCAATCATGTACGATCTTTAATAGTCTAGTACGCGTTGTCAACTCCATACTGAACTATTGTTTGGCCGATCCGACTTCACTTTATCCCGAAAAGCTATTGATAGACTCAATATTTTTCTTTTGTTCTTGTATGAGACTGAAACTTTATACTGTTGATGTCGAACTCAAACCAGTTACTTGTCGTAATTTTGGCGCTGCCACAGTGTATATTGCCATGTAACTAATTGTATACACTTTTTGATGGCAAATTCCACAATTTAAATATAATTTTAGGTATCTTAACCAATTTAAGTATCATAACCACAAAATCTTTTTATCCTATTATTAAGAAGTGAAAATAAAAAAGAAAAAAAAGACCAAGGAATCAATGTCACTCGCGGGCTATTGGAGACTTTTTACTCTGTATATTTTATACACACCAATCGTGTGAGGGGGCGTCACCCTTTAGTCATATGATTACACTAATTAATACAGAGGAATGTCAGATAACGACACAAGCTAAGTCACGAGTTACCTTGGCACGAGCTAGTATTACTTTGGTCTCTAATAGGGTGCGAGCGAGATAGCGAGCAACAGTATTTGCTGTGTTATACAGGGTGTACTTGTAGGCAATAATTTATTTTAAAAATGATTGACTAAAACGAGCGTAGCTGAGTTATCACACTTTGACGAAACATTCCAAATATTCACAAAATGTTTGTTTTTTCACTCAGCTGCTTTAATATCGGGGCTGAAAGCGAAAAACCTCCCTTACTCGCCGTACTCCATCAAGAGGGCTCTGGAGAACTCTGCCACATATCTGTCACACGTGGAGCCCTGGGCTCAGGGGTGTGGTCTGCTAAACATAGAAAAGGTTAGTAGCTACTGCTATACATAGTAATACAAAAGTAAGGCCTTAAATGTTGAACAAGGGAAGACGACAATAAAATTCATAACCATATACATAAAAAATAAAACAATTAAACTTGTTAAGTCAACTACCCAAATGTAAACATCGATCATTACAACTGTATTGTACCCGATTGCATCCACTGTAACGTATTTACTAGTTTCGGTTATTGACATCCCTGACATTGAGATGACAGACCAAAGTATTCTTCCAGTTTAAAATGTTTTCGATTTGTTGACTTACTTTGTGAAGCACTCGATGAGTTACACCTCAAAGTTCTAAAAACAATTTTTGATTTGTAATGAAATAAAATGAAATGAAATGAAATGAAAAATCTTTATTCATGTAGGTCACAAAGTAACACTTATGAAAGTCAAGATTATTGATTCTACATTTACATTTACTGCCAGATTCGCACAGCAATAGGTAGAGCCTGAGGAAGAACCTGGCAATAAAACTCATGACCACTCTTTTCTAACCGCCAGTAATTACATTAGTTTGAGTTATATGATGTTTGACCAATTATATAGTAATGAATTTATACAAAACAAAATCAATGTTGTGCTTAAAATCATATCAAAATTAGAGCTATTCTAGTTGCCAGTTCTAAGGGCAGACTACACTTTAAGAAGAAGCATCTAGCAAAAAAGTCAATGGATGCTCTTTTCAAAAATGTAGGTATGGCTTACAACATTAAAATCACACTTACATTGTTCCTTTGGATTTATGTGAGAACGGTCGACTAAACTTAGTTTGCCTTAAATTTAAATAATTTTATTTGTAACAATTGCAATAACAGCTATGAGCTGACCAGTCCCAACAGACGGCACCCGTTCACGGGTATGACGTATATATCAGCCATCGCCCTACTCAACCGTATTATAGGGAATAAGGCGACCCGATACATACGCCACCACTGCCGGGACACTTAGGCGAGCATGACATACCCTAAAACTGCACAGCAACTATCATGTCAATTTCAAAATAATAAATAAGTCTACTTGGTGCTCACACAAACTCAAATTACATATTTTTATATTAGTTATTACTGGGACTAAACGCAGCCAATTTAGAAACCTTTAGTTGTCAGATGTTTCAAATTATTCAATATGCAGAAATGTAAAAATACAACATATATATGCAGATTCAAGACAAGTACAAAATAACACAAAGTAGTTCGAGCGAAGAGCAAGCAACTCATTTCCATTTATTTTTATCATTCAAATAATCATTAATTGTGTAATAGGCCCTTTTCAAGAGGTGCGTCTTAATTTCCGCCTTAAATTTATGTAACGGCAGGTTCATAATGTCTAAAGGAATTTTATTATATAGGCGTACACCAATTCCTGCGGAGGAGTCGTGAACCTTTTGTAAACGATGATGCGTTCCAATTAATTTATGCTTATTTCTAGTATTAATCGAATGTATGTCACGGTGTCTATTGTATAAATGTATGTTCTGCTTAACTAACATGATATTTGCAAATATATACTGTGATGCAACCGTTAAAATGCCAATTTCTTTAAATTTATCTCTAAGAGACACTCTAGCACTTAATTTATATATTGCACGTATAGCTCTCTTTTGGAGTATAAAAATTACTTGTATATCAGCTGCTTTGCCCCACACAAAATGCCGTAAGACATGACACTATGAATAAAACTGAAGTATACCAGTCTAGCAGTTTCCACATCAGTGAGCTGCCTGATTTTACTAACGGCAAAGGCTGCCGAGCTGAGTTTACCTGCAAGACACGTTATTTGTGCGTTCCACTGTAGTTTGCTATCTAAAGTGATCCCCAAAAATACAGTTGATTCTACAAGATTTAGGGTATCACCGTTCAATGTTATATTTGTACCGCATTTCCTGACATTAGGCATGCTGAATCTGATACACTTTGTCTTCTTAGCGTTTAGTAGCAAATTATTGGTCGTAAACCAATCTACAACTTGGGCAAGTGAACTATTTACGCCGTTAAAATCAGTAAGGGTGCGATCAACTTTAAAAATAAGTGACGTATCATCAACAAATAGAACAATGTCGCACAAGTTCTGCATATAGAATGGCAGATCGTTAATATAAATTAAAAATAGAAACGGACCTAGAATTGATCCCTGCGGTACGCCCATAGCTACAGAGGCTCCAGAGGAGCTAATTCCATTGATATCAACATGTTGTATTCGATCATTTAGGTAGGAGGCAACAAGGTCCAGTGCAGAGTCTTTGACACCATAATAAAATAGTTTTCGCAATAGTGTTTTATGGTCAGCGCAATCAAATGCTTTGGAGAGATCGCAGAATACACCAATAGCATCTTGTCTATTCTCCCAGGCGTTATATATATGATTTAGAAGTGTCACACCTGCATGAATGGTAGAACGACCCCTTGTGAACGCATACTGCTCTTCATGTAATAGCATATTTGAATTAAAATGAGCTTGTAATTGTTGCAATATAATTTTTTCAAAAATTTTGCTAATGGCATGTAGTATTGAAATTGGTCTGAAATTACCAGGGTCGGTTTTGGATCCAGATTTAAATAGAGGTATTACTTTACTGTGTTTCATAGAATCCGGAAACACTCCTTTATCAACACATTTATTAAATATTTCAGCTAGATGTGGTGATATATTAACAATAATAGTCTGTATCAATTTTACAGAAATACCCCACAAGTCAGCTGTCTTTTTTGAGTTAAGCGACTTCATTACTTTTTGTCGTGTTAGTGTTAACACTAAACTTGTAATATCGAATACCTAGTCTATCGATATTTTTCTATTTGTTAGGCTTTCGAACTGCTCACAACGTACCACGACCAGCCTGAACGTGACGTGTCGTTCAGCATACAGTGCGGCTCCAGCAACGCCAAGGGCATCCTGCTGCGGCCCAAGATCGGCGACCCGCCCAAAGACATCAGCATCACCATCGAGCCGCAGTTCCTGAGGGACCACAACGATATGGAAGGTAAGGCACTCAGGCGTGTAGGTAGCAAGCGGCTACTGAGAACAATAGATTGAGGCCACCGTGAGACTCGCGCCTCTTGCATGGAGCTATAGGAGGACGAGCACAATAGGACGAGGCGAGGTGCATAGTAAAAGCTATCTAAATAGTTGCCATACACGTTATATGAAGTATCACTATGAGGGGGATGAACTATAAATAAATCTGGCCATGCTTGTCGACCCGACTCGCCGCTAACGTGCTAAGCAAGCATTGTTGGTTGCAATGTGGGCTGTCCTAATGTGCTCCCTCCACCTAATCACAAATTGATAGGATCCTACACATTTTTGTTTCTTGAAACTGGATGTCGATTGGGGGGGGAACACTTCAGACCCATCCTCCAAATGAGAAATTGGAGCTTATTATCCAGAGAATATTTTTTTAAATCCTATTAGCCTTCTTGACCAGTATTTTCGCTCCTTAGGTAAAAACGAAGATCCTTGTGTTTGCTTCAGTAGTGGTACGTCAATATTTATTTTATGTAGATTATTTAGTAGGTGACATAAGGCGTACCACAGTAAGGAGTGTAGAATACATAGAATTAATATGCCACAGTCGATTTTTGCTTTCTAAAAGGTATATGGCAAAGTGACGTGATGCTCGCTAGGGATCTTTGCGGTGGTCACAGCAGAAATAATTTCGATCTCGGTAACGTCCTGGCAACGGCGCGTTTGTCGAACGACCTTACAGTTGAGTACTGACTTTGTACTTTGGCAAAATTTATAAATACATACATTTATCACACATTTGCCACTGGTATTATTGATAGCAACGACACACTGGCGTCGCTCGACGACATTGAAAATTAGAATAGTAAAAAATTATATTTATTTATCTTTATGTGTCACGATAAAATACCTTGAATATTTCAAAAGGAAATCCTTTGCCTAGCTTGACAAATTCCTGGATACCAAAAACACTCCTGGCTAGGCTTGTTGTGTTTCAAGCCTAGCAAGAGCGAGCCTTGGTTTGGATTCACCCAAAAATCTATTACTATTTTTCTTATTAAAACTATATAACTATGCGTATTCGTACTCTGAGAGGTGATCACAAATCATTTAGAGAAGCCCTTTTAGTCTTGTTGAAATTCCATAAAAAATTACAAAGGATGAATCTGATGGTGAGACTCGTAGAGGGTTTGCAGTTATTTTTCCACTGCACAGCCTATTAGACCCACGCCTGCGGGAGCTCTTGGTTCCTTGAGTTGTTTTTAAATATTATAATAATCATAATTAAAAAATAAATATAATTGATCACCCTATGACCATGAACACTTTAGCATAGAACATACACAGCAAAGTATTTATTTCAGTAATTATTTTTTTTGATAAAAATAAATTAACAAAGTGATAAATTACTTTTTCTACAGCTAATACTTCATTGGCAATAGAAAATATATTGAATGGTTCTATGTTTCATTTTTGTTATTTTCATCACAATCAATAAAATATTTAAAAAAAAATGTTTGTTAACAATGACATAAAATGATTGAGCCTTAGCGTTCCTAAGCAAAGCCGTTACTGCTATATGATATGATTCTTTCTCCATATGAGCAAAAGAATAATTTGAAGATTAACACATTCACTGCTGACTCCCGTACAATATGTGTGGTCCTTATTTTTGGTGAGTGCGTGTCTTTACACATGTCGTGTGATTTTGTAATTACGCACAATGTTCGTTTTGATATTTATCTCGTAGTGACACACATTCGTACAATTTACACACGCAAACAAATGATTTGCAACATACAGATAAAATTTGAATAAGCGAGATTAGTTATGCCTGCATACGCGCGAGGCGCTGCGACGCGTGCCTATACGATACGCTGTAAGGTTAGTAGTTAGCTCAAGGATTAATAGATGGCAGTGGCACAAGTTTTTATTGATTATGGAATTAATTATTTACTCGTATACCACTTGTAGTATTGGCCAGGGTATGCAGTGCTTATTTGCTTGTATAAACCGTACGCGCCTGTTTCATACATAGTAGAGGGGCCATTTGTGATCTCAAATTATTTTCCTGACGAACTATTCTTGTCTATCAAACAATTCTTTAATATGGATAAATCTTATGCGGAACAACAAAAAGTGCAGCAAGGTTAAATAAAGCGAGACTAATAGTCGCACATATTAAAACAATTATACGCGCTGAAGGTAGTTAAAACTGTTCAAATCGTCTGGCAAATAGGCAATGGCATAAAAATAGTAAGAATTCTACCAGACACCATTCCAGATTCATCCTTAGTGTAATTTTCTTTTGTAATTGTAACATGCTCAAATCAATTATCTAGATTTGTCATCAGCTCTCGGAACGATGTGAAGTAGCAGCGAAACGATATGTAGGATTAGACGTAGAGTGTAGCGCGAGGGGGAGCAGATACAAGTGGCTCAGTGGGTTGGTGTGCGTGGCGGGTTGCAGACGTGGGCGTGCTCCCGCGGCAGATCGCGTTCGGCATGCGCCTGGCGCTGGCGGGCGGCGCGGCCTGGCTGTCGGCGGCCAGCCACCTCGACATGATGAACGCCGCGCGGCCCATCACCGTGCGCCTGCGGACCGACGCCTTGCCGCCCGGCCCGCACTACACCACGTACGTATCCGTATAGGTGTCCCCTGTGTTCCACTCGTTCCCAGTCTCTCCACCTCGAGGCTGCTGTAAATGGCTGGTTACGGCAATATTGAAAGCGACGGCCGTATGTCCTTTAAGCATACTAGAGGCGGGCGCTCACGACGTATCGTTATTTACGAATCGACTCTGACTTACGGTTGCGCGTGTGTGTACAGCATCAGCGCGTACGACGTGTCGTGCGTGGACAAGGGCCCGGTGTTCCGCGTGCCCATCACGGTGCTGCAGCCGCAGCCGCTGCAGCCCGGCGCCGCTGCCATCGCCGCCTCGCGCGTCACCTTCAAGCCCGCCACCATCGTCAGGCACTTCGTTGTTGGTAAGGGACCTACTTATATGTAGCACTTTAAAACACACTAGTTATTTTTTTCATTTTCCGTAGCACACGCCTACTGTTGATAGGACACCGATCGAATTAGTAAACTTGGCTCCCTAGTTTATCGTAATTACGACAGTTTCGATGTTCTTTTTTGACGATTCTAATAGATAACAGTAATTTTTCTAGTGCCTCCTTACAGAGAAATCAGTGATTCATACATTACATAAAGTGGTGTTGGCATATTTTGATATTTGGTCCCTATACAAATAGGTTGAATTTCGAAATTTAAAAACAGCTTATAACAGCCTGGTTCGTTTATTTAGTCGCAGTAATTTTAAGCTGAATAGAAGACCTTGATGAACTATTGTAGGATGTGATTGCAGTACCACCCGAGGCCACGTGGGGAATTTTAAAAATATCGACGGAAGATAAGGAGAAGACAGGCAGGTTTCTTGTGCACACGATGCAGTTGTTGCCCAGGAAGAGCTGCCGCTGTCACGAGAAGCAGAAGATGCTTAACGTGGGGGTCGAAGCCCCCACCCTGCTGCCTTTCCATGTTGTGGTCAGTATTTAGTTCGTTTTGAGTATCGTTTTGCGTCATTGATCATTTGAATATTTTTATTGATGTAATGTTAAAGTCTAAGGGCCGTATTATATATTCCAGAAAGTATCTCAATGCTAAATCGACGCTTGAGGCTAGTTTTTGCCTTATAAATACTACTCTCAAGTGTTTCTTGAGTATTGATAAACATTCTGGAATACGGCCCTAAGGTACAGAATTATGGGTCAAGGTTCGGGATTCCAGATTCGAAAAAAAAAATCAAGTATCTAAAAACCAAGGACTGGGTTCTGAGTCCAGGCACCAGGGACGGTCCAGAGTAGCCCTCAATTCCCTCGATGTAGGCATGGCTTTCTGTCAGGCGGGCAAAAACATTATGGTAAACGAAAAATCGGGGCTATAGGGTCCATATTAAAGACTCCAGGTTCCAGGATCCATAATTCACGGTATAGGGTCCAGAATACAAGCTCCATGGTTATGATCGGCTTGAAGATCCACGGTCAGAGATTTGGAATTTTAAGGCCCATGGCCAATTGTCAACTCTAAACTACTATGTCAGGATAATGAATGAGACTGAAGTGAGTGAAAAGGAGTTTGAGACTTGACATTCCCAGCGTGGAAGCATTTAAATGGAGTTGATTGTGTGCGTGACGCAGGGCGGCGTGACGCTGGAAGTAGTGATAGCGAAGTACTGGGCGAACATCGGCGACATGGACGTGGACTACAGCGTGGAGTTCCACGGACTCAAGCCGGACTGCGGCTCGCGCCTCGTGCTGAGCGCGGCCGACGGCGTCAGCACCGTGCTGCTCAGTGCCCTGCGCCTGCAGGACGTGCAACCCTCTGCGCAGCTTAAATACTGCGAGCCTGTCTACCGGTCAGTTGCCGCATACACACACACGCACGCACACGTACTCACGCACACAAGCATCAAACACACACGCACTCAAACACACACGCACTCACACACGCACTCACACACGCACTCAAACACACACGCACTCAAACACACACGCACTCAAACACACACACGCACGAACGTGCGATTACTATCGACTTTAGACAAGTAGCTGGTAATATTTGGTTCCGAAAATCGTGAATATAAAACTCTCACACAATAGACTTTACATAATTCTAACGGGAAATGCATTCCGATGTCAATTACAACATTGGATAGGATATTAATTTTTTTCCAAGATTACAATGTATTCGACAGATAACAGTTCAGTCGTGTTCATATTCAAGAGATGATAGACGTTTGTTACTGTTAAGTAGTAATGCAATATATTTTTTAATATTTTAGGCCGGCTGAATCAAAACTGATGCCGTTAACTTCTCGGGATGTGATCCCGCCGAGCAGACAGATTTATCAGCTCATCAACACGTATAACTTCCACATTGCCAAAGCAACAGAGGTAATTTAGCTTTATGTTTATTTATTTATCCATCACGCCTAATACCCGAAGGGATGGCAGATGTATATTGAATGCCCACTTTTCACCATGTGTATTCCTGTCCCACGTAATAGGTGGTAAGCCCATTACCAAGTTGAAATAGACACACGCAGGTTGTGACTACCTGCTGTTAAAAAAATTTCAAGCCGTTTATAAGGCCTTGACTTAACGACTGCCATGTTACTGGCAACCGGAACTTAACGTGCCTTCCGAAGAGCGGAAACGCTCGCAAATGTAAATGCCACAATATGGTTACCCATTCGTGACCAGCCATAGCAAAAGTTGCTTAACGCAGTGATT
The DNA here is from genome assembly GCA_948477245.1 of Thumatha senex. Taxonomy (NCBI): domain Eukaryota; kingdom Metazoa; phylum Arthropoda; class Insecta; order Lepidoptera; family Erebidae; genus Thumatha; species Thumatha senex. The sequence goes on along the minus strand of OX419728.1, from coordinate 31,545,579 downwards.
GTTTACAGAACACTGAGTCCGCGGGACCACGAGCGATTTTAGCTTAATGTATTTTTTTTATTAATAAATATAAATAAATATTGTGTGATGAAGTTCCGTACCAAACATAAAAGTTATACAGTTATTCTGTAACAGATAGTGAAATAGTCTCATTTAACATTGCAGGTGTCGCCAATAATCTCACTTTTGTGCGATATGCTGTACGAATCGGAGTTCGAATCCCAGATGTGGATGCTTTACAACAGTAGTAAACAGCTGATGGCAGTGGGTGACGCATATCCTTCCAAGGTAAAACATTTAGAAATAATTATGTGATAGTTTGCTTGGGATAGCTTCTTCCCACTACGGTATTAATAGCTTATCAGATAACAGGAACTTCACGCTTTATCCCTGACGTCAGAGATAACAGGAACCTATTGGCATTTTATCCGTCTGATAGCTGCAAAAAGACACCTGGAAACTGTGACGTATATACTTTCAAAATCTAATTGTCTGGTGGTGGGTAGAAGTACATTACATTTTAATAAATCAGTCTGTGGATATCTCACGCCTTTTATTGACGCCTCAGAAACAAAAATTATGTTCCTGCAAATCCCATTTAAAAAGTTAAGCAATTATCCGCCAAGATGCTTCTTTGTGTCCTTCAACCCGGCTTGAAGAACCACTATGTTTATGACAGGCGTCAACCATGTAGACTGATTGCTGTAAAGTTGTAGATAATAATCCAAAATTCAAAATATAAAAATCTAAGTAATTTCACGCTGTATCCCTGACGGGTTTTAGTTACCTTTCTTAATATTACTGCACTTTGAATATACCCGGTCTGTTGATAATTAAATACATTGAGGCGGCGAGGTGTTTGGTTATTTGCCATGAAACAAATATTGATACATATTCCTTGTTGACAGTATTCTGTGAAGCTTGAGAAAGGCGAGTACACGCTGCGCCTGAACATCCGTCACGAGAACAAGTCTCTGCTGGAGAAGCTGCAAGACCTGCCGGCCGTCATCCAACAGAGGCTGCAGCAGCCCATCACACTCGACGTGTATTGCTCGCAGCCGCAGGTATGGACTTGTCACCACCTAGCCAGTACACACGTCTTTGGCAATGCTTGGGCTCTGAAAATAGTCTGCAATTGGATTACGATCGGCGCGCTGCGTGGAATCAAAAGCAGTATCTCGGCTCTTGCACTTTTAATGGCTCATTTGCCACAAAAAAAATGATTGTAGAAAAGATTTATTTGGCTACGTAAACTGAGGGACGGGTAATCATATTATGATTCGATGGGTGGCGAGACGAGACGCCCTTTCATTAAACAATTAGATGTCAATTGACTCATTTATTCATTACTGTATACATACATACATATTGTCACGCCTTTATCCCCGAAGGGGTAGGCAGGGGCATACTAAACGCCTACATTTCACCGTATGCATTTTTGTCCCACGTAACAGGTGGTGAGACCATTGCCGTGTATAGTTCACGGTCACATGCCATAGATTACTGTATAGTTGGTCAAATATCATGTAAATCAAATTATCAAAGTAATGTAATTACTGGCGGTTAGAAAAGAGTGGCCATGAGTTTTATTGCCAAGTTCTTCCTATTGCTTTGCGAATCTGGCAGTAAATGTAAATCACAGCCGAAAGACATACAGTCGGTCGACGAAGCTGTCTAGACAGAGCAATCGTGCGGGGGACAAGGGACGAGACGCGGGAGGGTTTGTCCCGAGCTGCGAACAAAATGTTGTTAGTAGCTCGGGACAGTCTTTCAGGGCTGACGCATTCACGACCGCTTGCTATGATTTTTGAATTTTTGTATAGATTTCTTTAATTATATATTATAATTAAAGAAATCTATACAAAAATTCAAAAATCAGATCAGACCACTCCTATTAAAGATAATAGGAGTGGTCTGATCCCAGCTCAGCGCCTCGATAAACCCTTGTGTCCATCACCTGTTTACGGAGCCGACTATCCATTAGGAATAGATCTATCATGCTTCTCTTTGACTTACATATCCTCGTATACATATGAATTTGTTTGTGGTTGAACATTGTGTTCGCCACAAACAAATCCTTTTCCTTACAAAATGCCAGTATTAGCTTGCCAGCGTCGTTCACCCTTTTATCCCCATACTTCCCGAGTACCGACTCAAAACCATCGCGAGCGGTACCCACCCATCCATTCAAGTCTCCACATACTATCAGTCTTTCATTTCCTTCTATCACATTTAGAGCTTCTCTCATACTCTCCCAGAAGTCCTCTAGCTCACTCGCGTTCGACGAAGATACTGGCGCGTAAGCAGCTACCAGGAAAATCTTCGTCAAACCAAGTTTTACACGGATCCAGAGGATTCTAGGACCTACCAGTTTGTACTCATACATACCGGAGGCCAATCGCGAGGACAGCAAAATTCCAACCCCCCGACTGCCATGCTCGCTCTCTGGTACTCCAGACCAAAGCGCGAGCATCCCACCCGGGAGCTCCAAGACTTCGCTGCCCTTGCGCTTGGTCTCTGTCAAGCACACTGCATCTAACTTTCTCTCATTCATAACATCCATCAACTCATTCATCTTATCTGTCATTCCTCCCCTAACATTCCACGCAGCTACCCTGCACTCCATCCTCCACCATTATTAAGATTAAGATATTATATTATAATGTTGATAGTTGATTGCGAGTACGAGTTAATAAATAAATTATAAATAACATCAGCCTTGTATACTTGTGACAACCCTACAAGCATCACTGTCTAGACGTTGTCGGCATTTTTGTCAACTTCAAAGGCGTAACGCTACTGATAGGTTTACTCTTTATACTGTGATGTAAATGTAGAAGCAGTAATCTTGACATTCATAAGTGTTACTTTGTGACCAACATGAATAAAGAATTTTCATTTCTTCATTTTTTTTCACTTGTTTAGTCGGATTGTAAATTTAAAATAATGACCCGTAACTTATTGTCTCTTTCGCTCTGGTGTAATAATATTGGTATGCCACTCATGTTTTGTGGTGCTACGGTCAAATCTTAAATATGGTGGTAGTATGCGATACTTGAAACACTGTTTTTACTGGTTATTGTAGAAATAAACATGATTTGATAAATTAAATAAAAAAAAAAAAACATCTGTAATAGTAAATGTTGTGTAGGCGCTGACTGGTGGGAAGAAATTCAGTTCTATGTCTCTGGCGGGCGGCGCGCTGCTGCCGCTCTACATCACGTCGGTACCTGCGGAGAAGTGAGTCGCACACATATACTATAGCACGTTATGGCACACAATAAATGTTAAAAAAGTAGTCAATTATAGATTTGTTTTTTAGATAGAATTCCAACAACTGTGATGGATATCCCGGGGAGGGTTAAATTTTTACTCGTAGTTATATATAGTTTAATCAATATCACTTGCGATCTTTTTACTAAAGATGCCTTACTCTGTATATTTCATAGAACCAAGTGTGTTAGGGAGCTTCCATTTTTTCTTCCTTCATACGATTTCACTAATTACAGATGAGTTTCGCATAAAGTTTGTGTAAATTTGTCACGCGGTATTATTATTATTACTTTTGTCTTTATTTGGCGTGAGGTAGAGGAGTGAGCAGCATTCTTTGCTTTGTGGTTTAATCCGAATTACGGTCGATGCGACTTTTGCCGGGAAGAGTGACAAGTGCGGACGCTTGCTGTATATTATTTTCTAAAACTAGAGAGTGGTGGTTTCTTGGACATAAAAGTTGTGTTAACGTGCTATAGTGAAAGACAATCATATATATGCAGTGAAATGCTATTTTCTTTCTTGCAGCGAAACGTCCACTGACAACCTTAGTAAAGAATTACCATTATACTGAGGGCAGGGACCAGGACCTAAGACTGAGCACACGACATCGACAAAGACTTGACAGGACTAATTAGAAGATAAGATTGAAGAAATATGAAATAATAAATTAGATTTGGCTAACTGGTCTTCGTCGGTAGATGTACGTATGTGTCAAGTTTCGCTGGGCCCGTATCGCAGTAAGCAGGGTGTGTGTGTGTGCAGGATCAGCCGCTCGAGCGTGTCGGTGGGGCAGACGCTGTCGGGCACGCTGACGTTCGCCAAGGACGAGCTGGCGCGGCGCGTGGACCAGTACGCGCTGCACTACGTGGTGTGCGAGGCGCCGCGCCGCGCCGCGCCGCGCGAGCGGGAGCGGGAGCGGGAGCGGGTGTCGCCGCGCGCCAGTGGCGCCGCCGCCGCGCCGCCGTCGCCGCACGACGACTACATGGACGCGCTCAAGGACTTCACCACCGGCTGGCTCGCCAAGCTCGGTCAGCACTGCACACCTAGTATCTTAGCTGATTCACGCGTTACCGTGAATTTGTATTTGTATGGAATCGAGACAGGTTCCGAAGTTTGACACTAGTTGGCGTTGTCTCGTTTCCGTACATATTCGCATTGACGCCTTACGCAAGCTTTGCCAAAAACTTACACTCGGCACTCTGCCGGACATAGAAATAGTTTTAAGAGAGTTGTATTAGTTAACCAAATGGATAAATGTAGTCTTGTTTTGAGATTTTCTTCTCTTTACCGTGACTTCTGTTGTCAGTAGGAACTACACGAGACGGCACAAGCTAACAAAATTACATCAGCACAGCGTCTCCTGTCATTGAATAAAATTAAATAAAAATCAATAATATAATATAAATCAGCACAGTAACGCCCCCGTTACATTCTAATTCTTGTTTGCCAGGCTGTACGTTCACCTAAACATTATTTTACATTACATATTCATTTAAAAAATCCAACTTGTATGGGATGTTATTTTTTTTGTGTATGTATGGTGTTAGATATTAAGGATCGAAAACGAAACTTCACTTTTACACTTCAAATAAACACTTTTTATTTCAATCGCACTAGGAAGCAGTATACGTCTGTCAGCTACAAGAGGTTGACACAGAGTGGGGCGACATTATAAAAATCAAGTCGTTTTATACCTTTCAAAAACAATTGAATATATTTATACAATCAGTAATCTGATTTGTAAATAACGTAATATTAATAACTTAATTTTTGCGTAAACAAAATCACATAAATAAACATATGGTGCAGAAGGCGACAAGCTGGAGCAGGTGTACGAGGAGCTGCAGGACAAGTTCCCCGGCTACCTTGGCGCACACGTGGCTTACCTCAACGCTCTCGACCCTCCAACTGACCCTAAGAAGTAAGTATATATATATGCACCAGTCATGCACAAGTTCTTTAATGTGTATAGATGTTAGGAACGCACCTGCAAGGGGCCGTACCTGTGTGTGAGACAAAGCACACGAGCCGGTAAAGAGGTTAGGAGGACAGATGGCGCGAATTCTAATCACGCCGAAAATAAAACTCGCCAAATTACAGTAGATCCTAAGAGCCGCGCAAAACGGACAACTAGGCGCCACAATTGGAATGTTGGCAGCAACCAGAACTTAACGCTCAGATAATAGTAATGTATTTTGTTGATTTCTAGATTACCGCACCCCGACGAGGCGCCCGACGTCACCATGGCTTGGTGCGAACAGCTCATCACTGTATCTGACAAAGTATGAACACTTTTATACTTTACCGTGAATTTATGATGAATGATTGAAAATTTATTTACATGAAGATTGACCAACATGATCAAAAGAATTATACTCCAGGTTTTGTACAGAGATGGCAAGACGAATATGTTAGGCTTGTGTACCGTATTATGTGATTACGAGATAAGAAAGAAAGAAAGGAAGTAAAGGACTTATTTTTGTATTTGCATTAACTTCAATTTAATATTTTAGGTGATAAAAGCCATCGACCAAGACAAGTTGCTAGCATATCTCGGTATTAAGAACGATACCAGAAGCGACGCCACTAAGATTAAACAGTAAGTCATATTATTTTTTTACTATATATAGTTTTAGTAGAATCTGAGCGACTTTACAGTGTACTTCTTTCGGCTCAGTAGATTTTACAAACTCCTATAAAATTTGCTTAGTAATTCGCCCTAACGAGGGGGATACGTGACGTCACCGAACTCCACCAGCGAGCAGCAGATATGTATGTGTTGTATATGTACCACAGACCAACCCCCATAGAAGACGCACTGTTGAATTTTTGTTCCTATTCGAGTTCACAATATTTGGTGGTATGCAAGGGATGCGCGGGCAGGTGCAAATGAGCTGTGATTGGCTATTTCAAGGAATTTTAACCTGTGACCTTTGCCTAACCTGGCAATCTTTCAATCTCTGTCTCGAATCGATTTGTCTTTTTCCACTTTATTAAAATTTATGAGAGGTTTTATTTTTCAATATTTCAAGGAACTTTGAACGCACTGGGTTATAATGATGGGATAACATCAATTTAAAGTTCGATAACCCAGAATGATTACGACCCATACAATAAAGATTTCAAGTCACGATGACATTGCGGGCTCCAGCTCGAACCTTCGTATAGTCTCGTGCCGTACTCCATCATCATCATCATCCCAGGCCAGGGCTGTGCAGTTCGTACAGAAGAGTAGATTCCCGGCGCGGCACAACGGGTACACCTCTCGCTAGACCCATCGCAGTCAACCGTTTAATTTGTACTACTAGTGGAAGTGGACACTTGACTCTGACAAGAATTGGCACTTTAAAGCGTAATCTTTCACAAGCGAAGAAAAACATACAGAAATGAATTAAAAATGAATGTTTTAAAGCTACAATATTTTTGAAAGAGCAATACAACGATGTCACACACTATACAGTAGACAAGAAAAAAAAGTTGCAAACCCACTTTACGTTACCTGAGATGAGGTACTTACCGCAAAGCTTTTACAATTTTATTTTTTTAATTTTAAAATCCAATATGGCCACCGTGGCGTTGTTATAAAATTTCATGTTGGGTACCATATAAGGGATTTTTTGTACGCTGAGTACGAATTTCATGTTAATTTTGCAATCCAATATGGCCACCGCTTCGTGGTTATAAAATTTTATGTTGGGTACAATATAAGGGGTTTTTTGGTATGCTGACCACGAATTTCGTGTTAATTTTGCAATCCAATATGGTTACCGCGCCATAGTTAAAAAAATATCATGTTGGGTACCATATAAGGAGTTTTTTGGTGTGTTTAGCACGAATTTCGTGTTCATTTTGCAAGCTAATATGGCCGCCACGCCGCTTATTAAATGCGTTATAAAATGTCATGCAGGGTATCGTAGAAGGGGTTTTTTTTGTATGCTGAGCACGAATATCCTGTTAATGTAGTAGTAGTATCCCGAAAGGCCTCATGTCCCGTCATAATTGACGAAATTATATAGTCGGGCTCGACCCAGGTCGCATTATGGCCAGCCACGACACGTCTGGGAAAAACTAATGAGGTCCTTAACATTCCGTCATCCACTTATCTCTGTTGCCTTACGGCAACAGTCTCCTCTCTGTTTTGAGCTCATTCCGAGCGAGGTGTCAGATGGCATCCAGTTTTACAGTACGCGCCACCGTCAAATCAGCGGGCAACACCAGCTAGTAAGGGCAAGATAGATCGATCGATGAGGTCTACCTCGATTAGAAGGACCAAGGGCTGCTGGTCTGGGTCCTCAACAACACGCCATGGACGATGTATACTAATTCGCCTGTATAAATGTTGCCTCGCACGGGCCCCGGCGTGGCCCGATACCGCAGCCCCCGGACGCAGTGGGGACGCGCGCCGTCCTGCCCGAGGCACTGGCCGCCCGGTCCCCTATGGATGAGAGCCCATCGAGTGTTATCAGGGAGTGCTCTGTGCAGGGAGCAGGAGAAGCAGCGCGGCCACCTGGTGGAGGCGCTGTGCCGCAAGGGCACGGCGCTGTGCCGCATGCGCGCGCTGGCGCACTCCGCGCCCGCCATGGAGAAGATCTGCGAGGCGCTGCACCACAACCTGCACGACCTGCTCAAGTTCGCCGACCTCGCCGACGCCAAGGTACCGTACCGCCACACTCGCCGACGCCACGTCCTAGCCACTACCTGGTGGAGGTGCTACACCACAACCTGCACGACCTGCACGACCTGCTCAAGTTTGCCGACAATCTTTGCACAGTTATTACTTACAAAGATTCGGGATTCAGGACATGTGCGACTGTTTCCGAACTTCTCACGGTATGACCTTACCTTAACGCTAAGGCCTCATTTGCCGTAAATGAGGATCATGCCAGTGAACTAAGAGGCGGTATAATTCACTCGCGGCATCGTGTCAAACAGAAAATAAATAAAAGTCACGTCAAATTTCAACTGGGTAACTAATAACTTTTTCGGTACTTAATAATCACACACTTCACTGTCACAACAACCCGGCGGGCGGCGCGGTACTAAATACAGTCACTACATGACTTCCCTACACACGAACAAGTTACAAAATAAAAATATTTTCACTTAAACCTTAAAACTAAAACCAACGAAGTGCTACTAAGAATGTATTAATGTATTTTGGTTTTTATAATAATTCATAGTACCTAATAAAATGTATTTTAACAAAAATAGTGTGAAAATTGGTGTTTATAACGATATGGCGACTACGGAAGTTACAAGGTCAACTGCCTTATGCTTAATATAATTTTCTATAAGTGAAATGTAAATTCCAAAATACACCATGAATCAATACACTGATAGTAAGATTTTTTTTAATTGTATTCATCTAAAATCGTAAAACTTTTAAGAAACTAAAATAGTTGTTAATTTGAATAATTAAAATCAGCCGCAACAAGCAAAAGTCTCTTAGCAGAATATTAAACCAAATTTAAAGTAATTGTATTTTGTCTGACTGGTATGGTATGTTTTATTTGTGTTGCGTGTATGTGGCGACCATTGTTCATTTTATTTCACTTTACCCAATGTGGGTTCTTTTTGCATAAGATAGATAATCCTATACTAATTATTTAATAACATAATTAACATTATTAACGCTAAGAGTGATCGCTTTTTGAAAACACAACCTGAGTATCGAAAGAGAAGGTCAAGAAAGTAATTAAAAATTACGATCTTGAATTAAAACACTTGTACTGTTCCATTTTTTTATTACTCAAACCTGACCGGTTTCTTCAAAGGTTAGCACATATTATTTGTATTTCGGATGTCATTGAGTACAATATGGTAACTTATCTTATCAATGACATCCGAAATACAAATAATATGTGCTAACGGTCAGGTTTAAGTAATAAATAAGTGGAACAGTACAAGTGTTTTAGTTCAAGATGTGTAGCAAGTTCTACCAAGTGCCATCAATCACCAGTGTAAACAGTCTGTAAAAAATACGAATTTATAATACGTACATAGTAGTTAATTTTACTTGCCGTGATGATTAAACTGTAGAAATGGCGGATTTATCTGTAACCCGTACCAATTATTAATACATTATTATTTTAAAACCATATTCTCTTGCTATGTGACTTGTATCGATATTTTATGCTTGAGGTAGAGATTTTATTAGACAGTGATATTTTAATAAATATCCAAATATCGATATTTGTTTCACTGCTAAACTCCCTAGCTATGCGGCTAGGTCAGATAGAGAAAACATATTTTTTTCCTTTTCGCACTCTCTAACGCACGACTGAGAATTGTCAATTTTATTTCATTGAAATGTGGTTGAATTTTATTTTAAAATATCTTAGTAAGAGCGGCAACGTGTCAGGTCGATGTCCGAGGTACTGACCTAGGCAATGTAGTTATTGCCTAGGTCAGTTCTTTTCTAAAAACACATGATGATGAAATAAATTAAGCAAACATAAGCGAATCCTGGCTAAACTGATTAGTATTTTTGGTTCATGTTGGGGTATTTTCGCAGAAGACAACATGTATTGTAGGTGGTTCAAATTAATGTGATATCTTCGGCGCCACTCGGTATACATAACAAAAATGAAAATTATTATATAGACATAACAATTTTAATGAAAAAAAAAAGCCAACTAATGTATTAAAAATGATAAGGATTAATAACGTTTTGTTGTTTTTTATTTGTTGTGTATATTTTTTTCATATTACCACTATATAATCGCTGATTTTTTAAAGTATTTAAAATGGATATAGAATGTTATCCTTTAGAGATAGAATATATCGTCGCGAACTTTTTTCTAGGCCTATATTAGATACACGATTTCAGCATGCTTTATTTTGTTATATATCAAAGGGTTTAGGCAGTGTTTTCGTTGATAGCTCCCAGACGACACCCTTAACTAATAAATTATTATGTTCCACCCGAATCACTATTATATTAAAAAATCTCATCGCAATTCGTTGCATAGTTTTAAAGATTTGAGCATACAAAGGGATAGACAGCGGAATGATACTTATTATTTTTATTGTGTGGAGAAGACGCCGGACATAGGCTACTTTTTATCCCGGGAACAAGTTCCTGTGGGAAACGGGAACGGGAAAACTTCTCTACGCGGGCGATGCCGCGGGCGTTAACTAGTTTATAATATTTCTAGATGACCCCCACAGCTTCGCCCGTGGAATATTTCGACCTCCCGTCGCCGTCGCAACTATTTAATCCCGTCGTTTATAAATTCTACAATGATGCATAAAAGTTTTCCCGATTTGTCGACATTTATGACTACCGGTTTGTTCCCCAGTGTAGTAGCGTAGTGATATATAGCCTTCCTCGATAAATCAAAAAGAAAAAACCCATTACATTTTTCAAATCCGACCAGTAGTTCCTGAGATTAGTGCGTTCAACCAAATAAACAAACTCTTCAGCTTTATAATATTAGTGTAGATTAAGATCGTTCGGTTCGATGTGCGAGTGTATGGTGTGGTGCCTTCAGGTGCTGCAGTACGGCGTGTGGCACTGCTTCGCGGTGAAGCACTGGGCGCGCGGCATCAAGCTGCTCGCCAAGCTGCAGGAGGAGCGGCCCTCGCGCGAGCTGGACGAGCGCCTGGCCGCGGCCTGCGCGGCGCTGGGCTGGGACTTCTACCGCCGAGCCGCGCTGCGAGCTCTACCCGCGCGCTTCCCGTCCGCCTACCGACCCTTCTGAGGCACCAGCCGACTTACCGTACTTCTACCGCCGAGCCGCGCTGCGAGCTCTACCCGCGCGCTTCCCGTCCGCCTACCGACCCTTCTGAGGCACCAGCCGACTTACCGTACTTCTACCGCCGAGCCGCGCTGCGAGCTCTACCCGCGCGCTTCCCGTCCGCCTACCGACCCTTCTGAGGCACCAGCCGACTTACCGTACTTCTACCGCCGAGCCGCGCTGCGAGCTCTACCCGCGCGCTTCCCGTCCGCCTACCGACCCTTCTGAGGCACCAGCCGACTTACCGTACTTCTACCGCCGAGCCGCGCTGCGAGCTCTACCCGCGCGCTTCCCGTCCGCCTACCGACCCTTCTGAGGCACCAGCCGACTTACCGTACTTCTACCGCCGAGCCGCGCTGCGAGCTCTACCCGCGCGCTTCCCGTCCGCCTACCGACCCTTCTGAGGCACCAGCCGACTTACCGTACTTCTACCGCCGAGCCGCGCTGCGAGCTCTACCCGCGCGATTATATTTATTGTTCTCTAGGGTTAAGCTGGGACTTGCGCGGGATCTTGGAAAATGGCGGCCGCTCGCTATATATTATTTTCCTGTATTGACCTTGTTTTATGTGTAAAAATGGTAGTTACTTAGACATAAAAGTTGTGTAAACGTATAGTGCGAGACAGCGATATATTGCAGTGAAAAGCTATTTTACAACTTGTCGTGCAAATTCCACTGAAAGCCTCAATAACGCTCTACCACGTTAATGGGGCGAGGACACAGGACCTATGACTGGACCTGACATCGACAGAGGACTGGACAGGACTAAATTAGAAGATAAGATTGAAAAAATATGGTATAAAAATAAGATTTGGCTAAAAGGTCTTTGTAGCCAGGCTATAAAATAATAATAAAGAAAAGAATAGGGTTAAGCTGAACTGCAACTGTACACTGTTGGAAATCATTGCCAACAGAAAATACTATGCGGACTATATTAGTCATTTCAGAAGGAATCCTTTTCAGCCTCAAGAAAAACTCGAACCGCCGACTTTTCCAACTTAGCTAACAAGGATGCTCAAAACTGACGAAATCTTCTGTGTAAGGGCGACGTAGGCGCCATCTATGACGCTTTAGTCAGTTCCCCGGAAAATGAGAAGTCACGAAATCGAGTTCTACTCGAGGGGAAATCTACTTTCAATTTATCAATAAAATAAGCTGAATTTCTATTGAAACATTATACACCGGGCTGTCCTCGCCGGTTGTCATTTTTATTTAGTACCGGCGATTACCGCATTTATATCCCACTAAGTAAATGTACGACACCAGGAGTTCGAGCATTTTACGCCTGCCTTCCACTAGTCCCTGTGATCTCGACTTTAAAAAGACTGGTCATAAAATGATATGAATGAAGATTCAATATATATGCCTTAAGACTGTACGATTCACTACATTATAATATTACATATTAACACGTATAGTATAAAACAGTAAAATAATACGCAATATTAAAGAACAACTGATCACAACTGCAGGCCGCCCTTTTTTACTCCTTTCATCTGTAATTAGATCTTTAATATCGTGTAGAATAGACAATTGTAAACATAATCTCAGGCACTGTGTTATTGTAATAAAACTCATTATGATATGTAGACTATGTGTCTCGTCAAAAACTCGTCGGTAGCACGATCTCTGGTGTTCTAAACAAACAAACAAGAACAACAAACGGTGACCACTTTTTATCAAATGAGTTCTGTGCTTGTTCTCGCCATCTCAGTGATTTAGCATATAGAGTGCTATAAACCACTTAGGTGAAATATAAATTAATATTAAAATCGTATAGAATACATCGTCTACAGAGACCGAAACTGTTTTAATATTTATAGGTGAAAAGTACATTATGCATACATTATAATTTTATGATATTAAGGTAACCTTTTTTTTACGTTCAGCATTCTGCTACCACAGGCTGATTTTATTAATTTTAGCAAAAAGTTAAAATTAGGGAACAACCTAACCCTATGATCTTTTAACTATAAAAGACAAAACGAATAGTAGAAATGACAAGGACAAATGTATTAATATTTTTATTTATTCGACACCCACTGGCTCTAAATGAATTACTAAAAGAAAATATGAAAAATCGTGAGTATTTATACAAAAGAAATGTGATTTTATTGAAACTGTATGAAATAATATTGTTCGGGCATCTATAGGGGTGTAGTGCATGCAACTGGGTCGCTGTTCTTTCCCGGAGTTCTAAGGCGACGGACACACAGCAGAGTAGGACGCAGACGTGGCACAGACACATGTCTCTTCCGTGACTGTTTCATACAAAATGTATAGAAACGCGCGACGCAAAGCACATAGAAAAGACATAGCGCGAACACGATAGTTTCGCGCATGCGTCCTATGGTAATATTTACGAAAAAGACATGGCGCCGTTGCTATCAGACACGAGGGAAGGGCAGGGAGAGCGAAGTACTGGCCGGCCGTGTCTCTCTCTCTCACACACAGACAGCCATAGCGTCATCTCTCGAGACGGTCATGTCTGTGATATCTTATTAGTCCCCGTCTGTGCCCGGTCTGCGCAACATCTTTTCTGTATGCAAAGTCCCTAAAACGCGCTGCGTGGGACGATTGCGATAGCTGTGTTTTTGGCTATTATATGCGCGCCCACCTTTTCGGCAGAATTCTACATAATGTACTATTATCGTAACATTTTATAAATAATTGAATATATAATTAGTTGCTTTTTTTGTATGATATGGTAATTTAGAGAATATCAAATTACGACAATGAATCAGAACGAATCAGACAATTAACAATTAATTCGGAAACATTATCAAATACATTAATATAAAAAATTAAAACAAAACCAACAAAAAAAAAACGCGATTATTGTCATCTTTCGTCCGCCATGTTATGTGTTTGCTGATTTCACACTCCTCGAAAGAGAATATGAAGAATCATATTCTCTTTCGAGGATCGATTTTAGAATTTCAGGTGTCATTAGAAAATGACACCTGAAATTCTAAAATCGATCAAAGTGTTTTAAGCTACGATCAGATGTCACAATGAAACAGATGACACACAAACATACAAATATTCGATACACATTACACTAATAAAATTCAAAGTGGCGGACTGCCGACGTGTGACAAATCTTCAAACCCATTTATTTTTATACTGGTGATTATCGGTTCACAAATTGGATATAAAACTTAATGAAATTGTTTGCTCTAACACAGATAGGATACATAAAAGACGCACAATTAGCTTAAGTTGTTACATAATAATGTTTAACAGTTTATTAACATAGACAACGTAGTAACTGTGAGATTTCGGAAAAATGCTTTAGATCAAAATCATGCAAAATTTGTAGGAAACTTAAAAAAAATTACTTATTCTTCTAATTTTGAAGTTGATGTAGTGCCTATATTTTTCAATGTGTGTCCTTTGCCTAAATTCTATAAAAAAAACTTGACCAGTAGGTACTTAAAGATCGCATCGTGTTAAAATAATTGATATTTAAAGATTTTGAAGGAATCAATTATGCAGTTTAATATTTGGATTATGTACGATTCGTTATCCAAATATAAACTTGTAATTGGATTATTCTCCTGTTCATAATGTAAGACAATATATTCTTAATATTATAAATGTGAAAGATGTGCGGATTTGTGGATGGATGTTAGTTACTCATTCACGCAAAAACTATTTAATGGATTTTAATGAAACCTAACAGTTATATAGCTTATACATTAGAACATAGACTACTTTTTATCCCGGGAACAAATTCCAGTGGGAAATGGAAATGGGAAATTGCACTATAATAATATAACTAGTTAATGTGCTTATTTTTCCTTGAATCACTGCCAAACTAAACAAGTTTTAAGTAGTGAGTCGCGAAAAAGAGTCATATTTTATTTTTAACCTAACTATTTTTAGTTGTAGTGAAAATATAATAAACAGGGTGCTTCATGTTGTGTGTTCTAATAAATGTTTTATTAATGTAGACGTGATGAATTACGCGAGAGTGCAACCAATATGTATTATGTTTTTATCTATATTTTGTATTATTTGAGAATTGACGAAATAGAAAGAGATAGAGCTAGGAGAGAGAGAGAGAGAGAGTTTATAACATTTTTTTATACTTTTGTAAGAATGAATTCAATTTGAGATGGATTTCTCTTATGGTTTTGTAAGTGTGCTATAAGAGAAGTGGGCCTTTGGCAGTGGGCGGTTCCGTGATACGAATGGTAGTATTGACACACGGCGCGGTTGTATTATTGGGCCGTGTCAAACTTACCTTTTGTCGTGTAACTTGCCTCGACTTAGACTTAAGTAGTCTTTAGATAGCAAATCGTTAAAATAGTACATGCCATGCTCAATTATTGTCACACTAGACTGTCGGTGTTTTGCTGCATTTTTGTAGCTTGTATCGTTTATAATTGGACATGGATAGTTTAAGTAACATTGACATACGCGTATGTGACTAAATAATACCATTTCATTGACCTCATTAGATTTAGTAATATCATGATAACTGCGTGGTGGTACCTGCCGCTTATGTACATTTTAGTTAGCGCTAAATATATTATTTGTTTGAGGTTAAAATTGCTAACTAAAATGAACATGTAGACATATTTAAATGAAGAACCCGCTAGCTGCAAAATTCTTTTAAATTAATAAATTTTGTCTTCTTGAAACTGTTATAAGGATATTATTATAGATTTAGATCTTACCTACTAGATATCACTTTAGGTGCTTATATTGACTTTCATTTGTGGCCGTAATTATAATGAAGTTATATTTGAGATGCTATGTACAAGTTGAAAAAGAAGGCAACATTGAAACATATAAAACATCATTGCATGAAATGTCCGTCACAAACTTTTTTTTTGTTGTATATACATATATTTGAATATAATACCTTAGACATTTTATAGATTATTACAAACTACGGTTATACTCACGTGTGAATTTCGGGATAGCCCGATTAGTTTGGGACCTAACGGAGGTCCTTTTTCAAGAGGAGCGTCAAGCTACGTCGGAGCGCTTTCACAGCTGGCTTGACTACGGTTTTGTGTATTCACACGTGAGTAAAACCGTTGTTTGTAATAATGAACAAACAACTATAAAATAATAACTTTCGTGAAAGTTATTATTTTATAGATTGATTTGAGTAATGAATTGTGTATAAGGGCGCTGGTAGTGAGGTGTTTGTGCGGTAGGTACCTGTGCCACCTTTGTGTAATTTGTGCCGAGTGGTGTAATTGTAACATAAGCGTGCTTAGTCGCTCTGTGTCTGTGCTTAGATACAGACAATATTTTCTAATGAATTTGTTAGTAAGGATGGACAAATAAAATAATATTTGATCATTTACTGCCTTTTATTTACTTCCTGACGTTTTTAAGCTTACCTGAGGTGGTTGAAAGAATTGGAGGTTTACAATGTGATAATAGAATCGCAAGGTAGGTGATGTTCACCGTCGCTCGCTAGTGAAAACGCACTCATCATACGAGCGTCTGTCCCAGTTGCGTCTCACGACGGCCGGGGTCCGCTTTCCTACTTTTTCTTCTCTTCGCACGGTCGTGGGCACCCCCTATAGTGAGACCATTGGCATCCTTTACGACGTCAAGCCAGCTCTTCTTGGGTCTTTCTCTCTTACCACGACCTGGCGGGGCCGACGTAGCCAGGCATTTGTTTTCCACGTAGCCCGGCGGTTGCCGCAAGACGTGACTATACCAGCTAAGGCGACACTCTTGCAGCTTATCTGCAATGTAACGGACGCGAAGGCTACCGCGGATGCGCGAGTTCCTCACACGGTCTATTCGCGTGAAAGCCACCGCTCGTGAATGCGCTCTATACGATACAAATAAAATGTGACCACCTTGCTATGTATAAAGGATACGGCTAGAATGGTTTACTTCAGCTATTTTCATAGTATTATGTCTTACGGTATTCTCCTTTGGGGGAGTGCTGCAGATTTTAATATTATTTTTGTTCTACAAAAGCGGGCTGTACGCGCTATTTATAATTTGGGCCCCAGAGTTTCTCTCCGAGAAAAATTCAAAGAAGTAAATATTCTAACCGTACCATCACAATACATTTTTGCCAATCTTATGTATGTCCAGAAAAATCTATCAAAGTTCTCTAAACTCTGTGATAAACATAATATAAACACTAGACATAAAAATAATCTTTCAGTCCACCACAGTCGACGACATAAGATGGCGATTCTTTCCAGGGTAACTGTATACGCTTTTACAACAAGCTACCCTGTGACCTGAGAAATTTACATACAATACACAATTTAACAAGCTTTGTGAAAAAGGTTTTTACTCCGTTACAGACTATTTGCAGGACAGGGACGCCTGGAAATGATCTGCTGGCAAAGTGAAATAATATTAAATTGTAATAGGCCATCAAAAAAAAAGCCTTCCTATGTTTCTTGCCGGTTCTTCTCAGGTGGGCCGCGTTCCGAACCGGTGGTCGCTTTAAATATTTTAAATAGTGTATGACATTTTGTAAGCGCCGTTAAAATGGTCTATGCAAAATAAAGATATTTTTATTTTTATTTTATTTTTATGTTGTGGGATACCACTTCCCATCATCTATGGTATACAGACTCCAGATTTTAGCGCTGTGATCACCTAGTATAAAATAAATAAATACCTACACCTAGTATAAAATTTTGCTAAAAATTCAGAATATCATATATAAACTTGGCTGAAATGTCTTACTAACCAGGCCATAAAATAATTACAAGAGAAGTATAAGGACATAATAAAGACAACCTGTAGATCACTGTAGATAGATGGTCTAAGGTCGATACGGTGCTAGATGATTTTTGCGTCTGGAGTCTCGTGGTCCTGCGGACGCAGCAATTTCCATTAATCTTTCAGCGTTAGAAATCGCTAATTAGCCAAATTTTCCAAGTACTTCACGCTAAGACGCTAAGGAAGCGCTCGTGGCCCCGCGGTCTCAGTGTTCTGTAAAGGATCACTGAGTTACGCAACTTTCGCTATGGCTGGTCCTCGGATGGGTGACTACTTTGTGGCATTTACATTTGCGAGCGTTTCCGTGCTTCGGAAGGCACGTTAAGCTGTTGGTCCCGGTTGCCAGTAAAATGGCAGTCGTTAAGCCTGGTTGAATGCCTTATTAGGGGGCATGAAAAATTTCAACAGCAGATAGCCACAACCTGCGTCTGTCTATTTCAACACGGCAATGGGCTCAACACCTATTACAAAAAAAATAATATCCATCACGCCTTTTCCCCGAAGGGGTTGCAGAGGCATATTATATGCCCACTTTTCACCGTGTGGATTTCTGTCCCACTATTACGTGGCTTTCTGTCCCACTATTACGTGGGATAATAGGCGTGATGGATATTATTTTTATATACAGGGAGTACAGCTGGCGATAGTCTTTTAGGACCTCTTTTGAAAAATAACCACTTTACAAAAGGGCAACGTCCCAGAACGACCATTCCCAAAAAGATCACTTCCCGTAATGACATTCCCAAAACGGTGGTATTCTAGATTGTAGACTTCCCAATATGTATGTTCTCGTCCAATTTTCACTTTTTCATATAGTGACGGCATATGTAGTTGTTAAAGCGATTTTCTACATTACTCGAAGAATCGATTTCGTGCCTGACTATTATACAGGGTGGACCATTTAAAACGGTCAGTATGGGCAACTCTGAAACTACGAGTATAAGACATAGAAAGATCTCTTCTAAGAAACCATGTCACCGGTTTTGATGAAAAGAAAAACTGCATTCATAGATTTAAAAGAAAACTTGTACCTACTCGAGTCGGGAATCGAACCCGGAATTATCGAAGAATAAGACTTGCATTATTTTTAAATGAATATCGATTGAGTAGATCTTAACCAGTAAATATTACTATAAAACATGGTATCTAAAATGAATAATAGTCATTGTTTTTCGTAACATTTAATGTAATTTTGTAGGTGTTCAAATTGATCATACGCTTTTTCAGTACAACATTCATTTCATTTAGGCGCGTAGAATTGTATTTATTTTTGGTCTTGCACCTTATAACTTACACTGCTTTCATATTTTCAATAAGATGGAGCACTGGCTCACAATAGTCAAATGGCTAGAGACTTTTTGAATCATAACTTTTACCAAAAATGGATTGGTACTAATGACCCTTTTAAATGGCCCGCGCGCGATATCTCCTGTTTAACCTAACTAGACTATTTCTTGTGAGGTTATGTTAGGGATGAAGTGTATAAAATAAGCTATTATGTCACCATGAATACTATAGATTCAATTTTAAGTCTTATTTACCACCTGAAGATACAAAAGTCAATTGTAAAATCATTAGTTAAACGAGTTAAATGTTGTACTGAAAATAAAAATTGGTGATTTCGATCACCTACTAAATTAAATGTTGTGAAAAAGAAGGACTTTTATTCATTTTAGATATCATGTTTCATAGCTTTTGATTAGGTTACAACTTTTAGTTATGCAACTCCCACCACCGTTTTTTCAGATGCGAATAATTTCTAACAAATTTTAAAAGAAGATTCTTAATAAAATATTTTTTAAATAAAGCAGTTTTGCCACTAATGTTAAACTAAAACTATTATCCTTATCCCCGAAGGGGTGGCAGAGGCATATTATATGCCCACTTTTCACCGTGTGGATTCCTGTCCCACGTAATAGGTGGTGAGCCCATTGCCGTGTTGAAATAGACACGCAGATTGTGGCTACCTGCTGTTGAAAATTTTCAAGCCGCCCATAAGGCATTCAACCAGGCTTAACGACTGCCATTTTACTGGCAACCGGGACCAACGGCTTAACGTGCCTTCCGAAGCACGGAAACGCTCGCAAATGTAAATGCAACAAAGTGGTCACCCATCCGAGGACCAGCCATAGTGAAAGTTGCGTAACTCAGTGATCGTTTACAGAACACTGAGACCGGGGGCCACGAGCGCTTCAAATATAACTAAAACTAACTAACTATCTTCACGCTGTATCCCTGACGGGGTAGTCAGAGAGGACAGATCGCCAGGCTTCGCGATCCATGCATACTTCTTTCGCTTCTTCGAGATTCATCAATCGCTTCATACACGCACGTCTGGGTATCCGAGTACTTTTGACCTTTCCGTTTTTGAGCAATCTGCTCACGTGGTCTTCATATGTAAGTCTCGGCCTACCCTGACTCCTTCTACCCTCTACTTTTGAACAATATATATTCTTCGTCAATCGTTCCTCACTCATTCGTTGGACGAATGTTAAGCCATCACTTTAAAATAATGTGATGATAAAGGATACACGCTACAACAATATGAAAACTAGATGTGATCAATATTTAAGAGATTACTCAAAAGATTAAAAGATTCAATTGTAAGTAAGTATTATCACAGTATAAAGAGTAAACCTATGTATTATGTTGCTTCACAGCGGGCGACATATCGCTCGTCACATTTGTCACTGTGATACCCGATTCAAAGGCGCGCATTTTAGAGCCGAATTTCATTCTAGCTTTTCTTGGAAAATATGAAGAGAACACTGCTGTGAGAACACAAGAAAGGTTTTAAAAGCGCGCTGTTTGTGTTACTGTATTTTTTTATGAATTTATGGTGAAATGCAACTTAAAAACATGTTATCAATTAACGATGTAGTGAACTATGTGTAATAATTTATATTTAGAATAAATTATTAAGGTTGAAACGATTTTATCGGGACTTTCACTGAGATAGCTGATTTTCTAAGGAGTAATTTAGGTTACATTTTAATCCAGTATTTCTACGGGAAAGGGACTACGCGGGTAAAACCACAGGAGTCCGCTAGTAGGTAGGTAGGTATACGTAGGTTTCACTATTTTAAGTAGTTTTTAATATTCAGTTTACTTATTTAACTTTCACATCTTGCTAATCAACTTTTAAGTCAACCTTAGACTGATAAACCTAAGTACAACAGGTATATACTAGTATGTACATAGTTTAATTATTGTAAGTCCTATTTTACGTTTCAGAGAGTAATTCTGAAGGCACACGCCATTAAAGTACCTACTGGAGTTCAATTAAAGTGAATGAAATTAGCTCCCAAAAGGAAACAAGTTATTTAAAATGAAAGCTATGAGCGAGCTCCGGCGCGAAATATTTACAGAAATGGAATTTTTTTAATTAAACATTTACAGTGCCATCTAGTGGGATATTATGTAATTAGTTTAGTTGGTAAAAGTAATAGGCGAAGAGACTTCAGTCTAACGAATTAACAGAATTAGGAATTGTTCAATTAAATGTATATTTCCTTTTTATTTGGGAATTTATGAGATCCCACCTATATTAGATAGGTGTTTTTCCCGCATCGACAATGATAGTCGAATAAGCGGACTAAGTGGTCGAACCCGGGGACATAGACAAAAGTAGTAGTAGTAAAGTCACACATTGCTGCCGTTTGGAATTAATGGCGTGAGGTGACTGATGTCACGGGTGAGACGAATTTCGAAGCTGAAATTCCGCTGAAAGGATAAATCTTGTTTGTCCTTCTGTATGACTGTGAATCGATGCCACAGGCAGGAGTTGCACGTTGCGGATATGAACTATGCAGAAGGGAATGCGTGAAGAATAACTACTCGCATATGTCTCACACAGCCTTCATTTCCGTGTTCATCTTTGTCTACATACAAGCTGCATGAAGGTCGCATCGATGTCTGGCCATGCCACGCCACTTTTACTAGATCCTGATGATGATATACCAGCTGGTCTGATGACGTAAAATGACAATAGGGACTTTACAAAACCGCCACAACTTCATCAAGTTAGGCCCTGATAAACATTTTAAAATATTTCTTAGGGGTTTATGAATTACTAGATGACCCCCACAGCTTCGCCCGTGGAATATTTCGACCTCCCGTCGCACCTATTTAATCCCGTCGCTTATAAATTCTACAATAATGCATAAAAATTTGCACGATTTGTCGACATTTATGACTACTGCTCTGCTCCCCAGCGTAGTAGCGTAATGATATATAGCCTTTAGCCTTCCCCGATAAATGGGCTATCTAACACAAAAGAATTTTTCAAATCCGACCAGTAGTTCCTGAGATTAGCGCGTTCAACCAAACAAACAAACAAACTCTTCAGCTTTATAATACTAGTATAGATAGTATAACTAACCCACTAACTTCACACTGTATCTCTCTGATGCGTCGTCAGGAAGTACAAACTGACAAGCATTGCGATCCTTGCATTCTTTCGTTTCCAGCAGATTTAATTATCGTTTCAAATATGCACGTCTGGGTTTTCCACTCAGGTTTTCAATACTGAAAAGCAACGTTACCTTAATTAAGGTCTAGTATATACATATTATGTATGTAAGGTATTACAATATTAGGTACTTTAATATTTTTTTGTACTTGAATTTGTTAAACTTACAAAAAAGCTAGAAGTCTTAGCTTGCACCAGCCCCACAGCGCACTTTAGTGACTGTTTAAATTTTAATTACACTATTTAATTAAATCCCACGCGTCTCCGCAATAGTTTAATTATACTTTTCTCGTTACCCAGAAGTTAATGATGCAAAAATAAAAATAGTTTTATACATTCGCGAATGCTTTAAATTAAAAGTTCATTCAATGCATACCTATCTATACTAGTGAGAAATGCAACACGAATGAGTGCCTAAGAGAAGAGAAACAGGCAATCTGTGAGCTAGTAGGTACACTTATTACTGACCCTATAAAATTGTATCGTGAGATGTAAATACCTAAATCTGCAAAGAGCTGCTAATGATACGAACCGACAAAAAAAATAATCATCTTAATTATAATCATTTATTTGCTGATAAAAGGTGTACAATGGTGTTCCATTTTGATACTTGTTCATCCTCTTTGCTCTACCTTTCTGGCATGCAAAATTATTGAAGTAAAACTTCTTTATCGAAATTGAGAAAAAATTTATAGCTGTAAAAAAATATCGTCACGTTTTTCGGTTACGCGCCATGTTGTTTTGAAGAGTTTCTTTATCATAAGTGAAACTTCTTTATCGACACGTAACAGAGAAATTTTATAGCAGTAAAAATGTCTTAAAGAAGTTTTACTCCTTACTTGTGTACTCTGGTATTCACTTATATTTTTTATCTTAAATTAGGTATAGGTACATTATTTATTTAATAAGTAAATGGTAGATGCTCTAAAATCGTCTAAAGTGTAACAATATCAGTAGCAAAAATATAACAATATAATTGTAATTATATAATTGTAATTAATTTTAAACAATATTGAAAAACAATGCCTTTTATTTCGAACTTCAAATAGCCGCAGATCGCTATAAAAAACGCCTTAAATTTTCAGAATTCTTCATAAATTGACATAATTAAACTACCGCTGCTGCGTTTACGGATAGGTACTTGTAAAATTACGGAACTTTTTACACACAAAAAGACAATACTTTTATGGCGGGGATTTCATGCCCTAACGACACAACGGAACCTATGTATCAGCTAGGATTAATAGGTTTTGTTCATTTATTTTGACTGCCTCGGTGGCGCAGTCACAGCCGCGCTGAAATCCCGGGTTCGATTCCCGGATTGGAACAATTATTTTTATGAGTCATAAATTAGGATAGGTTTCAGGGTTTGGGTGGTTCCTATGTAAGTATATTTTTTTATTTTTTTTTATTATATATTATGGGACACTTTTCACTCAGCGCCATCTAGCCAAAGTAAGCTAATATTAGCTTGTGTTATGGGATCTAGATAACTGATGAACATACTTATATATTTCTAAATACATACATATTATACATAGGAAACACCCAAACTCCGAAACACACATTTGTGGATCACACAAATATTTGTTCCGACCCGGGAATCGAACCCAGGACCTCTTGCGTAGCAGTCGGATACACTCCCACCGCGTCACAGAGGCAGTCAACTATCAAGGCATATTATCGATGTATTTAGAAATACATAAGTGTATGTACATCAGTTGTCTAGCTCCTATAGTACAAGCTTAGTTGGGGCTAAATGGCGCTGTGTAAAAAAGTGTCCCACAATATATTTAATTATGAAATAAAACAATATTTTTCTTTCTTTCTGAAAATAATATTGGAAGTATCTTTTATAAAGAACTGCATCAGCAACAGCTAGTTAGAAATGAAAATCAATGAAATGTCATTAATTATTTATGAAGCGCTCGTGGCCCCGCGGACTCAGTGTTCTGTAAACGATCACTGAGTTACGTAACTTTTACTTATGGCTGGCCACTGGATGGATGACCACTTTGTGGAATTTTCATTTGCGAGCGTTTCCGTGCTTCGGAATGCACGTTGAGCCATTGGTCCCGGTTGCCCGTAACTTGGCAGTCGTTAAGTCAAGTTGAAGGCCTTATAGGCGGCTTGAAAACAGCAGGTAGCCACAACCTGCGTCTGTCTATTTTAACACGGGAATGGGCTCACCACCTGTTACGTGGGACAGGAATACACATGGTTTAATGTGAGCATACAATATATATGCCTCGGGGATAAGGTGTGTTAGATAAAATAAAAAGAAAACTATTATTTACACGAATCGATCATCAAATACTTAAGTGATGGTATTGATTCGATTCTTTTTTAAACATTGAGTGAACCTTGTTTTACCGAAGTAAGTACTGACAGCTATGGATAAAGATAAAGTACCCTTTAGATCCCTTGGGTGTCTTTATACGGGTCCTAAAAGTCTAGGTAAGTGGACAATGTAATGTGTTTGTTGTCTGAAACCTTTAATGCTTATATAGGTTTCCGTAGGCAAAAGGTGCCAAGAGACTATTAAAGAGGATCTCAAATTCAGCATTCGTCGAATTAAACCTACCTGAAGCACAACAGTAGGTACCTGAACTAAATATTCTTCTCATTGTTTGCAAAAAATACAACAGCTGAAAAGAAAATATAAGTTAATAAGCATTCGAATAAGGCTTCTCTTGAGATGAATTCAAGAGAGGTTTATGTGTACAATTCCACGCGTAAATATTTTATTTACAGATACAGAAACGGCTTCAGACAATTAGGTACTCTAATAGTTTAGATCATAAAGCCGTTACGACCAGAATGGATATTTTAATGTAAAAATCCGATAGGATGAAAAGGACGGGTCGTAACTATTTGTGTGAGCAAGGCCGCCACTAAAATAATTCTAAATTTTGTTTAATTACAGATTCTAGTTTAATTTAATATAGTTCGAGATAATCAAAGGGTGTGTGGGGGTGTAAGGGGCCCCACCAAGATCTTCGGGGCCCAAGTCAACCTCCCGTGCTAGTGCGTGCACCTGCTGACTAACGGACGAGGCTCTGGCGCTGGCTTTCCCCTCTGGGGTTGGGAGGTCTGAGGGCGTCGCTCGCATAAAAGCCACCCGCCGAAACAAAAAAAAAAATGAACAGTCAGAAAAGGAATGCTGCTAGGGATAGGGCGCCGCCGCAAAACGGCGCGCAGGAGCCCCGCCCGACTCCTGTGGCAAGTGGGCTAGGGCTGCCGTGTGTCGGGCCAGCACGGCTAAAGAAGTTAGCCCCAACCCGAATCCGCTTCGCATCTTGGAACATTGGCACGCTGACTGGGCGTGCGGTAGAGTTGGCCGAAGTGCTCTCCAGGCGGAGGGTGGACGTGGCGTTCCTGCAGGAGACTCGGTGGAAGGGCAACAGAGCCCGGCCCTTGCAGAACGGCTACAAGCTGCATTACACGGGTGCGCCTGGTGGAGAGAACGGGGTGGCCGTTGTGCTCTCCGAGGGGCTGCAGAGTGGTATCTTGGAGGTGAAACGCTGTAGCGAGCGGCTTATGATTGTGAGGGTGCTTATCGATGGGATTATTACCCACCTGATAAGTGCCTACGCGCCACAGGCCGGTTGTAGCGACGCCGATAAGATGTCGTTTTGGGGTCAACTCGAGGGAGTGCTTCGGAGCATTCCGTTGTCACAGGGAATCGTTTTGGGCGGCGACCTAAACGGTCATGTGGGTGAGAGGTGTGAGGAGTTTGAGCGTGTTCATGGTGGTTTTGGATACGGCACCCGCAACGCTGAAGGAGAAACTATCCTCAGAACGTGTGCGGCTGCCGATCTGGCCATTGTGAACACGTATTTCAAAAAGAAATCCGAACATCTCATCACATACAAGAGCGGGAGGCGTACAACTCAGATCGATTTCCTACTCACTAGGCGACACAGCATCGGCAAGGTGGCCAACTGCAAGGTCATACCCGGTGAGAGTCTTACTGCACAACACCGTCTTCTTGTCATGGACCTCTGAGTGAAGCCCAAATGCAAACGCATCGAGCGGTGCCAGCGCCGCATCAGATGGTGGCTGCTTGATGAAACTAGGCCCAGGAGTTCGTCTCAGCTGTCGGTGACAAGTGCACCGACACTGAAGGCGAACCAGTTCAAGATTACTGGGACAAAGTTCAGGCGGCCATCCTTGGAGCGGCGAAGGTGGTGCTCGGTGAGTCTAAGGGTGGACGCAAATGTGACAAGGAAACTTGGTGGTGGAACGACGTAGTCCAGAGGGAGACTAGGGAGAAGAAAGCCCTCTTTAAAAAGTGGCAAGCGACCGGATCTCCTGAAGACCGCGACGCGTACAGGGCTGCCAAGCGCGCCACGTAGAGAGCTGTAGCCAGAGCCAGACATGACCACTTACAACCTCTGTATGATAAGCTGGAATCGTCTGAGGGGCAGAAGCTCATCTATAAGCTGGCGCGCTCCAGGGTCAAAGCGGCACAGGATATATCCAAGTGTCGCTGTGTAAAAGACCCTGAGGACAACCTGTTAAGCGAAGACCTCGCGGTAAAGGAGAGATGGCGCTCGTACTTCCACGAGCTGCTTAATAAACAGCACAAAGAGGTGCAGCCTCCGGACCTCCCTCCGAATCAGGGACTAGTGCCACCGGTAACGCCTGGAGAAGTCCTGACTGCGCTTCGCCGCATGAAGAATCGGAAAGCTGTCGGACCCGATGGAGTCCCCATCGAAGCCTGAAAGGCGATAGGTCCTCGCGGTGTGGGCATCTTAGTAAACCTTTTTAAACGCATACTCCTCAGCGGGCTGATCCCAAACCAATGGAGACTGAGTATTATTACTCCAGTCTTCAAAGGTAAGGAGTCAGTGCAGGAGTGCGGGAGCTACCGGGGTATTAGGGTGATGTCCCACACCATGATGATCTTCGAGAGGATTATAGACTCTCGGACCCGGCAGGAGTGTACTCTCTCGGTCAATATGGGTTTCGCCCTGGTTATGGGACCACGGACCCTGTTTTTGCCCTGAGGGTTGTCGCAGAGAAATACAGGTCGAAGAACACGCCTCTGCACTGTTTGTTTCTAGACATGCAGAAGGCCTTTGACTGTGTTCCTCGTGCGATGATCTGGTGGGCACTGCGGTCCAAAGGGGTTCCAGAGGTCTATATTGACACTATCCGGGACATGTACTGTGACTCCGATTCAATGGTTCGGACTGCTGTTGGCGACACGAAACCCTTCCCCATCACCGTCGGGGTACACCAGGGTTCGGTCCTTAGTCCGCTTCTGTTCAGTGTAATATTAGACGAATTGTCGGACAGCATCAGAAACCCACATGAGCAGCCTCCATGGTTGCTCATGTATGCTGACGATATTGCGCTGGCAGACGCGGACAGGGGCAGATTGGTGCGACATGTAAAGGCGTGTAAAGG
This sequence comes from Thumatha senex, assembly GCA_948477245.1. Taxonomy (NCBI): domain Eukaryota; kingdom Metazoa; phylum Arthropoda; class Insecta; order Lepidoptera; family Erebidae; genus Thumatha; species Thumatha senex. Next base: position 31,517,959 of record OX419728.1, on the reverse strand, counting down.
CGTGGAAGGAGACGCTTGAGAACGGCGGTCTTAAACTAAATGTGGCGAAGACCGAGTACTTGGCACTAAACTCGACAGATCCCACATCCGTCCGCATAGGCGGTGATTTGGTCGAGCGCACGGACCAGGTTAAATACCTGGGATCTGTTTTTCACACGTCCAGTGACATCGATTGCGATGTCAAGTCACGCATTGATGCCGCGTGGGCCAAATGGCGGGAGATGACCGGTGTCATTTGTGACCCTAAAATGCCGATCCGGTTGAAGGGACAGGTCTACAAAACCATTATTAGACCCGTCCTTTTACATGGCAGTGAGACGTGGCCGATATTGGAGCGAAACAAGCAGGAGCTTCGTGTCACGGAAATGAAGATGCTGCGGTGGATGTGTGGGGTCACGCGGATGGACCGCGTGAGAAACTCTCGCATCCGCGGCAGCCTTCACGTCCGTGACATTGCAGACAAGTTGCAAGAGTGTCGCCTTCGTTGGTATGGTCACGTCTTGCGGCAACCGCCGGGCTACGTAGGTAACAAATGTCTGGCCATATCGGCCCCGCCGGGTCCCGGTAAGAGGGGAAGACCCAAGAAGTGCTGGCTTGACGTCGTAAGGGATGACATGCGTGCCAATGGTCTCACTACAGGGGATGCCGAAGACCGTGCGAAGTGGAGGAGAAAATGTAGGAAAGCGGACCCCGGGCGTCGCGAGACGCAACTGGGACAGACGCTCGGATGATGATGATGATGGAGTTCGAGATAATCAAAGATGAAATAGAAAATAGGCGACTATTAGGTATTATTATAAAATGAAGTACCTCTTTTTTATTAGATACCTAATTACCGGATTTTAATGTAGCTGTCAGCAATAGTCTTAATTGGTAATATGCAATAAATAATTATTTTAGAGTATTTAATGAGGCAGATATATATGCATTTTTGTTACACTGCATGCAAATTAGTATCTACATTGTATCCATGCGGAGTTGTGCTGTGGCACTAGGTCTCTTTAAATTTTATTTTGGCAAGGCAGGAAATGTAGTGATTGACGTATGAATAAACTACTCGTATTTTGTACTAAACTACTCGTATATTGTACTAATTGTCTAAGGCGACATTTTTAGTTGGTTTTTATATCACAATTGAGTATCGTTGATGAATTTATTTCTATACATATTACTGAAATCATGATTCATACACACTTTAATTTCTCCTGGGATTTCACGGAGATCGAGGTCAGTGTAAATTTTCTGGTCCAGGTTTGCTGTAGTTCCTGGTTTACAGGAGTCACAGTAGTGGGAATGCGGGTACAATTAGTACTAAATTTATTAAAATTGACTAACTAACTAAAAAAACTAACTATCTTCACGCTCTATCCCTGACGGGGTAGTCAGAGAGGACAGATCGCCAGGCTTCGCGATCCATGCATACTTCTTTCGCTTCTTCGAGATTCATCAATCGCTTCATACACGCACGTCTGGGTATCCGAGTACTTTTGACCTTTCCGTTTTTGAGCAATCTGCTCAAGTGCTCATTAAAATTGACACCACACGCTATTCTTTTTAAACTAATCATCTTTTTAGTATTTGAGTATGAAAATTATTCTAAAAACAGATTATTGTTACCAGAAATGTAAGCACATGCTGTACTATAGCATCAGATGTGTCTGATGCCATAGAAATATTTATAGAGCTCACAAAGTAAAACAATAGTATCCAAAGAAAAGTTCAAGTATCTCACAAAAGCTCCAGATGGTAATATCCGGGATGTTTCGTTTTGTTTCACCGAGTAGAGGATTCAATTTCCTGCATTGATTTATTACTGTTTCTAAACGTATGTTAGTTCGAATACTTTCAGCTAAATTTAAGTACTTATAACTAAACTTGTGCTGAACACTGTCCAAACTTATTTTGACGCCTGGAAATTCCTGAAAGGTTCATCCCATCGCAGCTAACGGGGCGATGGGTTTGTTGAACTGTAAAACTGATTCTGAGTAATTCTAATTTCGTATTTTTTTTATTACGAATGGTGTCTTGACAGCTCATCTAACTATAATATAGGATCGATATATTCTCGAAGTAAGAAAAGTATTAGTGGATCGAGAACTTAGTTGTTAATATAATACATGTTCAAGCAAGAAATAATCTTGTTTAGGTATCTCTTGAGCAAGAAATATGCAACTCAATATAAAAACATATTGCCGATAAACTTGTACGATTAATAAAAACAAGTCTATTGGATATTCCCGTCCCAGTTAGCTATTACTATAGTGCTATATAGAATATATTATTTTATCTGTGCTATAACATAAACTAGGTCTGCTGTTTAAGAGATACGATACGAAGTTTTATGACGAATAGTATATTGTGTTATTTATTATATGTTGACAAACCCTGACACAAAGAATAGGTGGCACACAAGTTCTTTATATCTGGCTAATATCGATCGTTTTGGCTGGCTAAACTGGCTGGTACAAAGAGCATTTAATATTCAGCATTTAAGTTTTTTAGTTTTATATGAAATTAGGTGACACCCCACGGCTTCGCCCGTGATATACTTCGAACTCCTGTCGCACCTATTTAATCTGTCAGAATAATGTATTTTTACAGCTCCGTTCTCCAGGGTAGTAGCGTGCTGATATGTAGCCTATAGTGTACCTCGCTAAATTGAGCTATCCAACACAAAAATAAATGGATATTTTTTTAAAGCAATTAGTAGATATGCTAACTTTCACATAAGTATATAATATCGTTGGGACAACTCACACAACGCCATCTGATTCCAAATTAAGCAGAGCTTGTACTATGGTAACCAGATAACTACTAAACATACTTAAATATTTTTATTTCTAAATACATACATATTATAGATAAATAATACCCAGACACAGAATAAACCATCGTGCTCATCACACAAAGTTTGATCCTGGGTAGGAATCGAACCTACCACCTCTTGTGAAGCAGTCGGATACACTCCCACCGCGCCACAGAGGCAAAAAGAAAGTCTTGTCTATATCTCTTATTCATACAACTTGGTTCGAGACGGGGATTGAACCCGTGAAATTTAATAAAAAAAGATACTCTTCAGCTTTATTTATTACTAGCTTCCGCCTGCAGCTTCGCCCGCGTGGATTTCGGTAACCGTGATGCTTTTTTACCCTAGTTTATTTAGCATAAGATTTTTTGCGACGTCGCGACGTACCTTACTCCTATGAGTAAGGTACGTCGCGACGTCGCAAAAATTCTTGTGCTAAATAAACTAAATAATACATGTACATGGAGTTTAGATCTATATCTAAACTCCCCACCCGCACGCGCTCCACCGCCTTGAGGACGCCCACTTCGCAACGGGCCGAAACGTACAATTTTAATCATTCAAAGACCAAATAGTGTGTCGCGGACTTTTTTGTAGATATTTATAAGATCTACTATTAATTGCAACATTTTATGGATCTATCTTTTATAGTTTAGGTAGCGTACGCAAAATAAGGAACTTTTCTGGTTGATTTTTTACACCTTTTGTCCGAAAAACCTAAATATCTTACGGAACACTATTTTTTTCCAAAATAAAATATGGCCCGTGTTACTCGTGGAACTCGTGGATAATGTAGCTTTCAAAAGGTGAAAGAATTTTTAAAATCGGTCCAGTAGTTTTTGAGCCTATTCATTACAAACAAAAACAAAGTTTTCCTCTTTATAATATTAGTATAGACTACAGATTTGGTGAAGTCTAAAAGGGTTCATTTTATACAATTTAATGGCCATGTCATCTGATGACATTTATTTCATGTATAAATATTTATAAAGCAAATAGAATAGTAGTATGCTTTTGGAAACACTTTAACTCTACTTCATCCACAGAACACGTAATAATTAATAATTATGGTTGTATAATTATGGATAATAATTAGTTTTCAGTGGCTTCATCGTAGTTAGGATGCTTTAAGAGAACTTCTCGACTATCCTGCCAGGTGCCTGAATCATAAGTACGATTTATTTATAAATATTGTTAAGGTAAGTATTAAACAAGTTTATTTATCAGTGTTAGAACTCTTTTAGAACAGAGTAGGGCGACTTTTATCAAATAGTTTAGTTCTCGTAGGCTCGTTTTTGTCAGAAAATACCTATAAATTAGTGTTCCAATCCAAGTCAACCGTGTTCACTATTGGGCGACACGTATCCCTCGCAAGTGATCACAACCAAATCGCAACGGTTAACCGGTCAAAGCGGGAACGTCATGGCAATCATGGCTCTTCCAGTCGAATGCATCGTAATGGCGACCACAAATTCCTTCGATTCTGCTAAAGCGACCGTCGTCTTTGGTTGCTAGGTGACAAATAGAAACCGCCAGTTATTTGTGGAGTAATACTTTGACCATTTTTGTCATAGAATTTATTTATCTAACTATCTTCACGCTATATCCCTGACGGGGTAGTCAGAGGGGACAGGTTGCCAGGTTTCGCGATTTCGCTTCCTGGAGATTCATTAATCGCTTCATATATGCACGTCTGGGTATCCGAGTACTTTTGCCTTTCCGTTTTTGAGCAATCAGCTCACGTGGTCTTCATATGTAAGTCTCGGCCTACCCTGACTCCTACCTAACTAACTTTAACTAACAAATTTAACTAACTTCGAATAAGTGCTCATTTTTAGACTTCTAAATCAGTTAGGAAAAGTCACATAAAACGGCTCAGTCTGCCCGTCCGTCTGTCTGTACCCATCTATTTCTCAGGAACCTTAAGAGATAGAGACAAGTGGTTTGCGGCATTCGATTCAAGACATCATGAATACGTGCAGTGGCGATTTTGAAATTGTTACCACTTGCGGTTTTGAAACTGATTTCGGCTTAGTAGTGGTCTGATTCCTTCGCTAGTGAAGGGCGCATTATTTGTTTTACTCAAGTCTAGCTATATTTATCAGTCACGGTTTTGCCTCCTAAGGGGGTGGCAGCTAGCTATGAGTTCATTAATTTTTGTAATTATTTTTAGAATCACAATTATCAATTTAAATTCAACTCAAAATATCTTCCCTAAAGAAGATTTAGGCGTTTTAGGCACTTTTTGCACCGGGTACCGCCGGTGCAAAAGTGCCTAAAACTTTTGTCATGGCTGCAATTATAATAGTTTAAACTACGTTACTTTTCGATAAATTAATTTCCTGGAATTAAAAAAAAATCTTTATTTTGCATAGACCATTTTAACGGCGCTAACATAATGTCATACACTATTTAAAATATTTAAAGTGACCACCGGTTCGGAACGCGGTCCACCTGAGAAGAACCGGCAAGAAACTTAGGAAGGCTTTTTTTTGATGGCCTATTTACAATTTAATATTATTTTATTATGCCAGCACATCATTTCCAGGCGTCCCTGTTCTGCAAATAGTCTTTAACGGAGTAATAACCTTTTTACCAAAACTTTTTTAAATTAACTTTTCAAATTTATTTAATGGTAATTTTCTCAGGTCACAGGGAAGCTTGTTGTAAAAGCGTATACAGTTACCCTGGAAAGAATCGCCAATCTAATGTAGTCGACTGTGGAGGACTAAAAGATTATTTTTATATCTAGTGTTTATATTATGTTTATCACAGAGTTTGGAAAACTGTAGTTTCAAAGTTTAAAACTGTTTCATAGATTTGATATAAGGGACTATGAGATAGCTAAAGCACGGTACAGACATAGCACAGTTAGACCTACCAACTACCTGGATAAAGATTTTCATTTGATTAACTCGAATTTGTTCACTATTTATCGTTTTGGTACAGAGCTTGCTTTAAAATTGCAATACAGAGTGTATTTTTTTTTGTATTATTTCGCTAGTCCGTTTAATCACACTGTTTCAAATACTAAGTAACTTTGCAAAAGTTTTAGTCACAATTTAAGCCATCTCATTAACTCAAGATGGGTCCCTGTTATCGCCTTTCTTGCGCGCTGAATGCACGTAGTCGTAAAATCGCTACGGTTTATTGCTATACACTGGATAACCGCTAAGCAGTTAATATGTCTCGTCACACGGCCATTTTGTTATTAAACTCAACATACTGTATATTTTATGAGACCTTTACTACATTGTCATTGTCTACACTCTTCTCTTTATCGCTATATATCGTATTTCCAGTGCTTTCAAACCCTACCTGGATTTCGGACTGGTTTACGTTTATTAAACTTCTGGGAGCATCTATCGTTTTGGTTTTCGGCTTTTTGTTTTCGACATGTTAAGGAAGTGACTGACGTCCGACCTCCCAGCCCCGTAGAAGCGCCTGCGTCATTGTCTGTACTGCAAGTCTAATTTATAAATGAACCTTTATATTTATAAATTTTTAAAGTAATTATTTTACTAAATTTCTCATAAATTTTTAAAAAAGTGGAGAGGCGAGACGAGACGGGGATTGAACCCAAACAGGCAAAGGTCACGGGTTCAATCCTCGTCTCGAATCTAATTATCTTTTTCCACTTTATTAAAAACCTTTACACTCGTATTATGGCGTGGCTACAACAAGTTTCTCTCCAATTTAGAGGGCAACGGCAAAACAACCTCGGCGAGGTTTACAACAATCGGCCGGGGTATCAGGTATCAGGGCGATCGGGAGAAAACTTATTATTATAAAGTTTCTTCTTTTCAACGGTATCTTCTTTATTTTTCTTTGATGATATCCGGGCTTTTGGTTGGCTTACATGGGGACATACTTGTCTAACAAGCAGAAATCCTATGAGTATTTTAATCTAACAGATAGATATCCATCAAGCCTTATCCCCGAAGGGGTGGCAGAGACATATTATATGCCCACTTTTCACCGTGTGGATTTCTGTCCCACGTAATAGGTGGTGAGCCCATTGCCGTGTACCTGCTGTTGAAATTTTTCATGCCACCCATAAGGCATTCAACCAGGCTTAACGACTACCATTTTACTGGCAACCGAGACCAACGGCTTAACGTGCCTTCCGAAGCACGGAAACGCTCGCAAATGTAAATGCCACAAAGTGGTCACCCATCCGAGGACAAGCCATAGTGAAAGTTGCGTAACTCAGTGATCGTTTACAGAACACTGAGACCGCGGGGCCACGAGCGCTTCAAGCGAATCTAACAGGAATCATTATTACTTGCGGCCAAGCCTATAACTTACCTAGGGGGTCTCGGTTCTCAGTCATACGACTTGAAAGCGTAGACGAAAATTTGCTGGTGAAATGTCATTTGTTTCAAGAAACGGCAAAACATGAGACTTTAGACATTTCACCCATAAATTTACGTCTACGCTTTTAAGTCATGTGATCGGGAATTGGGGCTCTGGTACAGAGTAGAGAACGTAGCGATCGATTTATGGGCCACCACTATAAACCAGGTCAATTGGGTGTAAGGGACACAGGCGACCTCACCTGATAGCTCGGCTGATTAACTGAATTAGGTGCTCTTACGGGATTACGAGGTCAGACAGCAGTCGCACCCAAAAATGCCGAAAATAAGAAGTCCAACCATCACTGCAAATAAACCTTGACCTATGCTCAAAATAAAGGCAGAGTTTTTAAATTGGGGAATACACTAAGCTGAAGATGAGGTAATATGGAAGACACTCTCAACGCTTACATTCAATATAATGCTGCTCAAGTGCTGCTCGCTCAAGTAAAAGCTGCACAGTATCCACGGAATGCGGGTGATATCTTTGTACCTTAAGCATTCATCCCGAATGAGCAGGATTACTTTGAGGATTGATTAGGTTTCAATCCACATTTATGATGAAACACAATTACTTACATACATCTATGTAGAGGTAAATTACATTCTATTAGACTCGTTATTCGAACAATATTTTAGTAAATTGTGTTAAGCATGTTTAGTAGAACCGATAGTACCTATAAAATTGCCTGTGGTGGAACAGTTTGTTGTGGTACGCTGTCCCCCTGATCTCTGAGGCACTTCTGAGAAACGTCAGGCAACATAAACTATGAAAAAAATAAAATGCCCCAATAAAATATAAGTATAGGTATATCAACGCGATAGTTTCAAAGTTAGTGTCTAAGATAAATTCTTTAAAATGTATTTTCTATAATTTGAATTCTTCCATTCTCCCTCGGAATAATTTATAAGAATTGAATTTCGAAAGCCTCTGTTTCATTATAGCGGCTTTCTTCACCTGCACTTACACAATTATCTCGTGTTACAATATATTATCATGATCTAACAAAACCCTTCGCTACACCAATATTGCCGTAAACCCTCATTTCTTTTTTAATTTACTTTTCCTCCTATGTTTCAATCCGCAACCTCTGGCAAAACAATGAAATTTTATTTCTACCCTAATCTATTTTGCTCGGGCAGTGGCTACCAAAGTTACTTATTTACCCAAATTCATCGTATCCGTGTAATGATTCGGCCGATGACCGCGTGCTAGGGATTACAAATGGTCATAAAACCGATCCCATAAATTAGTCAACTAACTTGCAACAGTTTCTCAAAATATTTATTTTAAGAGGAACTCCTGCAAATCTTATAAAAACGTAATAAGTAACTAGGCATTAGAAAACCGAATTGGCACTTATATTTTACTTGTCCCCTTTACTGTAAACTGGAAATAACATTCTTAGGACATATCCTTCAAAAATCACCTTTATAGACGGTCGCAACAATATAACGCAACTAACAGAAAATAACGTATGGTGGTATTATAACCAAACAATAAAAAAAAGCAACTACAATAAAATTTTAAATAATCAACAACTGACCACTTCAAGGAATTAAAACACAATAGCAATAAATATTTATTTATTTATGTACACACTAAGAATACAACAAACACAAAATGAGGAGTCATAGGTACAATTGTACTGCTTATTTCTATGAGAAATATCTGCCAGCAGACCGGCGAGAGGAGAACGTGAATAAGTAGGGAAAGAACAAGTAAAAGTGTGTAAGTAAAAAAAAGCAGATAAGAACTAAATAAACACGCATACAAAATAGTTAAGAACAACTATATATACTAGCTATATATATAAATATATGTAAATACATAAATATATAAAAATATAAATAAATGCGATATAAATATATTCTACTTGAACAGACAAAATCCTCAACTTTGGCAAAGTACTTGCAACTGCTATGTGTGATCATTTCACTTAATAATATCTTATAACTTAGGGAGAGAAGGTTGGAAATAAAACGTTGAGGATCGCTGTCTCTGGGGACTTTACTAGAACGTTATCGGAAACTCACGGGCGTAATGTTATACTTTATTGGGCTCGGATTACGGCCAGGCCATTTTGTTATAATAATGGCGCCGATTTGTTACGTTCAGTAATCTCGAATAATGAACTACAGAGACTACCAGTCCATCGATGCGATATAATGATATAATAATGATAGAGTTAACTACCTTTGTGGCGTATGTTACGAGTACATACGTATTCGTCTGCCGCGCTGAGATCGGGAGCCCCTCACACCGTCCCTGTTGCCCCCGCAGCAGGGATGACGGTGCGTAAAGGCATCCCCAGCGAACACGAAAAAAAATGTATTAAGGTTGCACGGTATGGTTGCTACTCCAGAACAATTATTATATACTGTAACCCACAGCTTGTTAAAAATATTCGTAGATTAATGTCCTTATAGAACAAAAGCTTTTAAATAACTAAAATATAAAAAAAATCTTTTCGCAGAGGTAGGCAGAGGTATTATACACTCACTTTTCACGAGGTGTTTTACGTCCGACGTGATAGGTACATACCTGCATACCTATTGTCCCGCCGTATAATATGCCTCTGCCTACCCCTCATCGAAGTTATCCCCGAAGGGGTAGGCAGAGGCATATTATACCTCCACATTAATTCACCGTGTACATTATTGTCCCACGTAACAGCCCAATGGTGTGTTGAAATGGACGGGCGCAGGCTGTGGCGACCTGCTGTTGAAATTTTTCAAGCCGCCCATAGTCCTTCAACCAGGCTCAACGACTGCCATTTTACTGGCAATCGGGAACAACCGCTTAAAGTGCTTTTCGAAATACGGAATCGCTCGTAAATGTAACAATCGAACACCCATCACCGAAATGACCGTAGCTTAGGAAGTTTAACGCGGTGTTTGTTTACACAACAGTTCAATAACGATTTCATACTTAATTATTAACATCTCTATAGTAAGTAAGTACTCACTGTAAGGGCCCCCACTAAGATCTCATCTGCTAGCGGTGCACCAGCTGACTAACAGACGAGGCACCAATACAGGCGCACTTACAGGATTAGTAGATTAGACAGCAGTTGCTACCAACAATGGCGAAAATCAAAAGTAAAACGATAGGTGCTCCTAGTAGCTAAATAAAAGTGTATGTACCCCAGGCTCAAAATCCAAGTTATTTGGAAGCGTATTTCCACGCTGAAATAAAGAGGCGGAGTAAGCAATCTTTTGTGAATGATACCTCTCGATTACTTTCGAAGCGATATTGTTATTACCTACGAGTACGGGCAAACATTAAACAAAGCTTTCAATTATTTGTAGGTATATTTACGCAGAAATTGTCGAGCAAAGTAATTATACCATTCCGGTTCAAATATTTTTATTTATGTATTTGTTTATGTACACCACAGAGCAAGGAATATATCAGTAATAGAAATGGAAGTCATAGAAGGAATGTCGCATGCGCGGCCTGGCTTGCCATTCGTCTGTTATAATTAGTGTAATCGAATAAAAATATGGTAACTCCAATAACTCCACATAACCAATTTTCGTTTTATCACGTTACATACCGATGGCGATACGATTACAGAAAGAGAACAGCTAAGAAATGATTGTAATATGGCTAGGCCTGCTGACACGCTTGCTTTGTCTGAAATAATGAAGGGCGTCTCTAGTAGGGTGCGACTCTCTCTGTGATATACACACTAGGAATGTAAAGACTGCCTCGGTGGCGTGGTGATAGTGTATGCGACTGCCGCGCACGAGGTCCGGGGTTAGATAAATGTTCGTTTCGGAGTTTAGGTCTTTCGTATGTATAATATGTAATAATATCCATCACGCCTTATCCCCGAAGGGGTAGCAGAGGCATATAATATGCCCACTTTTCACCGTGTGGATTCCTGTCCCACGTCATAGGTGGTGAGCCCATTGCAGTGTTGAAATAGACAGACGCAGGTTGTGGCTACCTGCTGTTGAAATTTTTTAAGCCGCCCATAAGGCCTTCAACCAGGCTTAACGACTGCCATTTTACTGGCAACCGGGACCAACGGCTTAACATGCCTTCCGAAGCACGGAAACGCTCGCAAATGTAAATACCACAAAGTGGTCACCCATCCGACGACCGGCCATAGTGAAAGTTGCGTACCTCAGTGATCGTTTACCGAACACTGAGACCGCTGGGCCACGAGCGCTTCTTGTATAATATGTATGTATCTAGAAATATATTAAGTATGTATATCAGTTGTCTAGATCCCATAGTAAAAGCGTATAGCTTAGTTTGGGTAAGATGGCACTGTGTGTGTATGTGAAGTTGTGTGCGCAACATGGTGCCTTCCAACGCTCTGTGCTGCTATTCGAAGTGAATATTCCATCAAATATCCTTCAAATAAATTATTTACAACTTTCATTCCCATTGAAATAGGGAAAGATTAAATATTGCGGGATATTTCTTATATCTAAGATAATATAAGCTTGTGTGTACTATACGTTTAATAGGGAACATCTAAACACCGAAAAAAATACATTTGTGACTCACACAAATATTAGGTCCAACCGAGGCTTCTAACCCTCGGGTTAGAAGAGAGAGGGGCCGTCCTACCCACTAAACCCCGCGGTGTTTTGCCTCACCTTAAAACCGGCTCGCAGGGTAGGTCTGAGGTTAAATTACTGCGAGCCGGCAAGGGACACCCCAGAGTGGAGGGGTCCGTCTCGGGGCGGTCGGAAAAGGGAACACCCTGGAGCTCCCTAAGGAGCTGAAGAATCTAGCCCGCACCTCCATCGCTCTCGAGCTCCCCTCTGAAAGCAGAGGAGGTAGAGAGCGGAACACAGAAAGGGTGCCCATCGCCATGTGGCAGTGTGTACAGTTGGGCGGGGTCCCCCGACGATCCGCCCACGTCCAGACGCTGTATTCCGCACGTCGTCGCCCCCGAACACGACGGCGGGGCGGGAGCGTCTGTCCCGTACGCTCCCGTACCCACAATTCCTCACGTTTAGCCGCCATCACCTCGCTAGCAAACTAGGCGACGGCGGCCCAGCACTGTTGGCTGCCGGCCATGACTCGCACCATGCGGCAGCGACAAATCAACACCAATGAGGCCCGTGAGGGCGATACGCGGCCCGTCGTAGGCCGGGCACACGGCGAGTGTGTGCTCCGCCGTGTCCACGACGCCACTCGGGCAGTGACGACACACGGGGTCCGGCTCCACCCCCGCCACCTCCCACAGGTACTTGGCGAATACGCCATGCCCTGTGAGGAGCTGACTGAGGTGAAACGTCGGCGCTCCGTGTGTCCTCTTCACCCAAGCACGTAGGATGGGCCGAACAGTTCCCACGAGCCGAAGGCTAACCGAGGGAACCTTAATACATTAGGATAACGCTTTTGTGGTTACTTGATATTATTTATTGATTGTTACTCATTACGTCCTTACTGCCAGTAAAATAAAGAAAGTGACGAACCATTTGTTGTCACAATTTACGTAACTCACAAGTTATCAATATCACTGTAACTATTCATTACTGACTAGTTGGCAGTTCCGCAGAAAGTCTGTGCTAAACGGATAGTTACATGACTTTCTTTCATTAGCACCCGCCTTCGTAGTGAGACTAGGAAATTGCATCAATGAGCTCAAACCATAACTCAGTAGATCTAACAAGAGTGTACACGAAAAAATATTTATAGCTATATTTTTGAACAGTTTAAGATGAGATATGTTAAAGTATTGCTCGTGTGTTTATTGGTGGCGTACTGTGAGGCTTCACAGGAAAATGGTGTCGAAGCGAGAGGCAAGAAAAAAAAAATAGGGTTGTACAGTAAGTTCATTTCTGCTATAAGTTTTAGCTTGTTTTGTACTATGTAGCGTCATGTGAGTCCTGCTTGCAACCACAATTCCGTCCGTTTTAAATTAAGCTATTTTTGACTTTGTTGGTAGAATAGACAAATGTGCCGAAAGAGTACATATTTATAGTTGAAAGTTACAACCGAATAAGTGTCACGCCTGCGCTGCCCTGTGAAACTAAGCAAAGACTCCTTTCGATAAACCTCATATCGTACACAATTCATAATCTAAGCATACGTGCAAGAACTTATCTTTACTATATCTTTTTAATATGTCGATATGCCCACGAATGTTACGTCGGACTCGAACCGAGTAAATCCTCACGTCTCTACCTATCTGTTTAGCGCCAGGCGCCCCGGGTACTTCCCCGGAAGGGGAGTTACCATCACAGTCTTGCCCAGGGATTCGGGTGTTATTATATATAGGCCATCAAAAAAAAGCCTCCCTAAGTTTCTTGCCGGTTCTTCTCAGGTGAGCCGCGTTCCGAACCGGTGGTCACTTTAAAGCTTTAAAACTGTTATACTCTAGTTCTAGTGTATGACATTTAGTAAGCGACGTTAAAATGGTCGATGCAAAATAAAGACTTTTCTTTTATTTTGCTTCGTTGGGGGTTATTTCGGGTGTCATTTCATTTCTTGGAAGAAGTGTGAGGAGTAGAGGTGTGTCAATATTCTCACACGCTGCCCGTCTTGGGATGGCTTCATCTTGGGCCTGCTATATCTTACCGTATACGAGTACAAGAGATTAGATGCTACTGGGACATCTCTCCGAGGAGTTACCCTGGGCGTCCGGCAATAGACAGTTAGGCTGTGTGGTTTTAGCCGGTTCGAGTCCGGCATGACATCCGAGGGGATTTACACACGTTAAAAAAAAATGCTATGTGTGACGGAGAAACCCTAGTCTGTTGGGAATGAAATGGGAATTCTACATTAGTACATAAAATGGATTTTTATATTGATTAAACTTTTATTCTGTCAATTTTATTGGTAAGAATCGCGTCCGTCAGTTTGTGGGTAAGGATTTTGTAGAGCTGTAAAAATCTTGTTTTGATAACTATTAAAAGAAACCTTTTCCTTATTCTCAGTATATTTCCTGGATCTCGTTGTGAAAAAAATCTTCTTTGTGAAGATATTCTACGCAATCGCATTTTGGATTCTTCTGCACAAGGCTGGCTACTTCTTTGGATGGTTCGTGAGCTACCTAAAGGAACAGAAGCATGAGCACCATCACCCACATCACCATTATGAAGAATATGGACCTCCTGGACATTATAGGAGGGGTAATCAGCCCCCTAGTGCTACTTATAATCCTTATTCGAGTCCTAAAAGGAATGTAAAACCATATTAAGTTTTCGTTTATTTGTGTGGGTTAGTTTAAAGCATCATCTGTTTGGGTTATGTCACTATGTGTCTGACACACCTGCCTTAGCTTATGGCAGTTTGTACTGGTTTTTCAGGATAGGCATAAACGAAGACAGGCGGTTGCTCAAATAGATACTATCAGTGACTATCTATCACTGAATGTTTTGTGAAACTGTAAATTTATTGTCTTATTTAAGTTATTTATTAAAAGAGACATAAGCTGCCTAGTTTTAAGACTTTATTATTATTATATTATAAGTGTTAAATAAGTGAAATCACAAGATACAGGACGCGTCTTTGTTTTTAATAGTCATGGAACCAAAACATTGTTTATCTTTTATTAATACCATTATAAGATAAAGTATGAGTTTATAAATTCGTTATGTTGACTTCTGACATAAATTCGTTTTAAAAAATCTTTCTTTTGTTTTATTTTACATACATACACATTGTCACGCCTTTATCCCCGAAAGGGTAGGCAGAGGCATACTATACGACAACATTTCACCGTATGCATTTTGGTCCCACGTGACGGGTGGTGAGCTCATTGCCGTGTTGAAATGGACAGGTAAAGGCTGTAGCGACCCGCTGTTGATCTTTTTCCAGCCGCCCATTTGGTCTTCAAACTGGCTTAACGACTGCCATTTTACTCGCTACCGGGACCAACGGCTTAACCTGCCTTCCGAAAAACAGAAACGCTCGCAAATGTAAATGCCACAAAGTGGTCACCCATCCAAGGACCAGCTATAGCGAATATTACTTAATGCAGTGATCGTTTACAGAACACTAAGTCAGTGGGGCCACAAAGTGGTCACCCATCCAAGGACCAGCTATAGCGAAAATTGCTTAACGCAGTGATCGTTTACAGAACACTAAGTCAGTGGGGCCACAAAGTGGTCACCCATCCAAGGACCAGCTATAGCGAAAATTGCTTAACGCAGTGATCGTTTACAGAACACTAAGTCAGTGGGGCCACAAAGTGGTCACCCATCCAAGGACCAGCTATAGCGAATATTGCTTAACGCAGTGATCGTTTACAGAACACTAAGTTAGTGGGGCCACGAGTGCTTCTTTTTTGCTTTGATATTTTATTATACATAGCTGATGTAACTACTCTAGGTAGTTATGAATAAAAAGTAAACAACAAATACGAATAAAAATCAGAAAAATAAAGAAAAAGGTAAGGGTCAGACCCTATCCATAGGAGTGGGAAACCTCTCGTTGGAGGTCATGGTTCTCGTTATGGTCAACAGCGAAAGTGTTGTTTTGTGAAGAGGTAATGTGCGCAAAAGGGGCGGCGAAAGTCGAACAGGAGAGGAAAATAGTACTAAGTATGTGCCGCAGAAGAAGTACTGGGCGCCGGAGATTCCTGGATGATCGCAGTCCCCCATAAGCGTGAACCTAGGGCCGACAATCTGGGCTAACTGTCGCCCTAGCAGAGCTAGACTCAAGGTTGTGGAGCGTCGTGTGTTCCTTTGGAAAGGGTCGCCAGGAGTTGGTGACCAGGGTTGGTTAGGACCCAGGAATTTCAAGTGCTTTCGTTGATGGGGGGCCACTGTGGCGTATAACAAGGTATGGTCATACGGAACCATCAATCTACCTACAGGAGACATCGACCAAAAACTTATCGACAAGAAGCAGTGTTTGCACTAAAATTACTAAAATTGACTCTGACTCTATACTCACCTGTCGGTTTAGTGGGCCATTTGCTAAGAATCACATTGAGCATGCTTCACATTGATTACAATAGAAAGATGAACAAGGCAGTCTTCGAAAAGCGTTAAGATAATTTGATAGTTAGTTACGAATTTGACAAAGTAACAATGAATAATTGTTACTTTGTCAAATTCATAATCATTTTGGTACTTCAGTGGTATAAAAAAAAATACTAGAGCGGTTGTAACATAACTAGCAGTTTATTTATATTTTTACTATGTGGAGTGAGTTCGTGGATAAAAGAAGGCCCGAGGCTGTACCGTGGCAGCCAAGCCGCGTGCTGCCAAGTGGCTCATAACATCAGTATTATCGCAACACAATAAAATGTAATGAGCGCCTTGTGTCTTATTTATTTATATGACAACATTATTTTTAGGGATAAACGAAATGAATTTTTTATACAATTCTATTACTCGCGGGTATGTAATAATTTAGGATCAAAATATAATAATAATACTTAGGTGTATCCTACGTTATTGCTTATTGTTTAATAGAGCGATAGACTGTACTAAATAGTTTTATGACTGTTATGACCTTTTAGAATACACTCTTACACTATGTTATAGGCTATGTGGTCTTATTTATTTATATGACAACATTATTTTTAGGGATAAACGAAATGAATTTTTTAGACAATTCTATTACTCGCGAGTATGTAATAATTTAGGTACAAAATATATTAATACTTAGGTGTATCCTACGTTATTGCTTATTGTTTAATAGAGCGATAGACTGTACTAAATAGTTTTATGACTGTTATGACCCTTTAGAATACACTCTTACACTATGTTATAGGCTATGTGGTCACCTAAAACTACTACTACTAACGTACTTATCTTATATACCTACTATTAAATTCGTCTTAATAAAGTGTGAACTTGTGTAACTGTTTCAAAGAAACGCGCAACCAAGTTATTAAAAGAAATCAAATCGAACCTAAATCGTAACTTTATACTCTACTATTTGAGCCCCGCGACTTCGCCCGCGTTAAGAAGTTTTCCCGTTCCAGTTTCAAACAAGAACTTGTTCCCGGGATAAAAATTGTAGTGTATGTGTTATTCTGATGTGTAAACCATATTATTGTAAAGTTTTACGTGATAGAGTAACAACCATCCATTATTACAAACTTTCGCGTTTATAATATTAGTAGGATTCCCTCTACCTGCTGTGTTTCTATACGTCGGCGTCGTCTGTTATTAGAGTAAACTGCAGAGAGAGTAATCACTTCGTGTTGCGAAAATATTTAAATTAATAATTATTCGACCAGAAATGCTAACTAAATGTTTCGTACGCCGTATTAAGAAAATATGTTTGCATTGTAATACGACGGTCGATCCATCACAAATGAAAGCCGTGAAGCTTATCCTGAAACATAAAACGAACAAAATAACAATTTCAGTTCGAACATAAACCGAATGGAGCCAGTTCATTCCGCTTATAACTGCCCATAACTGGTTTAATAATCTTTAGTGCCCGTGTACTCAAGGCAGTCTTTTATAATAGGTACTATTTGTGCTTTATTAGTTTTCAAAGTAAAAAGATTTGTATCTCGTCATAGGTACTTACGTATACCTTTAAAGCTTTCTTGGTTTAGGTAGAAGAGACCGCTCAAGACAAGGTATAATGCAATCAATCAATTATATAAGCCTAAAAATTTTTGATAAGTTATCAAGTCTGCAAGTAAAACAAGTAATTTTGTCCACCTTGCCATACAGCACTGCTATGAGCCACAAGGAAAATCACTTAAGATACAAATTAAATATGAAACTACATACCATGGTATCATATTCCAAAAAAATTGAATTGTTCGATTGGAACATAATTTTCAATAATAATAGTTTGTTGACATTAGATAGATATTTTCTATCAAAATTTTTACAACGAAAGGTAGCTCTGTTGCTATCTAATTTTTTAATTTTTCAAACCAAATTATTGGCAAGTACAACTGCTTTTATTGAACAGGATAGTTTTGATACTTCACATTTGGAAAATGAAATTCCAAAAAACTAGTTTATAGGACAACAGATAATAAATCTGGCCAGTTGACTTTGGCCCCTGAGAATAATCTTAGTAAAAATATTGTTTTTATAAACCTGGTGCACTATAATGTTAGAGGTTTAATAAATGGTAAAGATTTAGAGTTAGAGCTATACATTAATGCAAATTCTATTAATATTTTTTGTGCTACAGAGCACTGGTTAAAAGATCATCAAATCACATTGTTGAACTTCGTAAATCACCAGGTTGCTAGCTCGTTCAATAGAAAACATTCTAAACGTGGAGGCTCTTTAATATTAATTAATAAAAACTTAAAATTTAAAGAATGTAAGGATTTAGTAGCCCTCTCCATTGAGCGAGTTATTGAGATTGCCAGTATTGAGTTTGAGCATTTCATCTTGTTAAGCGTATACAGTCCCCCTAAAGCTCCGTACATTAAATTTGAAGAAAAGCTTGAAGAAGCACTGTTCAAATGCCAATGTTTTAAGAAATCTATAATAGTTTGTGGAGATTTTAATGTTGATATATTAGATACATCATTAACTCCATCAGGGAGAAATAAAATGAAAAATTTATTTAAAAAATAATAAAATAAATATCCATCACGCCTTATGGGGATAAGGCGTGATGGATGAAGTGATGGCGTGAAGGGGTGGCAGAGGCATATTATATGCCCACTTATCACCGTGTGGATTCCTGTCCCACGTAATAGGTGGTGAGCCCATTGCCGTGTTGAAATAGACAGACGCAGGTTGTGGCTACCTGCTGTTGAAATTTTTTATGCCGCCTATAAGGCCTTCAACCAGGCTTAACGACTGCCATTTTACTGGCAACCGGGACCAACGGCTTAACGTGCCTTCCGAAGCACGGAAACGCTCGCAAATGTAAATGCCACAAAGTGGTCACCCATCCGACGACCAGCCATAGTGAAAGTTGCGTACCTCAGTGATCGTTTACCGAACACTGAAACCGCGGGGCCACGAGCGCTTCTTAAAAAAATTATTTAAATCCTTTAATCTGCATAGTACATTCTTAGAACCCACTCTTATTACAGCCACCAGTGCAAAATGTATTGATAATATTTTTACTGATATTAAACCTATAGATAAAGGTATTGTGGATCCTGTGGAGTCAGATCATCGTGGCCAATGGATAAAATTTCCTAAAAGTAGTAACAAGTCAGCAAAAAACAAATTAAATATGTACCAATTAACCAAAGTCGTTTGAATAATTTTAAAGAAAATGTATTAAAGAGATTACCATATCTACCTAACTTCACTTGTGTAGACCAGTCATATAAACACTTATTTAATTTGATTAATGATGAGTTTGGCAAAGTTTTTACCTCAAAAACTCTACAGATTGGTGGTCGTCCTGTTTTCAGTGACTGGGCAACACCAGGTATCTTTAAAAGTAGAAATAAAATATTTGAATTATATTCAGAAAAATCATATAATTTTAGGCAAACCTTTCAGGAATATGTTAAAAATTATTCAAAGATATTTAAACAAACGTGTCATCATGCTAAGTCAAACTTCATTAAAAATAAAATTTCTAATTCTGTAAATTAAATAAAAATGACTTGGAACATCATTAACTCTGAATGCGGTAGATCTTTAGTGACTGAAAAGGAATTCCACTTAAAAGTAAATGGTTGCCATGTTACATGGGACCTGGAAGTGGCTACGGAGTTTGAACATTTTTTCAAAAATGTACCTATTTTGACAACAAAATCTCTCCAAGCATCTTCCAGTTCCGCTGAACTTTTATTAGAAGAATCTGTTCTTTGTTGCAGGGATGCATTTGTATTCACAGATATTTGTGCTCAGGACATTGTAAAAACATTTAAATGTATCGAAATTAAGAAAACCGCGGACATTTGGGGATTATCGGTCAAAACTGCATCATGTATAATTGAGGTAATTGCGCCCCATCTAGCAACTGTGTTTAATGACTGTGTTTCTAGTGTTACATTTCCTGATTTAATGAAACACAGCAAAGTCGTTCCCTTGTTCAAGGCTGGCAGTGCTACAGAGCCGTCTAATTTCCGACCAGTGTCAGTGCTGCCAACTTTGAGCAAAGTATTTGAAAAAATAATTTTGAATCAAACGCTATCCCATTTTAATAGTCATAAAATACTCCATGCGAATCAATTTGGGTTTACGAAAGAGCGCTCAACTTCCGATGCTGGTGTTGAGTTATTAAAATGTATTCATGAAGCTTGGGAAGACAAGCACGATGCATTAGGTATATTTTGCGGTCTATCAAAGGCTTTTGATTGCGTTCAACATGAAACGCTGTGCAAAAAATTACACCACTATGGAATAAGAGGCAAAGCTCTCGACCTTCTGTCTTCATATTTGAACAATAGAATACAGAGGGTCGATATTAATAGTACACGTTCTGTAGGATCCATGGTTACAATGGGTGTGCCGCAAGGCTCGATACTTGGGCCATTCTTGTTCCTCATTTATATTTATGATTTACCATTTTATGTAGGGGACAGGAATAGGATTGTTTTGTTTGCAGATAACACCTCATTAATTTTTAAAATTAAAAGACAATTAGATAACTATGACGATGTAAACAATGCAATTGCAAGAGTAGTTCATTGGTTCAGCTCAAATAATCTTTGCCTTAATGAAAATAAAACTAAATGTATAAAATTTACTCTACCAAATGTAAAACAAGTTGCGGTCAATACATGCCAATCTTATGTATGTCCAGAAAAATCTATCACAGTTTTCTAAACTCTGTGATAAACATAATATAAACACTAGAAATAAAAATAATCTTTCAGTCCACCACAGTCGACTACATAAGATTGGCGGTTCTTTCCAGGGTAACTGTATACGCTTTTACAACAAGCTTCCCTGTGACCTGAGAAATTTACCTTTAAATAAATTTAAAAAGTTTATTAAAAACAAGCTTTGTGAAAAAGGTTTTTACTCCGTTACAGAATATTTGCAGGACAGGGACGCCTGGAAATGATC
Source organism: Thumatha senex (assembly GCA_948477245.1). Taxonomy (NCBI): domain Eukaryota; kingdom Metazoa; phylum Arthropoda; class Insecta; order Lepidoptera; family Erebidae; genus Thumatha; species Thumatha senex. The sequence continues at coordinate 31,496,905 of OX419728.1, read as the reverse complement.
TGCTGGCAAAGTGAAATAATATTAAATTGTAAATAGGCCATCAAAAAAAAAGCCTTCCTAAGTTTCTTGCCGGTTCTTCTCAGGTGGGCCGCGTTCCGAACCGGTGGTCGCTTTAAATATTTTAAATAGTGTATGACATTTTGTAAGCGCCGTTAAAATGGTCTATGCAAAATAAAGATATTTTTTTTTTATATCAGTCCACTGCTGGACGTAGGCCTCTCCCAATCCACGCCACAACCCACGGTCGTGCGCCTTCCGCATCCAGTCCCTCCCTGCGATAATTTCTAGATCTTCGGTCTATCTGGCGGGTAGTCGTCCTACCGTACGTGTATCAAGTCGCGATCTCCACTACAGAACTCGTTGGCAAGCCCATTGCCACTTTAACGCACTTACGTAATCTCACGAGAGGGCTCGATTCCCAGGTCGAAACAAATATATTTGTGTAACCAACAAAGGTAGGTTTCGGATGTGTGTTACTCTTTCACGCAAAATCTATTTTGATGAAACTTTACAATGACATAGGCTTACACATCAGAATAACACAAGGGATACTTTTTATCCCGGGAACAAGTTCCTGTGATAAACGGGAACGGGAAAACTTCACCACGCGTGTGGAGCCGTAGGCGTCAACTAGTATAGTATATTTATCAATTGTCTAGATCACATATCACAAGCTCAATATGAGCTTAATTTGGGCTATATAGCGCTGTGAAAGAAATACAATATTTAATATTTATTTAGTTGTAAGTACATGTAGTCATTCAAATCATTTACTACTCTACTGTTACAGGAGGTAGTCAATGATGCGATGCGATTGCGATGCCTTTTATCTTCCCTTGTCTATCTCTCTGGAATACGGATAAAGGGCTCCAAAATTATCTTAATCCAAAATAGTCTCTCCAAAATCACCAAAAGCAGCCTTTGTATTGCAGTGATGTACTGTGTCGCTTTGTCATATCAGTTCCTGTAATTTAATACCCATTATTGCATCCGAGTGTCTCGCTGTTCTGAAAATAACTACAAAGAATGATTCATGAGTATTGCAGCGTACAAACCTGTACCGCGAATAATTATCTGACTGGGCATTCAGATAACGTCCTACATTTCATATTGATTCCGAAAAATGACCAGTTGCTCGTCTCCGTGCGCAGTACCTTAATGGTGCGCAGTATCTATTAGTTATGGTTTATCAGGTACGCATTTCTATAGACTTTCTAGTTTTTTTCTTTTTATTTCATGCGGTTTTCGAAACGGACACAACTTTTTCATTGCTTACGCAGTAATTACAATACATATTGTTGACATTCTACTGACTATAACAGAAAGGAAATGTGTGTTCGCCCCAAAAGTAATAAACGAAACGCAAAACTAATAAACTCCCTCTCATTCTATCTTCACTAACTTATCTCCCCTCTCAACTTTGTTTCGCCTTGCTATTGTCAAATTAAGACCTAAAGCAATCGCCGAAGACACGGTCTCATTTAAGAATTTTATATATAAATATATGGAAAACTATTTCAGCACGTTTATGCCTATCGAGGCTATGCTTATACCATTTTAGTAGAAAAATTTGTTTACCCACGTCGTGTGAGCAAGTACCGACATACGACATCATAAAAATACTCATTTCATCACCTATAAAATAGCAGTAGGGTTAACGAATTTGTTATAAATCTGACGTTGCTACACGTTATTATAAACGCTTTACGTTGAACATAAAACAAAAAGGGGGCAGACTTTATAAAATTTAGATAGTTCACAAAATAAAAAAATTGTAAGCCTTCATATTAATCTATACTGACCACTTGAAAGTTGATTTTCTTTTAAGGCTAGATAACAGTGTCTTTACTTCCATTAAATATTCAAAGTATGTCTGTCTTTTATATAGCTTAACGTAAGCGTTTACAGATGTAGTGAAGTTTTACCTATTTGGTAACCAGCGAGTAAGAAAGAGTGAAACACGTGCGATGGTCAGTTTATTAATATGAACATGGAAAGCAGCATACGATTTCTATTAATTAACATATCAAAATCAACAAAATTCATACTTAAATGTCTAGTTGGCGACATGTGCTTGGTGGTTGTACAATACACTGCAATTTTGTTATTTTTATTGAATGTATAATAATATATATATAATAAAAGCAATATCTAGTGAAGAAAGATTTTCACTTTACACTCGCAGAAAATAAATGATTTTGAGTAGTGGTATTCGGTGTATTTGCTGTACTTACGTACGCTACGAAGCAGGCCCAAGACGACGGAGTGACGTGAGAATTTCTAGTTGCGATTCTAGACCGCTTATTGGGTTGGCAATATGACATATATTTCACAGAGATCTGCGTAGTTTATTGTAGACTTTCGGCCGCTTTCGGTTATTTCTATTTACCTATTGTGATTTTGTTTCCATACAAACATAGCCAATAACGTAAATAATTTTATATTAGGTAATCACTAACTTTGTAGAAATAATATTGCATGCTATTTTATAATGGCTAAATGGGCCTGAAGAATTGCTTGAGTTGACACAAAATCATTAGAATTTGAATTTGATTTGTTAGGTATAAATCTAGCGTCTTGTCTGTCATTATGAACCTCTCTCGTGACTTATTTAACGATGATTGAAATCATATTATATAATGTACTTAATTGTAATTTGTGTAGATTATTTACATTCACTCATATTTTATAAGCACTTTACTGCTGAAGTATCTAAAACTTGATACTCTAGGTAAAACTGATAATATGCCTATAAAGGATCATTCGTTGCAAGTATTAAATATTTCAAAATATTGCCACTTCGTGCTTGTTTAAAGTAAGTATCGCTTTAGAGCCCTTAAAAACACCTTTCCAAAAAAAAACCCAGTTGTACTCATCGTGGAACAAACTACATGAGGCCATCTCAATGGTTTTATAATATTTTCGTTACAGAATATCTGCATTTCATTTTCATTTTTATTGTCAAGCTTCAAGAAAACCGCATACTGTGTATAAAAATATCACTTGCAGTAAAATGTCCTTTTTAATTTTCCTTGGCGTTAGCAGCGTTAGGCATATTTTATACGCAGCTGGAGCGAACGTTGCCTCAGGTAGGGAAAACAATTTTAATCAAGACAATGAGTTAACATGCGTTTGTAAATAAGGTGACTACATTTTCTGCTACACGTGGAAATTCCCACTTATATTACAGTTATATGCAAACCATGCGTTTAAAACTTGAGAAGGACACTTAGATTACAGCTAAAATAAATTTGTGTTTTGACCTTTCCCTACCGTATAACCTACTTCCTAACCCATACCACTATGATTAATAACATATCCTTTATTTATGATTAATTTATGGCTTTGATAATCTGGGGTAACACTGCTTACTACCTACGAGTATATAAACTAAACTACTAAACAACTATTTTCAGGCTGTTTCCCTGACACTCCGTCAGGGAAACAGTCAGAGAGGACAGACCTTTTTCGCTTCCTGCAGATTCATCAATCGCTTCATATATGCACTTGGGTATCTGAGTACTTTTGACTTCTTCGTTTTTCTTCCTACCTATATATATATTAGTACTTGAAAACGGCATTTTTGAATGTTTGATGACGCGCTCCTATCCTGCAAGATGTTAGAGTGAGGTCACTATAGTAATGGCAAGGATTATACAGAGTTTTATGTTACAGTGAGCGCCAAGAAATACTTCGCTCATTATTGCTGGAATCCCGGACTTGCCACGGAAATACGCTCGGGAAGGCTAAAAATAATTCGCAGAATATGCACATCGTATAAACTTAGGTAAGTCTAAGTTATGTGAATAAATGAGGAAGTCTTAAGGTATAAAATGTTGTTACGTTGAACATTAGTTTGTTGTTAACACATGGAGGCAACATCCTAGTAACACATTCAGAGATAAAAACATTTAATTCACAGAAATATTTGAGAGTCACGGTTGACCATTGAAAATTACCTTAGGTGGGACACAAGCATTGTCGATGTTTGTTTTATATCTATTTGTCAGCATTATCCGAGTGGATAAACCAAATCCAACAGGTAGACTGCGCTAATAGATGTGCACTTACAGATAGAATGCCCTTCCTTCTACTACCTTCTCTTTTATCATATATTACTGCCGCATAAACTACATTGAGGGCTAAATGAGCTTAACCTCACGAAAACTTGGGAATATAATTTAAATTTACATAGCTCCAGTAAGTCCCAGCGTGGAAGATTCTGCTTAAGTGGAAGCAGAACCCACATTTTCTTCTTCCTGCCTTGCTTCTTTATTAATAGCTTTGATAGAGGTCTAGGGATCCAGGGTACTCGGCGCTAGACAGATAGGTAGGGACCGTTTGGTTTAATTCGGTTCGAGACCGGCATGACATCCATGGGGATTTCCATACAATAAAAAGAAAAGGGTAAAGGACCAAACAATAAGTTAGGGAATGAAAATATTTCCCTTTTTTCAATTGACATAAAAGCTTACAAAATAAGGAATGTATACAGTGTCCGCACGTTCTGCTCGACGATGTTCACTTTGAAGAGTTGTCAATAAATTTTATCCAAGAAATATGAGTTTTGTGAATAAGATATTGAGCGAATATTGAATTACTTGTTCGTTCGTGACGTAAGTGTTATGTTATTGAGAGCTTTGAGATGCTTTGATTGAGTTTCATATTTATGAAGAAACCATGGCGCCTTTGTAATACATTTTGTTGTGTTTGAATGCGAAACGCGTATCTTAAATTGTTAGCTTGACACGTGACAACGAAGACGGCAAGGTGACGGTCGGCGGCGGAATAATACTCAGATTTCTGGGATGGCTCCGCCAAGTACTTGCTTGAACCTTGAAGCGACGTGCCATCCGCATTATAGATTGTCCAGAGGTCAATGGCAGTCTTGAACCGTTGGAGATGCGAAGAACGGTCGTCAGCTTAGCTGTATTTTACCACATCTATCACGGTGAGTGTTCAATCGTCCCCAGAACCAAAAGATTCCGTAGGTCTTTCTTATGTCGCACCATTAATACATAAGCTAAGGCTGTAGGAAACGGGAACGGGATAACAGCATCTCTACACAGGCGAAGCCGCGAGCGTTAGTTAGTATTATATAATTCACGACATTTAAATACATACCTATATAGATTTTATTTTCTTAGCTTATAAATGTGGCAAATTATAATTCGTGTCTCAAATATACAAGTAAAATATTGGTCGTGGCCACGCTAACTCGGTATTCTGTAAACATTCACTGCGTTAGGCAACTTTCACTATGGTTGGTCCTCGGATGGGTGACCACTTTGTGGCATTTACATTTGCGAGCGTATCCGTGTTTAGGAAGGCACGTAACGCCGTTGGTCTCGGTTGCCAGTAAAATCGTTAAGCCCAGTTGAAGGCTTCATGGGCGGCTTGAAAAAATTTCAACAGCAGGTGGCTACAGCCAGCGCCTTTATTATAACTGTGTATTTTATTATAGGTTTGGTTGCACTTCGAAATAGCTAGTTTAATTGTATCCCTTAATAGTTAATCTAATTTGTAATTAGTATCCGTTGCTTTATGAAATATTTTTGAATACCTACTTTCTTACAAATATTCCCATCTCGAATATGTGTAAGCCTATCAGTGTCAACAGGTTGTGTTTTATGTTCTCCGTTCAAAGGATGACGTAATTACTTCCAGTTTACATCCAATTACACATCAAAAGATCTTGGTAGAATCTTCTCAACACCAGAAAGACACTAAAATAACCCCGTACTTATTTGAGCAACATTAAAGAATTAGTATACTATTACCTACTCAATATGTCACAGTAACTAACACAGTAACGAACGAGTATATTTACATACATAGTTAGAGGCATACTAATCGCCCTCATTTCACCCTATGCATTTATGTCCCACGTAACAGGTGGTGAGCCCATTGACGTGTTGAAATTTCTAGAATAACTAGCTGACCAGCCCGGCTTTGACCGTGAACATTTTCTAGCACCGCGGCGCCAATTTATTCCCGTTGTTTATTAATTTCACAATAATGTACGAACATTTTCAAAATTACTTGATTACATCTCCGTTCTAAAGTAGGTACGCCAGGTCGAATTATGGTTACACGAAAATTATTTCTTTGTGCATTACTTTCATTTTCCTATATCACCCGAGGTATTTATTTGATTTGCAAGGAGTTAAGGGATAAATTAATCTTCATAAAATGCTGAAGCCAACTAACGTATTAAAAATGATAAGGTTTAAAAACGTATTTGTGTAAATAGCCTTATAAATTACCGCGTTATAATTGCTGGTTTTTATAGTATTAAAATGGATATAGTATATTATCCTTAAGATATAGATATATACCGTCGCAGACTTTTTTGTACACAATTTAGTAGATATATATATTTATATTTATTTTTACAGTAGATACACAATTTCACAGTATATTATTTTGTTATATCTCAAAGGGTTTAGGCAGCGTTTTCGTTGAAAGCTCCTAGACGACTTATTTTATCGATATCTCCAACAAATATCGTTATAATTTAGTTAATTTATACAAAAACATAACAAATTATACATAAAAAAATCCGTATAAATCACTCTCTATATTAAAAAAAAACGCATCGAATTTCGTTGCACAGTTTTAAAGATCTAAGCATACATAGGGACAGACAGCGGGCAGCGACTTTGCATTAAAATATGTTGCGATGATAGCTCGGCGGCCTTTGCCGTTAGTAAAGCCAGGTAGCTCACTGATGTGGAAACTGCCAGACTGGTATACTTAATTAATTTTCATAGTCCTTACTGCATTTTGCTTTGGGGCAAAACAGCTGATATATAAATAATATTTGTACTCCAGAAGAGAGCTATACGTGCAATAAATAAATTGAGTGCTCGAGTGTCTCTTAGAGAGAAATTTAAAGAAATTAGTATTTAAACGGTTGCATCACATGTATATATTTCCAGACACAGTAACAGACATTCAATAAATATTAGAAATAAGCATAAACTAATTTGAATGCATCATTATTTACAAAAGGTTCACGACTCTTTCGTTTCATTGTTCCAGCAGGTTGCCAAAACCTGTGCCTGTCTCTTTCAATACGGCAATGAGCTCACCACCTGTTATGCGGAATTAAAATAAATCATCAAATTTAATTTCATTTAAATATGCTATTACATTAGGAGCAGTATGGGTTCACAAGGGGTCGTTCTACCATTCATGCAGGTGTGACACTTCTGAATCATATATATGACGCCTGGGAGAATAGACAAGATGCTATTGGTGTATTCTGCGATCTCTCCTGAGCATTTGATTGCGTTGACTATAAAACACTATTGGGAAAACTCTTTTATTATGGTATCAAAGACTCTGCACTGAACCTTGTTGCCTTCTACCTAAATGATCGAATACAACATGTTGATGTCAATGGAATTGGCTCCTCTGGACCATCTGTAGCTATGGGCGTACCGCAGGGATCAATAGTGGGTCCGTGTCTATTTTTAATTTATATTAACGATCTGCCATTCTATATACAGAACTTGTGCGACACTGTTCTTTTTGCTGATGATACGTCACTTATTTTTAAAGTTGATCGCACGCTTAGTAATTTTAACGGCGTAAATAGTTCACTTACCCAAGTTGTAGATTGGTTTACGACCAATAATTTGCTACTAAACGCTAAGTGGACAAAATGTATCAGATTCAGCATGCCTAATGTCAGGAATTGCGGTACAAATATAACATTGAACAGTGATACCCTTAATCTTGTAGAATAAACTGTATTTTTGGGGATCACTTTAGATAGCAAAATGCAGTGGAATGCCCAAATAACGTGTCTTGCAGGTAAACTCAGCTCGGCAGCCTTTGCCGTTAGTAAAGTCAGGCAGCTTACTGATGTGGCAACTGCCAGGCTGGTATACTTTAGTCATTTTCATAGTGTCATGTTTTACGGCATTTTGCTATAGGGCAAAGCAGCTGCTCTACAAGTAATTTTTGTACTCCAGAAGAGAGCTATACGTGCAATATATAAATTGAGTGCTAGAGTGTCTCTTAGAGAAAAATTTAAAGAAATTGGCATTTTAACGGTTGCATCACAGTATATATTTGCAAATATTATGTTAGTTAAACAGAACATACATTTATACAATAGACACAGTGACATACATTCGATAAATACTAGAAATAAGCATAAATTAATTGGAACGCATCATCGTTTACAAAAGGTTCACGACTCTTTTGCAGGAATTGGCGTACGACTATATAATAAAATTCCTTTAAACATTATGAACCTGCCGTTACATAATTTAAGGCGGAAATTAAGACGCACCTCTTGAAAAGGGCCTATTATACAATACTTGATTATTTGAATGATAAAAATAAATGGAAATGAGTTGCTGGCTCTTCGCTCGAGCTATTTAGGATTCGAATGAATCTTGTGTTATATTCTACTTGTCTTGAATCTGCATATATATGTTGTATTTTTTTTTACATTCTACAGTATAAATAATTTGAAACGTCAGGCAACTAAAGGTATGGCTGCGTTTAGTCCCGGTAATAACTACATAATTATATGTAATTTGACTTTGTTGTTGTGTGAGCACCATGTAGACTTATTTATTATTTGATGAAAACATATCATGAAATTGACATGATAGTTGCTGTGCAGTTTTTAAGTGCTAAGTGACCTGGCAGTGGTGGCGTATATATCGGGTCGCCAACACACATAAATATACAAATATAATTAATAATAATAATAAAGAAACATTATAAATATAATGTACATTTGTTCAACATAAGTGATCTGAAACGTCAGGTTAACTAATATAATTAAATGTAATTTGAGTTTGTTATTGTGTGAGCACCGTCCACATAGCTTTTTATAAATTTTGAAATTGACATGATGGTTGCTGTGCAGTTTGAGTATGTCATGCTCGCCTAAGTGTCCTGGCAGTGGTGGTGCATGTATCGGGTCGCCTTATTCCCTATAATACGGTTGAGTAGGGCGATGGCTGATATAATGCGTCATACCCGTGAACGGGTGCCGTCTGTTGGGACTGGTCAGCTCATAGCTTTTATAGCAATTATTACAAATAATCTTATTTATATTTAAGGTAAACTTAAGTTTAGTCGACTGTTCTCACAAAAATCCAAAGGAACAATGTATGTGTAATTTTAATGTTGTAAACCATTCCTACATTTTAAAATGGCATCCATTTACTTTCTTGCCAGATTCTTCTTCTTCAAGGATAGGCTGCCCTTAGAACCGGCAACTATAATCGCTCTAATTTTGATATGATTTTTAATACAATATTGATTTTGTTTTTTTGTTTGTATAAATTTATTACTATATAATTGGTCAAATATCATGTTACTCAAACTAATGTAATTACTGGCGTTTAGAAAAGAGTGGCCATGAGTTTTATTGCCAGGTTCTTTCTCAGGCTCTACCTATTGCTTTGCGAATCTGGCAGTAAATGTAAATGTAGAAGCAATATTCTTGACGTTCATAAGTGTTACTTTGTGACCTAAATGAATAAAGATTTATTATTATTATTATTATTGTACGAAGCATTGTGGGCATAGATTTTCCTTTCGGGGATAAAGGCGTGCTTCATTGTTGTGTTTTTAGATAAATATATAAATGATATCATGATATGCCTGTGATGGCATCAATTATTTCTCAAGAGAAGTTTTAAATATAAAAAAAATGTATTTTAAAACCACGGTGTTATTCAACTGGAAAAAATAAGCGTTATTGTGTCACAGTGTAACTCTGAGGGAATATTTTTTCTTATTAAGTTACACTGTTACACTTTGTTGTTGCATGGTGTGAATTATTGGGAAAAAATGTCGTGTTGTGTCACACGTGTTACTCAATGGAAATTTTATTTCTAATTAGTTAGTCTGTTACAGAACTGGGTGTTTTCCCATTGAGTTACACCCAGTTCTGACTGGGTGTAACTCAATGGGAATAAACCAATGGAGGTAATCATGTATCTGAAATAAAGTTATATTTAGTGCCCACATACAACTTCACATTTTGCGAATTCAATATTACGGATCGAAAAGTTATTTTATTCCTTTAAATGTTTGCCAGCTTGAAATATAAACTTTGAGTGCTTAATAAGAAAAAATGGTACTATACTATTCAAAAGGTATGTACTAAATATTGTAAGGTTTCATTTGCACTGCGTCTTTTGTTTATTTAACCAATAATATTTCAGCTGACATTTTAAAGAATCTGCACAAAAACTTAAAGAATAATATTTGACTAGTGTGCCAAAGTTATAACACACGTGAAGTTTGCGTATTTTCTATAAAAATATTCAGAAAAATTTAAATATATTTCACACTATTCACATGCAAATGACGGTGAAATTTTTTGAACAAGCGTAAAAATTTAAACCTCTCGCCAACAAAACGTACGAAACATGAAAGTACAACAAAAGAACATAATAATTGTTTTCTAAGACTTAAATTAGTTACAGAAAGGAAAACTCGACACGGTTTCCTTTAAGTTATGAAAACAATGAACAAACTTTCTTCGAGGAAAGAATTTACTGATGGTGCAAGGCAAACCTATACTTATATATTAACAGGAGCGCGAGCCGCACAGTTCATTTCCCATGAAATTGTAAAATACTTACTGAAAAATTTGTAGCTCAATAAATAGTTATTAAATGTACTGCAGTGTCCTTACCATTATTTAATAGCATAATTTTACTAGAAGAAAGTGTTATGTGTGAAATATATTCATAATTTTTACATTTTGCATAACTGACATTATATTAAAAATAAAATCAAAATGTTGAAGAAAATATTAGTTATTTTAACGATGTTAGTATGCTGTTATTGTTTGGAAAACAACACACAAGTTACCGAAGAAGCTAGAGCGAAGAAAAAGAAAGGACCTTTAAAGCTTTTGGGTAAGTTTTAAAAAGCTTTTTATGTCGTCACTTCTTCTCATTTAAAAAATGAAGATTAAAGTATTATTAAATATCCATCACGCCTTATCCCCGAAGGGGTGGCAGAGGCATATTATATGACCACTTTTCACCGTGTGGATTCCTGTCCCACGTAATAGGTGGTGAGCCCATTGCCGTGTTGAAATTTTCAAGCCGCCCATAAGGCCTTCAACCAGGCTTAACGACTGCCATTTTACTGGCAACCGGGACCAACGGCTCAACGTGCCTTCCGAAGCACGGAAACGCTCGCAAATGTAAATGCCACAAAGTGGTCACCCATCCGAGGACTAGCCATAGTGAAAGTTGCGTAACTCAGTGATCGTTTACAGAACACTGAGACCGCGGGGCCACGAGCGCTTCAAGTATATTTACGCTACAAGTATTATTATTTTCTTGGTAAGTACAATTCATATCTAGCCCGTTCATTAAAGCTGGTACAAGCTTACTGACTTACGAGATGCTTATTAATGATGAGGGTAGAACATGGTCTGTTTGCGCTAATATTTATAAATTCTCTCAAGCGAGCATGATTATCAGCGCCAACTACCTGATAATTTCTGATTAGTTGTTCAGAGTAATGTTCAATCATGTATACACGTTATTTAAGACGAAGTCTTGAAAATGAAAATGAAATTTCTTTTACTAAATTGAAATAATATGAAAAAGCATGAAGGTTTCAAAATTACTATTGTTTATAAACTTTGTTTAAAAATTTTGTTGAAAAACCAATAGATAAATAAATAATTATCAAGATAGAAAGAATGTGTTCCTTGTAAAAACGAGTGATGTTTTCATAATTTTCACACTTTGCCAACGTTAATGCTGACTTGAGAGCTTTCACGGAGCGTTAGCTGCATAACAGGAATGTTCCTTATTATAGATAATCTTATTATAGATATATATTATGTTTGAATGAATATATTCACATTCACTTTGACACCACTATATCACATCCAAAGACATCGAAACCACGTGTATCTTACATTGAGCCTTGGGCACGGTGCGCTCTATATAGTATTATTCAGAAAAGGCCATGTACAAAAATACAATTAAGATGAGAACTTAAATAAAATACATTACGAACTGTCAAGACGACACCGAAGAGCGCGGGTCTATAGCCCATGTGTTATGTCTTTAAGTATCTACATAAAATAAATTATTAAAACAAAATTAAATAACAACATTATCCGTATATACAGGTAAACAATATTAGTATCAGAATAAAAATATTTCAAGATATATCACAGTCTCGCCCAGTCTAGGTAGCGAATAATTGTACATCGACTTTCGATAGATTGTATTGAATGACATCTGAGATACATACAATATGTGTCAACCATTGAACATTCCGTAAAAAAAAGTAAATGATGTGGAATAGTACAAGTGTTTTCATTCAAAATGTGTATCAAGTTTCACCAAGAACCATATATCAACAGTATAAACAAACTTGTAATTGAAATTAACTACTACATTGATATTTCGTTTCATCCGTTTGTTTGAATTACTTAACTAACAGAGTTTGGAAATTGAACCTTGAAACTAGTAGCATAAGGATGAAATTCTTGTAACGTGATGGAGCTTTACTTAGTAGCGTACTTCGGAAATTAGGAAAACTATGGATCGAATGTAGTATGCGCTCGTTTAATTTACACTTTTCAGTACATCAATGCACTTTTGAAATAAATTACAAGGGATGATATAAAATGTACGATGTATTAGCATCGCTGTAGGCAGTACTGATTGATCTTATGGTAGGTAGTACTTAGAATAAAAGCAATAATATTATATTTGCTATACACAAAAGGAGGATATTTGCAATCTCCTCTAATGGTTATAAATAGATGTGGGGCCGTCTCGCGGACGTACTGCACAGGGAATTACGCGCAAGAGGGTCATCGTCGCTAATAGCTCATGGGTACGTGGGAACACGGATTCTTTTTTATAAATATTGTGGGGCATCTTTTTTACACAGCACAATCTAGCCCAAAGTAAGCTAATATATTATTAACTTATGTTATGGGATCCAGACATCTGCAAATTTGGGCTAACTGGTATGGTGTAAAAATATCCCAAAAAATATACTTATGATTATACTAGCTGTGCCCCCGGGCTTTGCTTGTGACATATTTCAAACATAGTTTTAAAACACTTTCATATAAACTTTGATCTGTATTTAACATCCCTAAGAGTAGAAATTTGGAAAATCCTGAAATATTTGTTATTTTATTCGAATGAGAAGCAGGTACATTTATACGAAATCGGGTGTTGCCTACTTCGAAAATGAGAAATTTTTATTTTAATTTCTATTTAAATTAACTACCATCCCCTTTTTTACCCCTTTATAGGTAAAATTTGCAAAACTGCGATACATGTCTTCATTTATTTGTAATCAGGAGCAGGTATACGTAATTTTATATTTTTAACCTTGAAAATGACGAACTGTCATTTAACCCTTTTTCCATTATTTTACCCCATTAGGGGAAGAATTTCTTTCTTAGTAGGCAACATTATCGGGTACCTTATACTAAAAATTGCAAGTTCCTAGGTGTAAGGGTGACTGCTGGGCGTAGACAGGTGAGTGAATCACCCGTAATTTTGGTAATATAGGTGTGCCCTCGTTTCGCCCGTGACATACTTCAAAGTCCCGTTGCAATGAATTCAAAGACGTTTTAGCCCATATATAGATCACTACATTTACACCAGGGTACTCAAATCATGCGACATAAAACAGTGTTCAGTAAAGGAAGCAAAACTAAAATTAGTAAAATGGCTAAATACATTATCGTATGACGAAACAGAGAACTTACTGGTACATATTTTTTAGCATTGAACTTATATTCAATAGGTTTATTCCTCATATCACTAAATCACTATGATCAAAGTCACAAAACCTTAAACATCTTCACATTAAACTAGAACATCATAAAGAACACCAATTACATTACACTACATTCACCATAAAATCACTACATACACTACTCTAGGGACACATCCTGCTATAAGCTCAGACTTTACAATAAATTTTTACTCTAACCTTAACTTTAAGAAATGATGCATGTACTTACTATTTTTAATAAACCATAAATTTGTATCTTAAACAAAAAAAAACACTGTGTGTGAATAGGTAAAGGTACCCACCGGACAGGCTTGCCTAGTGTGGGGCCACTGGCAAAAATATTAATGTAATGAACTTTTGGCAATAAATATTTTTGTAATTATAAAATATCCCCCTCCTCGTCCTATACCTGTAACTCATGCCCCTAATTAGTTCCAAATATTTTCATTCAAACTTTGAACTCCTAGTTTGAGCAGAAAGTCCTGAATTACGTGTTTATTTATTTTTATAATTTTTTCATAACGTGAAAAAAGACAATTCGATTCGAGACGGGAATTGCCTAACCAGGCCAATGTTCTAGTCACTAAACTACCCGAACGGTATCGAAGGAAGTTAAAATTCTTCACCAAATTTTAATCGTCATTTTAAGAGTAATAGATAAATAAATAGTATGACCAGAGTCTTTTATTTATATTATTTTTAGTCAAAAATTGGTGTATGAAATACGATAGATAGATAGCAACACCCAGTTGCTATCATTAAGAATCTCATAGAATCTTTATATATATATTTCTTGTGTGCGTGTGTATGTCACTGAACTCCTCCTAGACGGCTGGACCGATTTGAATGATTATTTTTGTAGGCGTTTGGGTGGCGCCCTGGATGGTTTAGATTCACAAATAATAGGAAAAAATAAAGGTTCGAAGTATGTCACGGGCGAAGCCGGGCGGGACAGCTAGTATATATATATAATTTCCAGCATTTGGAAAAATCATTGCTTTTAGGTGGCAACATTATAAAGGTAGCTTACAATAAAAACTTCAATTGAGAGATGAGTGGGTCAGGTTTCGGTTGGGCGTTAATGGATTAGTGTGTCACCCCGTAATTTTAGTAATATACATTGTAACTATATTTAAAAGTTAACCGCCCTTATAATTTTTCGTAACAAGATACTTAATGTAATTAGTCGTTTACACAGCGATATTGTAGGAACACTTTTATAGTTCTTCAACATAAGGTAAGATTGTGGAATGAACTCCCTGCCTGGGTTTTCCCGAACGTCTACAGTATGGAGTTCTTCAAAAGGAGTCTTAGAAGGTTTATAAAGGGTCGGCAGTGCGAGTGCTGCACCTCTGGTATTGTAAACGTCCATAGGCTACGGTGCCTACTTTCCATCAGCTTGTCTGCCACCTCAAAAAATGGTTACATGCATATCTTAAGTAGCACATTACTTGTACCTTTTCCTGAAGTTATCTTTTAAATTGTTTCAGCTATTGCTGCGCTGGTGGTGTTGGCAAAAATCGTAGTCGCAAAAGTAGTATCTTTCTTCTTCTTCGTGGCATTCTTCCAAAAGCTGTTCTACATAGGAAGCGTTTTCCTTAACTATTACTTGAAAAACCAGGGTCCACTGCCAGCCTTGCAGCAGACTGCTTCTCCGCAAGTCATGTATGGGTCTCCTCAAGAGTATAACACAGTGGGTTATAGTTATGAATCGCCTGATCACGAACCATTTCAAGCTCCTCAATTACCAAGTATAGCAGATTTTGGTAATGGAGTAAAATGGTTGTTTAATAAACAGCAGTAATGTTAAGATTATTACTGTAGAACGTGGAGTATATGGTATGATTGTGCGTTGAGATTTTGTTATATTTTATGTAAAAATAAATTATTAATATATGATTACTAAAATGATTAAAGCACTATAAAAAAATGTCTTTATTTTGCATAGACCACATCAACAGCGCTTACAAAATGTCATACACTAAAACTAAAGAAAAAAAATGTATATTTAAAGTGACCACCGGTTCGGAACGCGGCTCACCTGAGAAGAACCGGCAAGAAACTTAGGAAGGCCTTTTTTTTTAATGGCCTTTTTACAATTTAATATATTATGACATTAATATTTTATTTGCCAGCAGATCATTTCCAGGCATCCCTGTCCTGTAAATAGTCTTGAATAGAGTAATAACCTTTTTCACAAAGCTTTCTTTTAATAAACTTTTTAAATTTATTTAATGGTAAATTTCTCAAGTCACAGGGAAGCTTGTTGTACTCAGAGCCATCTCACAGGTAGTCAATTTAAATTTACTTTCTAGCATCCCTTGCATTGCACTCAGTGTAATGAGACAGCAATTCATAATATAGATATCTGACATAATAAACCGCTGTCTCGTTATACAGAGTGTTCCTTTGTAATTAAGAATTTGTTTTATAATTGACTAGCGACTCGGCCCGGCTTTACACGCGTTTAATGTATATTAATGTGTTACAATTTATATATTATAGGTTATATGTTTTACTTAAGTTATATGAATGTGTTAAGCATATACACCTTTGTCTTGAAGTACTCTATTGCTGAAAACTGCATAAAAATCCGTTGAGTAGTTTAAAAGATCTAAGCGAACAAACAGCCGAAGCAACTTCATTTACTGACTTCAAAAAAGGAGAACTATTTCAATTTATTTTATAGTATAGATTATACTACTACTAGCGGACGCCCCGCGTTTTCACCCTTGTAGTGCCCGCGCGTTTCTATGAGAATACTGGAATAAACTGTAGCTTATTCCTTACAACGTCAGCTATATGCAAGGGAAAGTTTCTTCAAAAGCAGTCCAGCCATTTCAGAGGTTAGCCGGAACAGTAAATAACAGAGATACTTATAGAGAAAAGAAATGGATATTTTTTTATGTAAGAACCGTATAAATAATTTCATATGCATTTAGTGAAAAGCAATTTCACACAGACACTTCAATTTAGTTTATCGGTTTATATGAGTAATATATTGAGAACTGCGAAACTATAATTCCTGCATTCTCCACGAAGGATCATTCATATGAGTAACATATCCCTGATTCGTAATACCTCATTTACACTCTCGCGCGTGTCACGACACAGCGACAGTGATCAGCGAGACTAGCCGTGAGCCGCCAGTTTAAACACGTTATTATGGTACATTTTTCTCGAGCTCGCGGCTTGTTTCGCGGCTCGTCTCGTGGCTCGCGCGAGAGTGTAAATGGGGTATAAGCATGTCTATGTTATGCGTTTCATTTTCGATCACCTCGTGTCTTGACTTTACGTTAGAAGCGTTTCATGCCAGTATAAGTAATAATAAAATTTTAAACGTACTATATCCATATAGTAAGTCGTGTTATTTACACCGTTTATAACTCAAGAACGGGCGGACCGATTTTATGATTCTTGATTTGGTATGTTAGAATATGCATAAAAGTAAATTGAATGCTGTGTCCTCTCTGACTACCCTGTCAGGAATACAGCGTGAAGATGGTTAGTTAGTTTTTTTTATTAGACGCGAGCGAGAGGTAGTAATAATAATAATAAATCTTTATTCATTTAGGTCACAAAGTAACACCTAGACAAGTAAACCAAAGTTATTAAAGTACACAAGTAAACAACATTGCACGGTCCTATATGCTCAGAACAATTTTTTTCCCTGACTTAATACTTGTGCTGCATTAATACGAATGTAATTTAAGTTTGAATACGTATAATGTCCCTGTACTGGGTTTGTGTAATAAATAATTGATTACTTCTCTTGCTTTTCATTAAATTTTACCTATTATCACATTAAATTCTACCTATTATCACATTAAATTCTACCTATTATCACATTAAATTCTACCTATTATCACAGCCGAAGGATTAATTTTCAGGTTTTCTCTCTTTATACTGTGCTATAACATATTAAACCGTTTTGAAAAATAACATTTTACGTTTATTAAAAACGAGTCGGTCACGATTAAAAACAACTAATTTAATTAATTTCAGACCTCTAGAAATAAAGCACAGGTTTAAGTGTCCTTATAGTCCTTATACTGCGGTTAAACAATTAAGTTGTGAAACATTAATAAAATTAAATAAATATCCATCACGCCTTGGCAGAGGCATATTATATGCCCACTTTTCACCGTGTGGATTCCTGTCCCACGTAATGGGTGGTGAGCCCATTGCCGTGTAGAAATAGACAGACGCAGGATGTGACTACCTGCTGTTGAAATTTTTCAAGCCGCCCATAAGGCATTTAACCAGGCTTAACGACTGCCATTTTACTGGCAACCGGGACCAACGGCTTAACGTGCCTTCCGAAGCACGGAAACGCTTGCAAATGTAAATGCCACAAAGTGGTCACCCATCCGAGGATAAATATTTAACTATGGATAGTTACGGCAAAGAGGGACTATTAGATACAGATCGCGCTACATGCTTAACTTAGCTTATCCATGTAATAGGTTACTATGCTGAGAGCTCGTATTAAATTCTCACACACTGTAAAACTTCCAAACTAACTTTGAAAGACTTGTTCGGCACAGCAGAGTTTCATGGAACTTTAAGTGCTTATTCCAATAAGAGTTGAGACGCGTTCCAATTCACGAAACTTATTGCTTGCAGGAAATTTATATTCCCACAGTGTTTAACCATCAATATCTCTATAGAAATTAAGGAAACTTGGTGTTGGGTTGTCAGAACGAACTTAAAATTATTTTAGAGCGATTCGTGGATTAATATTGATAGTAGGTACTACATTATTAAATTCGTTCAAACTTTTTGGTACAATCGTAGAGCTGTGCCGTTCATTTCTTGACATAATGTCATGTTCATTTGAACACGGTAAAATGATTTCCATAAATCAATTAAACTAGCTTATAACTGCTGGACCTTTTACTGATTTTCTCTCAATTCTTTCGGAAGGGTTATTGGCCTTTCTGGAGCACGCTGAGGGGTTTCTATTTGAAGTTTTTTTTATCTTCGCTATGTCCTTGTCTGTTACTAAGTAGGTGTACTAATTGTAAGTAAGGCTATTTTAGGCTCCTAAGATCTCGACAGTGACTATTACACAAATGATAAAATAATATGCTACTAGCTGTACGCCTGACTAATGTACGAGGATATGGCGAAGACGCTCTTAAAGGGTTGAATGTTTCGATAGCAGTCGATATGGTGTGACGTCATGGCTACCTGCGAGCCAGTAGCGGTTCCTTGCGAATCCCCCGCGATCTTAAGTCCTCCGCAGCGCCTTATTGTATAACGAGCCAGACTGGCGGTCCTCGCCCCCTTCTTCTACTGTAGCTGCTCACCAGATGATGTCTCCCATTTTACTTCGGGTCGCGTCTCAACAATCTCGCAGTGAACCCACCCCTCTACGTCTATCACCTTAGTTTATCTAAAACGTAAATTCTAAATTGCTTTGTTTAACGTTTAATTAACGTAATAAATGCCCATGTACTTGCAATGCATTTTTCCTTTATCTCTGTGCGTAAGTCATCCTAAATTCCCCCCTAGCCTACCCCCCCAACGTTCCAATGGCACCTATCGAAAAAAAGCCGCAGCTTGTTTGCCGTTTGCTAATAATGGTTTTCATTCGCACTCAGACTTTACTAATCCGTGTCCGTGTAACAGTAAAAGTAGTAAATATAATAATAATGATGATGATAGTAATTTGGACTTAAATAAGTCTGGATTTATGTATAAGAGCTTTTTATGCATGGCCCCCCGCCTTTATAACAAGTTACCAAGAGATTTATTAGAAATAAATGAATTGAATAATAATTGAATAATTTATTTTTTATTTGACTCAAATTTACATTCGGCTTAAAGTTTTAACGCTAAGCCTTAGGATGGTGCACAAGACATGTTGAAACTGAATTTCATACTAGGCTTAATCCTGTATTATGAAAGACAGTATTCGGTCATGGAAACTATAATATCCTAGATATGGGCATAGATGTCGTGAAGCCGCATTTACACCGGAGCGTGCGGATCGAGGTATGCACTATTGTGTTGTGTGTGTGGTGTGACTGTGGTGTGGGCGTGTGTCCGTGTGGTGTGTGGGTGTGTGTGTGTGTGTGTTTGCGTGTTTGAGAGGGGTCTAGTTTCATATTTAAAAGAATTTGAGGATCTATTCTACATACTCGAGCAATTTCTCAGTCATGTCATAATCTAATTGTTGTATCCAATTCTTAACTTTGTTTTTTAATTCGAGATGTTTTAGACATGAAATATTTAGATTTTTGTTAATTGTATTGTAAATTTTGGAGCTCAAACTATAGAATTGTCGTCTAAATAGGTTTAAAGTTAGAGTCAAACTCATGCTATTGAATAAATGTTTTTACTCAGTTGACGAATATTTGAATGGTAGTTTATAAGGTTTCGTAACATTGACATTATTATATTAATTCATAATATTGACATTTGATTTACATGCAGTAATTCTAATTCCAATTATTTAATTAAATTATGAATACTAATGAATTGACACTCATAACTAAATTTGTATGGATCATTAAAATTTTACATCATAATTTATTATAAGTTACTATGCCTTATTGTAATGTAATAATTTTGCATGCCAGATTGGCAGAAATATAGTGAAATTAAAATTCAACACTAACACCTATGTACCTCTGATATACCTGTATTTCGCAATAATAAATGAATTGAATTGAATTGGATACGAGCAAATGATTTGTCCAATCATAACCAGTAATGGAAGCGCTCGTGGCCCCGCGGTCTCAGTGTTCTGTAAACGATCACTGAGTTACGCAACTTTCACTATGGCTGGTCCTCGGATGGGTGACCACTTTGTGGTATTTACATTTGCGAGCGTTTCCGTGCTTCGGAAGGCACGTTAAGCCGTTGGTCCTGGTTACCAGTAAAAAGGCAGTCGTTAAGCCTGGTTGAAGGCCTTATGGGCTGCTTGAAAATTTCAACAACAGGTAGCCACAACCTGCGTCTGTCTATTTCAACACGGCAATATGCTCACCACCTATTACGTGGGACAGGAATCCACACGGTGAAAAGTGGGCATATAATATGCCTCTGCCACCCCTTCGGGGATAAGGCGTGATGGATATTTATTTATACTGTCATAACAATCTTAACTAGATACTCTTCTCTTTGACTAGAATCTAGATCAGCTATAGTTTGTCTACAGATCGTGAGGATACTTTTGAACAAGTGGTATAGGATAAACACACATTATAAATTGAGAAACTTTTTAATTTCGTTTAAAAAGGTTGACATTTAAACAGTGACAGAATTCATAAAAATAGCAAGAAAATTCAGTCAAACTTCATTAAAGCCATTAGTTAAGACTTCTGTCGCAGTACCTCGGCTATAAAATTTGCATCCTCATGTATTTTCATTAGCACGTATATGTGTAACTACTTTAGTCATTGTAACAGTAAACGGTTTAGTTTAAAATGAAACAGTAAGTTTAACATTACGCTCAAAAATTGCACGTTTAGTGTGGACAAAAATACGGAGTGTAATGATTTGCTTTGTTTTGTCGACACTTTACATAGTACCGTAAAACGTGGCAACTTGACCAAACCTGTGGTAACTTTACCACATCATAGGTATTTGTATAATTTCTTATTCATGCAACATTTAGTTAAAAAATAGAAGAAAATTTTGTGAAAAAGATATGGTCAAGTTGCCACGTTTTACGGTATATTATAAATTAAAACTATCTTCACGCTGTATCCCTGACGGGGTAGTCAGAGAGGACAGATCGCCAGGCATCGCGATTCATTCATACTTCTTTCGCTTCCTGTAGATTCATTAATCGCTTCATACATGCACGTTTGGGTATCCGAGTACTTTTGACTCTTCCGTTTATAAATTGAAAAACTTTAAAAAAGCCCCTACTCCAAATATACTTATAGTTTAAGAAAAAATTCTTAAAAAGTACGAGTTTTCGAAGAGTCGGGTTTTCTGCAGCACCAGGTCATCATTGCAGCACCTGCAAGTTACCTACTCATTGAAAATAATCTGTTGAACCCAAATACTATATGACTGCTGTGAGTTTTTAACTTTTTAAAGAGTCGGGTTCTTTGGAGACTATTCTGGTTGAAGCATTAGGTTGAAGTTATTGATTTAACTGTTATACTAGCACGCGCTAAGCACTTAATTGAGTAATCATACACCAAAAATTGTCATACATCATTTTGCAAAAGAGCTGATACTCTTACACCGCTAGACCGATATTTACCGCAAGGAAACTGGCTTTCAAATAAAAAAGCCGTATTGAAATCGGTCCATCCGTTTGAGAGTTACGATGCCATAGACAAACACACGTGCATACACACAGACATCGACGTCAAACTTGTAACACCACTTCAGGGGTTAAAAAAATGTTTCTAGTATTTCAAAATTGCCATATGTAGCGTGGAATTTAGTATTATCTAAAACTGGAAGATTTTAACAATACCACGAAACTTATCCAATATGTTCACAGACTACGCAAATACTCGTATAATGTTCTAGCAAATGCCCGCATGAACTTAAGCCGCAGAGCAAGAAATGTCGCTCGTTCCCTCGGTCGTACTGCTCGGGTTGCGAGTGATACAGATTCCTTTCTCTTTAGCAATCCTACGGAAGCCTCATAACAATGTCCAAACTACTTTACTCTGAACTCTTCAACTTATACAGAACAGAGATCAAACTCTATATCTACGTTTTTATCAACCATCGTTTTGCACCTGATTGTACCAAACCACGCGTTACTTCGTTCCGAAATTAATAAAAACATCAATCCCTATTTCACCCCGTTTAGATAAAATTTGCATTATAAGGGTTACTTACCCTTAAACAATCAAGTTACATAGGTGTAACGGTTTCAATTGGGCATTGATAGGTTGGTACGGCAGTAATTTTAATATTATAGACAAGAGGACGCTCGCAACTCCATTGGCGTAATTTTATTGTCTTGTAGCAGACTTTCTAGGAACAAGAGGTTGTCTGAGATAAAAAAGTCAATAAGTAATCTCATTCGTGATTCTTCTGGCTCTATGAAAGAAGATAAAAAGAACAAATTACAATATAAATATACGTAAATAGAAAAGAATAGAAGTATGGATTTAAGTAGGTACTTCTTCAACAAAATAGTCAAAATCGTAACTGAGTAAACATTTAAATATCCATCACGCCTTATCCCCGAAGGGGTGGCAGAGGCATATTATATGCCCACTTTTCACCGTGTGGATTCCTGTCCCACGTAATAGGTGGTGAGCCCATTGCCGTGTTGAAATAGACAGACGCAGGTTGTAAACATTTGACTTTCGTATCAGCTATTTTACAATTGTCTAGTGATGTTATAAAACGAGTTGTTCTGGTACATACACAATAAAACTCGAGGTGCACAAAGTAACAAATGAACTCATAAATTAACCGTCTCCTTTCTACTTAGTGCTTTACTTAGAAGCAGCAAACAAAACAAAGTTGCTACTTACCAAAGAAACATACGGGAAAATATAATGGACTGTTTTTCGTTGTTACCGTTTATTTAGAATGTGACCGTAATAATGTAATTGGTTATACGAATATGGCATGCGTGATACAGCTTGTAATTAGTAAGTTGTACATGTGCTAGAGTACTATTATTTATTCAGTGGTACTTCTAAGTGTCATATAAAACATAATTAGTCTGTAAACTTAATAATATAATAAAATAACACACATAACACACATAACACAGAAGGGTCGGCAGCGCGGGCGCAGCATCTATGATATTGCAAACGTCCATACTCTACGGTGACTTGCTTGTACAAGAATTGTGCTTGTTTGCCACCACAATGGTATAAAAAAAGTCAGGTTTAACTTTTAATGACCATAGACTTTCTGTTTTATAGAGTCCAGTGACGGCTTGTCTTCTATTAAGTGGGAGCAACAAATCTACTAGCACAGTGTGAGTGTGTAATTTATCTCTTATCGCTTATCCCCTAGGTGATTGAATGTAAGTAATTTATTTTACTAAGCAACAAAAAAAAAACTGCTGCGGTACCGCGCAGAAACACCCGGTACCGTAGCGTTTTTACATCGAAGTAAATGAATAAACATAGGCACAAAGAGGGAAGTTTTTAGTTATTTGCTTGTATAGGTAACTTTAATTTATCAGTACTTACTTACTAAGAGCTAGTGCAAGTAGTAGTGGTATCTAAATGGTCATTACTGTAATGAATATTATGTTTTACTTAAAAAGCCGCGTAGACACGAAACGATCACAGTACAAGTAGGTAAATTTTAAGAAAATTTTAAGCATTCAACCACATTTTCTATGCAACCCTTTTCTATTATCACATCAAACCAATCAACTATCAAATATATTTCGAAAACAGGTTCACATGCTTAGGATTATGGCACAGGTAATTAATCAGGTAAGTCCTATGAATGATCCTAGCTTTCCTTTTTTTATACGACGAGCAATACTGTCATGTCAAAGTCGGTAGGCCGTCCTCAGATTCACCTTATTCAAATGTCAAACTGTCCTAATTCTAAATATAGTTAGTTTTGTTCGTTGTCAAAGCCACGACATAAACTGTCACTTCACAAAATGTCGTTCTAGTTTGGTTAACCGAAGGTTCCTCACACTTTCCACCACTTAACTTTTTTTTACACAGCGCCGTGTAACCCAAAGTAAGCTATTAACTAAATTAATTGAAATAAATGAATTCTAACGATTTGCCAAAAATTTTCTAGATTTTTTGTGATTCTTCTAACTAATAATATTACCTGGACGTCATCATGACTTACCATTAGAGCACGTGCACGCTGTCCTACGTAATAAATAAGATAACGTCTTATTCCTTTTTAAATAAATTCCTTTAGTATCCAATATATTATTGAAAATGGAAGACATATTTATCCATCAGGGTGATGATTGAATGGTATGAAAATAGACATGGTAGATAAAGTAAAATTTTTAGGAGTACATGTTGACAGTCTCATAAATTGGAAATGTGAGCTGTCGTCTGTAGAAGCTAGCATTCACGCTGCATGCTACGTTTTACGAAGTGAGCGTGATCTAGTGAGTAGGGATCAACTGAAGACTATTTATTTCGCTTTGGTGGAATCTAGGTTAAGATATAGTATACTCTTCTGGGGAGGCAGTTACGCCTGCAATGTTCAGAAAGCCTTCATTGCTTTAAAAAGAGCTATAAAAACAATGGTCAATATTCGACAGCAAGAGTCGTGTGAGCAACATTTCAGGAGTTTGGGGATCTTGACCGTACCTTGTTTATATATTATGGTGTTGCTCACTCATTTTTCCAAAGAAATTTACAACTATGAAAATAGGGAGGAAAGAATTTTACGTGAAAGTACACGTCGAAAAGATATGTTGTCCAAAATAGTACCTACTCTGGATGGGGAGCTATTTCGATCGCATAATCTTTTTCAGCATAATGTAGTTTGGCATAACAGTTTCAGCATAAAGTTTTCTCGCATAAATTATGATAAGCAGAGTGTTATAAACGCGTAATGGTTTTATTGGCATAACTTTAACATACTCTATTTTTTATCATAATTTTAATCAGCATACATGTAAAGGGTATAATTGTTATACGCCTAAAGATAATTTATCATAAAATAGAAAACGCATAATGGAGGTATGGATTACCGTTTAAATCATAATTGAATAATAAATTTGACTAACAATATTTAAGAAATGATAAGACACCATGGTAAATAATCATCTCACTAATAGTCAAGTTTGTAAGTTGTAACATATGAAATGATATTTTAAAAGTTTTATTAATTTTAGACTAGTCTTGAGCAAAGTCGTAAATAGGTACGACGACGAGCGAAGCGAGGAGGAGTGTTAGGTTAGTCTTGTGACCACAACGTGCGAGCTGAGCGAGCGAAGCGAGCGGGCCCCGGCAGCGGCCGGCGATGCGCCAGAACTTAATCGCTAATTTTAATCTACCTACTTCTTTTTGTATTTTATTTATATATTCTATATATAAGTGTTGACATTTGAACTTTAGTATATTGACTATCGACATTTTTAATCAATGGGCATTTCAATCTTAGACAGTTCAAGCCTAGATATAAAAAAAATGTAGCCGTTAACATCCTATATGTATGACTTGTAATCTTTATGCAAGAGTGAGTGAGATGCCAATAAATGTTATGATTAGTAAACGTTATTGTAAAAAAAATTATGCGTAAACATTTTATGCTGGTATATCATTATTATAAAAAAGTTATGGGAAAATAAAGTATGCCTAAAGATTTATTCTGTTTCAAAGTTTTGCTAAACGAAGAGTATGCCAAAAAACCTTATGCAGTTTTAAGTTTGCCTCTAAAATTTATGCAACCCAATACGGACCCCTCTGGATGTGGTTAAACACGGCTCATTGTATAGATCAATCAGCTATTTCAATAATCTTCCTATAGTCA
The DNA here is from genome assembly GCA_948477245.1 of Thumatha senex. Taxonomy (NCBI): domain Eukaryota; kingdom Metazoa; phylum Arthropoda; class Insecta; order Lepidoptera; family Erebidae; genus Thumatha; species Thumatha senex. The sequence goes on along the minus strand of OX419728.1, from coordinate 31,470,712 downwards.
TTATACAAAATGGATTTTAAAACGAAACTTAGGGCTTATCTAGTTGATGCATGTTTTAATTCCCTGAATGATTTTAAAAATTAAGAATTTATTGTAGTTATGTAAGAGTATTTATATATACAGCAGGGATGCGATTGACATAACTATCTTCTTTTATTTTTTTAATTTCTCAAATTCAAATTCAAATATTTATTGTGCAACATGGGTACAAAGATAGTGTTTATAGGAAAAATACATTTCATATTTTATGATCAGCCATGTTCTGTCGTTTTGACATACAATTTTCAGCGTAAAACATAAAATCAACAGGTAATTTAAAGTTCTAGATCTATGTATATGTCTTTTTAAATTGGCTATTTGATGTTATTTTTTATTGGGTGTTTGAATGTTAACTATTTGCCTGAGTCTGTACAGAGCATAGGAAAATTGACGGAGTTTCTTGCAGACTATGTCGATGTGAGATTTCCAGTTAACCCTACTATCTATATGTACACCTAGAAATTTAGTCACAACAATCTCCTTGATAGTTGCTCCGGCAAAAGAGACTTGTAGTGGCCCCGTCAATAATCTCTGTCTGAAATTCATAACTATGGTCTTCTCAAGATTAATTGTTAACAAGTTTTCTTTAAGCCATTTAATTATACATGTCAAAAAATAAATTAATGCCATATTCTATATTAGTCATGTCTTTACCAGTAATATATAACTATCGTCAGCGAAGAGGGTCATTTTTTTATCTGTTATATTGGGCATGTCATTTATGTAAATGAGGAAGAAAAGAGCTCCCAACACGCTTCCTTGAGGAACGCCAGTGTGCACATTTTTCATTTCAGACTTGTAAGATATTTCAGTTTTACTATCAGAAATTACCTTCAATTCTGTGAACTGCTTACTATCACTGAGATATGATTTAATGTCAGGTCATAAATTCTGTCACATGTTTAATATAAAATAATTGAAACAAGTTTATTCATTATGTAACCATTTATATACCAAAATGAACTTAACAAAACATAGATTCTTATGACAAGAAGTTTATTTAAAATGACCTCCGTGATTTTGAATACAGGCCTTCAATCTGCGCGGCCAGTCGTCTATCGCAGCACGAACGAGGTCCATGTCAATATCGGCGGCTGCCTTAATCAAGGATGTCTTGAGTGACTCCAAATTGGGATGAGGCTTTGAGCACGCCTTTTCCTCCAAGTGTTGCCATATCTTGTAATCTAACGGACTCAAATCTGGACTGGAGGAGGGCCAGTCTTCGTGCCGGATGAAGTCGATTTCTAGCCAGTCTTGTGTGCTCTTCGCTCTATGAGCTGGCGCCTGTTATTGAACATGGTATGAGAAACAGGTTCCACAAGGTTCGTCAGGACTGTATTTTGATACACAACTGCATTCGTTTCTACACCTTTCTCACAAAAATGTACCTCTGTTAAGCCCAATAAGAAACTCCCAACCATACCATGAGCGAGGGTGGAAAATGACTTCGTTGGACACGCGGAATACGGTTGCTCGCTTCTTCACTACTGTGTGCGTACACCTTATCATTTTGTTTGTTGTAGCTCTCTTCTACGGTAAAAATTTTTTCATCCGAATAAAGAATTTCCCGATATTTTTTTCCCGCGTAACGCTTCAACAAAGCGCGGCATCTCTTCAGTCTCAGGTCCTTTAGACGAGCATCTAAACGATGTCCTGTTTTTCTTCGATATGACCGAAGCCCTAAGTCTTCATTTAACACCCTTTTCACCGTGGTTCTGCTTAACCCCATCTGAAGGGCCAACAGTTTCTGCTTACGTTTGGGATTTCTTTGAATTCGCGCCTTCACAGCTTTTATCACTGCTGGAGTCCTAACAGACCGACGGCGACCACTTCTTGACCTGTCATCTACACTAGAGTCTTCATTGTATCGTTTGATGGTACGATAAACGAATCTTTTTGTTATATTCAAATTTTTCAGTATGTCAAAAATTTGAATTGGCGCGTAACCGCAAAGATGCAACGCAATAACTGCAACACGGACTTCTTTAAGCGTCCACTCCATATTTAAAAATGAGTAAAATTCTAAAAAGTATACATTTTTATTTTCATGAACAATTCGAAATTCGAATTCAATAAACTTTTTTGTGGCCAGCATTCTAAAAGAAAAGTTTTTTACTGTGTGACAATACTTATGACCTGTTTTATCCATATTCACCATACCCTCATGTGGAAAATTGTAGATGGCAATGTTTATCGATTTATCTTTTCTAAACCCATACTGACACATTGTGAATAATTTGTTGTGTTCAAAGAAGCACAAACACTTATAAATATATTAATATTGAAGCGCTCGTGGCCCCGCGGTCTCAGTGTTCTGTAAACGATCACTGAGTTACGCAACTTTGACTATGGCTGGTCCTCGGATGGGTGACCACTTTGTGGCATTTACATTTGCGAGCGTTCACGTTAAGCCGTTGGTCCCGGTTGCCAGTAAAATGGCAGTCGTTAAGCCTGGTTGAAGGCCTTATGGGTGGCTTGAAAAATTTCCACAGCAGGTAGCCACAACCTGCGTCTGTCCATTTTCTACACGGTAATGGGCTTACCAACTATTACGTGGGACAGGAATCCACACGGTGAAAAGTGGGCATATAACATGCCTCTGCCACCCCTTCGGGGATAAGGCGTGATGGATATTTATTTATTATTTATTTTTACTTATAAATAACTTTTTCAATAATTTTAGAAAAAATGGTTTACAACGCAATCGGGCGGTAGTTATTTACAAGTAATTTGCTCTCCTTTTTGAAGTGGTTTTATTACAGTGATTTTTAGGTTATCGGGATAGATGCCTTGTTCTATGCATAAGTTAATTACAAAACACAAAGGAGTAGCAATTATACCAGCAAACTCCTTTATTATCCGTGTATTAGCTCCATTATACCCCACTTTGTTAGTATTTTTAAATTACATATAATCTCGACAATATCAAGTGGACTTGTAGGTGGCATAAATACTGATTTGTTGTAGTATGCGATACGTGTGAGGCGCTTATTGGGTACTGTTCTGTATTACTATTATTTATTTTTGATATGTTGACAAAGGTGGTCATTTAGTGCATTTACAATTATGTGAGGGTTATTAATTATGTCACCTTGAATTTTCAATTGTGTAATTCCTTCATTAGGATAAATACATTTATTGCCATTTATAACATTCCACGTCACCTTACCCTTATTTGAAGCTGAATTAATATGCTGATTATTTTGAGACATTTTTGTCAGGTTAATAATTTTCTTATAGCGTTTGGCGTAAGTTTGGTTTTTTGTTTTTTGTGGGGTGCATTCTGTACTTCCAAATGAGATCTCGTTTTCGCTTACTGCAGCATTTTATACCCTTAGACAACCATTTACATTTAGTATTACTATTGAGACGTATCTTTTTCACAGGAAACGATAAGTCATATAGCAGACTAAACATCTCGTGAAAACAATTATACGCTACATTGGCCTCTCTTGATACATAAACATCATGAAATGATAGCTGGTTTAAATACTTTATAAAGATGGTTGAAGCGCTCGTGGCCCCGCGGTCTCGGTGTTCTGTAAACGATCACTGAGTTACGCAACTTTCACTATGGCTGGTCCTCGGGTGGGTGACCACTTTGTGGCATTTACATTTGCGAGCGTTTCCGTGCTTCGGAAGGCACGTTAAGCTGTTGGTCCCGGTTGCCAGTAAAATGGCAGTCGTTAATCCTGGTTGAAGGCCTTATGGGTGGCTTGAAAAATTTCCACAGCAGGTAGCCACAACCTGCGTCTGTCTATTTCAACACGGCAATGGGCTCACCACCTATTACGTGGGACAGGAATCCACACGGTAAAAAGTGGGCATATAATATGCCTCTGCCACCCCTTCGGGGATAAGGCGTGATGGATATTTATCTATTTATTTATTTATAAAGATGGTTGTGTTAGTTTTATTGAAAGAGCGTTTACAAACAAACCAATGTGGGAGTATATTACTCTTTTTTACAGGATACTGCAATAGTTGGGCAGTGTGATCTGATAGAGCTAAATCAAGAATATTCCCTTTGGATCCTGCAATATTGTGGGCAAAGTTGTCAATACATGTCTGACTTGCAAAGCGCGTCGGTTGATAAAATTGAAATTTTAAACTATAACTAAAATTTAAGTCTTTAAATTCCTTCACCCTTTTAGATTGCTTAGATACATCAATATTAAAATCGCCACATAAAATAATTTTGTGTTTATCTTTTCTAAATAATGTGCTCAAGACTCAGAGAGCAGGAAAACAATGTTTAGAGAGCTCTTTAGTTTGTTTGGTGATCTATAGATACATACTATATACAGTTGATGATCTATTAATTCGACTCCTGTACATTCACAGTAGTTTACAATGGACATTTTATTAATTTCCTCTAAAGGTTCTCTTTTTGTTATATATATCCATCACGCCTTATCCCCGAAGGGGTGGCAGAGGCATATTATATGCCCACTTTTCACCGTGTGGATTCCTGTCCCACGTAATAGGTGGTGAGCCCATTGCCGTGTTGAAATAGACAGACGCAGGTTGTGGCTACCTGCTGTTGAAATTTTTTAAGCCACCTATAAGGCCTTCAACCAGGCTTAACGACTGCCATTTTACTGGCAACCGGGACCAACGGCTTAACGTGCCTTCCGAAGCACGGAAACGCTCGCAAATGTAAATGCCACAAACTGGTCACCCATCCGACGACCAGCCATAGTGAAATTTGCGTACCTCAGTGATCGTTTACCGAACACCGAGACTGCGCGGCCATGAGCGCTTCTTCTTCTTCTCTTTTTGTTGTTGATAAATTAGATATATAATATATTCTAAAAAATGTGACTAAGACTAGGACTGAGTTATGTACAAATTTCAACACAATTTGATATTGTTAATGAAATAAATAAATAAAAAGAAAAATAAAATAAAATTATATGATATTTAAATATCATAAAATTTTATCATCATTTTCACTACTGAGGAGTTTTGCATGTACATGTACACAATCAGTAGTCACAGTTATAAAGTACCTATTTTCTATTGTTAAATTGTGCGTAGACAAAAACAAATAAACAAACGAATTGTATTGATAATTCTACTTAGTAATGAAAGCACAAGATAATATAAAGTTTCCATATAGTAATAGAAGTAAGTGATGATTGAATGTCTGGAATGACAAATGGAGAGCATTTGTTTTTTCCTCTGATGTTTATATAATTTAACAACTTGTATTGTTTCAGATATCAATATACTATAGGCTATACTATGACATGATAGACGAGGTGGCTTTGCCCGTGATATACTTCGAACTCCCGTTAATCCTGCCGCTTATAAATTCACCAAATAGTTTAAAAAATTGCCCGATTTGTCGACATTTATGATTACTGATCCGCTTTCCAGGGTAGTAAAGTCATAAATAGGCAATCCAACACAAAATTATTATTATCGCATCCGACCAGTAGTTCCTGAAATTAGCGCTTTCAACCTAACAAACTAACTGTTTAGCTTTATATATTAGTATAGATAGATAAAAACAACAATTAAACTTTCAACTAAAAATAACAACAAAGGAGTTCTTCATTAGTGTCGCACCGTCAGTGTATAAAATATTACAAAGTAAATCACAAAAGTAACGCATGAAAGGTCATAGCGAAATGAATTGTGAATTAATAGAACAACGTACAGACTGTTTTGTATTATTACATTATCCTAAAAAAAATTTCATATTTGTTACCAGGTTTGTTTTCATTTATTGCACGAGACATGGAAAACTATAGTATACCACAATTATTACGATTTACGAGTATTGATAACGTACCAATGACTGTTTAGCTAACAGCACAAAAATATGAAAACCAGGTAAGTAGCTACGGGAAAGCCTGCGTGTCGCAACAATATAAGCAAATACGCCAACTGGACGACCGACTGTTCTTCTAAACACGTTCATAAAAGTAATTTAAAAGTCGTGTTTTAGCGTTTTCGCAGAAATTGTAGATTTTACAACAAGTGCACAAAACCATTTTTATCCGAGACTTTAAGCACTTTTGATAGTAATGTCGAGGATAAAATCTAACTGCAAATACATTACAGTTTTGTGGACGAGTTATAAACTCTGCTTTTCACTTGGTTTGCGAGGAAATAAAGCAGTAGTATAACAAAACATTTCTTTATTTAAAATTCAAAGTATAATTAGTACAGTTTTGAATACTAATGGAAATTGTTTATGTGTTAAAAACACATAAGGAAAATAACTTAAAGTAAATATAATAAAATAACAAATTCTTATTTTAACTTCTTATTGAGTTTGGCTGTATGGCTCATTTTCTTTGCCTCTGCAGTATATAGGCTGCACAAAGTTCGATATTGTGCAGCCTATATCCTGCACCAATAAGCACTTTCTGAGCATGAGAAGTGAAAAAGTTATTAAGCCCTATGTGAAAGTCTTCAATTGACTACACCAGGTCACTTATGTTGTGGCGACTGGTGGAAACTTCTGTAGAGGATCGGCTGCAACTAGTACATATGTAGCGTATTACTATGTCGTGCTACACTTATGAAACTTCGGACAAGTACGAGGCGAGACGTGCTAGGAGATGACCAGGAAAGCCTCGACTGGTCATTTGGCATTTTCATTTTTACCAATCAAACGTTCTATTTTCAATGGCCTGTGGAACGTTGTGTAAAGCTGCTGAAATGGATATGTGCAGTTACAAGTATGCACCGCGATAGGATCAAAATTGCAATTGCATTGTTCGAGCGATCCCTGCTAGCTCTTATTATCACCTTCGGGACCGACTTTATGGCTGCCTGGTAACTACTGTGCCTTCTCCGTCTGTGTTGTGGCTGTAAGGATAGATAAAGAAACAAATAGCTTTTCCATGCCACTACGAGTATTGGTACCTAGTCTCGCTATTGGCGATGTTAAAGACCGAGAAAAGTGAACACGTAATAAAAGGAAAATATGTTTCAGACATGGCTGCAACCGGGAACGTAGCTTGTATCTATAATATTATATAAAAACCAGACAGTTTGTCTGCTCTTCCCTAGAAGACAATTGCTAAAACTTTATTATCAAGTGCTCTAAATATAAAATATCCTTCGTTTGAGTGGGTACTTAATCATGAACAAACAAACAGAGAGGCGACGATATTTCAATTATGTTCATAGGTCTCAAGGGTACACTTAGTTAACTATTACACATATCCTAGCACGTACATTTATTTTTATTTATTGAGGGACTTTCTGTGTCTATTACTCCTTTATGTGCATTTAGATATAATAATCATGATGATAAACCATGGTACGAGTATGAACATAATTTACTGTAGAAATTTGATATTTTGCACATCATCTTTATACAGTGTAACATGCAGTATCTATCTAATAACGAGTATATGAAGCGCTTGTGCGTTACGCAACTTTCGCTATGGCTGGTCACGGATGGGTGACCACTTTACATTTGCGAGCGTTTCCGTGCTTCGATAGACACGTTAAGCCGTTGGTAACATGGCATTCGTTAAGTCTAGTTGAAGGCCTAATGGGCTTTAAAAATTTCAATGACAGCCACAACCTGCGTCTGTCTATTTCAACACGGCAATGGGCTCACCACCTATTACGTGGGACAGGAATACACATGGTGAAAAGTGGGCCACACCTTCGGGGATAAGGCGTGATAGATATACAAATAAGAGCACGAAGAGCTAAGAGCACTAAAGGAAACACATGCTGGGTAGACATTTATGTAAGTACTACAGGTGTAGGCATTGCAATTTCGACTGTTTGTCGATTTGTGATGGAATTTTGACTGAGGTTTCAATGTGGATATGACATAGGCATTTCAATCCTTTCACTCATGTAATCACGTAGAGATTTTATTTAGAACCTACTTTTACCATGCATGCGTTCATAGATCCTTAAGAAGGAGGTAATACTAAGCTAATGCTAAGCTCTTTAAAAACTCCTACGGTAGAGAAAATGGCGAGATATATTTTTAGTTTATTTGTAAGATTTTTAAGTTGACCTAGAAAGTCATTACTACATTCAAAGATTGAGAGGTTTGTCTTTAAATTAACGATTTTAAGATATGATTACACAAAATTTTGCAACCTCAGACAAAAATATACCAATAAACAGTAAAAAATCGAACCGATTGAAAAAAATTGCTTAATAATTGGCGTTAGAAAATTTATTCTCAAATGAAAAACATAGCTGTATCTAAATGGGTTTACCCACCCACAGACACATTCTTTGTGTTTACTTATTTAAGGCTTAAATAGCAGCATCTGCTCGTCGTGTAATGTAATTTCTTTATCTCCAAAGCCTTTTATGAGGGCTTAAGTTTTTCAACGTTTGCTCAAATATGGAGTAATGGTAATACGGCGAAATTGCTCCCCTCATATATGTGCAATCATCGTTAAATTTGGAAATAATGAGCCGTTCGCGTTCGTGAGTTCGGCGATATTAGATAGTGATGTTCATCATGTCGATATAATGTCGTTCCTTGGTAATATTAGATTTTCTTATCTCTATTAAGAAAATTGCGGGAATTTTATGCGACTATAGAGAATATGTAACGACACGAATGTGGAGATGTCTCTTCCTGATTGGTTCCGAGTACAAGATAGAATTGATTTATAGTATACGGTTGGTATTACCCACTAATGTATTTCTTTCAAGAACGAATAATACCTACAAAGTATAAGAAGAAGCGCTCGTGGCCCCGCGGTCTCAGTGTTCGGTAAACGATCACTGAGGTACGCAACTTTCACTATGGCTGGTCGTCGGATGGGTGACCACTTTGTGGCATTTACATTTGCGAGCGTTTCCGTGCTTCGGAAGGCACGTTAAGCCGTTGGTCCCGGTTGCTAGTAAAATGGCAGTCGTTAAGCCTGGTTGAAAGCCTTATAGGCGGCTTAAAAAATTTCAACAGCAGGTAGCCACAGCCTGAATCTGTCTATTTCAACACGGCAATGGGCTCACCACCTATTACGTGGGACAAGAATCCACACGGTGAAAAGTGGGCATATAATATGCCTCTGCCACCCCTTCGGGGATAAGGCGTGATGGATATTTATAAGTATAAAATGGCAATAGAGGTTTACTTTACTTTTTTACGTATATAACATACGTATCCAGGGTTTGGAAAGAAATAGAGATGTCTCTAAGCTATTCCAACCTTACCTGTGAACCGGTGCACGTACATATGTTAACTAACATGTGGGGCGTGGCACAGGCCATCTTAAAGGGCGACGATTTTATCTGATGTCGACACCTTTCAAAACGCCAATTGTTACAAAACAATCGGAAAAATCGTAATATTATATTTTTATTTCCTATTAAAACAAAAAGTGGGAACAAGACCCTATTCATATGTAGACTGTCTTTAATTATTGTATATCCGTTGCTTTTTAACCGCACCTCTGCTAAACCCTAACTGAATTTGGAGCCTGGGGTTCTTTTATACGACGGCTAGAAGCTATTATTAGGCTATTAGTTTTAGGTATTATTAAGAACGACTGCCATCTGAACCCTTAACTATATAGAGGTGCTTTTGTCATTGCCTTGTATGTTAATCGCCAGGTCGCTTACAGGTGAGATTGCTTGGGCTCCGGAGATCTTGGTAGTGCCCCATAAAACTTGCTTTAATAACATCATCCAGTGGCAGTATCCTCTCCCAATGCTGGACGTAGACCTCTCCAAATTACGCCACAACACACAGTCCTGCGCCTCCAGACCCTCCCGGTCACCTTTCGTAGATCATCGGTCCATCTGACGTCATCCAACCTTACGTCTGCGAAATCGCCTGCCCTAAATGAAAGATAAATGTTTTTTATCTGTTGTCTATCGATAATCTGAATGTACACACCTTACCCTAGCACTATCTAGATCTAATAGGTCCTAATACCATTAACATTATATGCGTTAATTTATTAACCGTTTAGTTGGAGGGTAGGCATTTGGATAACTGATTTCATTTCACATACTTACATGTATATAAGAATGTATGTAACTTGATTCGTAACCTTTTCCTTCACGCTGTATCCCTAACAGCGTAGTCGTAACTTTTCTTCTTCGCACAATAAAAATTCTTCGTTAATCGTTCCTCACTCACTTGTTGGACGTGACCAAACCAATGGACCACGCTCTTTTCCAGCTTAAAGCTGACACTTTTTATTCAAACCAGCCATATTGCATATCACTACGTATTCTCATCGTTACGTATGCGGTCGGTCAACATAACGCCGCAAAATTTTTGAAGTGATCGCATATTCACAGCATTCAATTTACTTTCATGCATCTTTTAACTTACCCAGGTTTCATTATCGAAAAGTAACGTTGGCACTATCACTGCCTGCGAGGCAAACATCATTGACGATGCTTTGTATGAAAATCTAAAAAAATACTGGTTTTCGTTGCAGAGTGACACATTACTCTTGTGCTTAGTTAATTATTTATCTATAAAGACATTTTTTTATATCACTGCAAGCACACTTCCCTGATGGAAAGTGGTCACCAAAGCCCATAGACGCTTGCAAAAAATATAAAATAAGAAATAAATTGAAAAATAAAATAAACAGTGTCTAACCCATACGTAACGTCAATAAACAGCTCATTTTATATTTGATTTGGATTTAACCGATTCAAACTTTACCCCAAACTTTATCACCCTGGCAGCTGAACTGTAACAATGTGAACTTAACTCTGTAATTTACCCATATCTTCGACACCCGATAAGTTCTTGTAGCTCTAAGTAAGTAAGTGGTAAGCTTGAAACTAAGTGATACTTTGGTGTTAAGTTTTCCGGAAAATAAGTATTTCGCTTATAGTTTGCTAGTACAGAAATTTGATAGACGAAGCGTACTTAAAAGTTTGTTTAAGGTAAACTTCCTGTGGGTAACAGCCATATTTTTATAACAAAAAGCTTTATAAAATAACAGCTACGAATACCGAACAGCCGGGATCAGCAACTTAGTAATCATAGTCATAATAATTTATCCATAATGAAATCTTAAAAGTCAAAAATATCGAAACAACTAAAGTAATTAAACATAAAAATAGTCTATTAGTTATTCATTTTTTTAATTGTTTTTTACAGGTGGGTACAAAGTTATGAATTGATTTACATATCGTGATATTCCGTAACATGTCTTGCATGCGTACAATAAAGTAATGTATTAAATATTAAATTAAACGGAAAGGTCAAAAGTACTCGGATACCCAGACGTGCGTGTATGAAGCGATTGATGAATCTCGAAGAAGCGAAAGAAGTATGTATGGATCGCGAAGCCTGGTGATCTGTCCTCTCTGACTACCCCGTCAGGGATACAGCGTGAAGATAGATAGATAGAAATTATATGTCAATTTCAGTACGAATTGGCTGTTCATAGATACTTTCAATTTTGTTAGAAACACCCCGTGTTAAATGATTAAATTAATAATATGACTAAGAACAGGTGCTACAAATTGAGGTATTAGTTTATTAGTGTGCATGTCAACGTAACCTGTGCTGTTAGAATTTTTAACTTGTATCATATTTTATATTGTCAATAAAAAAACATATTAAATAATTCATCAATATGCTACGGTGCTGTAATCAAGCAATCATCATCATTGTATAATTTGTCTAATTTCATCTTTCATTGTTTTTTTTATTTTTGATACCTTTTGTTTCCAGACGTTTCGACCAGGTTGCACCGGCTGTGATAACCGGCGGTATGAAAAATAACCGCGTTTAGTCCCGTTAATAACTAATACACTTATACGAGTAGTATGCAGCGCGTTAGTTTGAAAGTTAGTATAAAAGTAGTCAATATAAAATATCAGTCAAGACTCAAAAAATCGATCAATGGTTGTAAAAACAAGATGGAAGAATACGAGGTACAGCAGGTACCTACCTATTAAGTAGGACAAAATACGACCTATTCCCAATAGTACACAATCACTGTAAATAGTCTTACCAGTAAACTGAGAATATTCATCCCATAGGACTAACTATATACACCAAATTGAACTACTGAGCTTAAGGTTTTGTTACACTTAATTTGGTCGTGCATCTGTAACTATTAAAACGAAACAATAGTTTATTACATTTTTACTGTACGAAACCCTCTCCATGCGAATTCATTTTGAAAATAACGATAAATTGATTGCATTGTTGACATGCAAACAAAATATAATAGTTTAAATAAGGTTATTCTTGATGGACCCATAAAATGTAGAAACAATTTACAAAGTGCTTTGGACTTTGCTCATAAATAATATTCATTAAACTTTGTTCCCAGCAGGGAGATATCATGGCCACTGTCAGGCTACACCAAGTCATAGTAATATTTTTACTAGCAAAGTCAGCAAAATGATGGGTTTTCATGTCAACATAATTTGAAGTTTACTTTGTTTCAGTTTATGATCGTCAACACAGCAAAAGATAAGTCAAAAGGTAAGATTGTGTAAATATACGTAAAGAGTTTTCACTTTTTGTTTGTAAATAAACGTAACAAAAGTAAATATTACATCAGAGAACATTTTAAATTTCACTTCTTATAATATGAAGTCAAGTGTTAATATATAAATCTCCACTTTCACACAGCTCTGTTTATCAGGACTATTAACACGTTTAGCTACAAGAGTCTAGCTGTACCGTAAAATGTCATTTTAAAATATGACTTGGGTCTGACGTGTAGCTTTAAAAACTAATTAGAACGAAGTCAAAGTTCTACCAGAAAGAAAAAAAAAGTTCAAATTTTAATTTGGAATACAAATTTAAAAAGGAACTGGACGATTAAGATCTACCTAGCTTTATATTTTAATTTTGAAATTCTTTCATATCAGGCCATAATAAACTGAACAGTTGGAAAATATTTTTTAATCTGGATTTTTGAACCCATTTACAATGAGAATGCTGATTGTAATTTTTGTTATGGCGTTTATGTGTTGTGCTGCAACGATCGAAGAAGACATCCAAGAGGTGGTACCTCGAGGAAAAGGAGTAAAATACGCCTTGATAAGTAAGTTCCAATCTTGTTTCCATAAATTTTTTTAATAGAGTGATATTGAAGTTGATTAAAATTTTTTAAATTATGTGGTTGATAGATTTTGGGTGCAAATCTTTGTAGCAGCCTCCTGCTTACATTCACACATGCATAAAGATCAAAGGGGTATAAGAAACTTAAAATTTATTTAAAAAAAGATTTGTTTAGATTTACCGGTCTCGCCTAAGAATGAATGAAGAATATTTAAGGTGACAACTGTTTCTTATTGTAGATATGTTATAATAGTCGACTGAGAGATATTTTCTAGTACAACATCATGAGTAATGGACAGCCTATTGCCGTGATGAAACGGTCAAAGATAGTTCAGAATACAGATTTTGTTTAGTCAGAGGCTAATAACTGTTGAATTTTTCCTTCAATTTCTTTTAATTGCTCCCGAAGCTCTTTCGGTGCCCGCAGTCAGTTTCTCTGCAAATACATCTGATCTCTAAGATAGAATATTAGTAGTCAGAGAGGACAGATCGCCAGGCTTCGCGATCCATGCATACTTCTTTCGCTTCTTCGAGATTCATCAATCGCTTCATACACGCACGTCTGGGTATCCGAGTACTTTTGACCTTTCCGTTTTTGAGCAATCTCTCACGTGCATCTGCTCACGTGGTCTTCATATGTAAGTCTCGGCCTTCCCTGACTTCTTCTACCCTCTACTTTTGAACAATATATATTCTTCGTCAATCGTTCCTCACTCATTCGTTGGACGTGTCCAAACCAACGGAGCACGCCCTTTTCCAGCTTAACGCTGACACTTTCATTCAAACCTGCCATATTGCGTATCACTTCGTTACGTATTCGGTCGGCCAAGGTAACGCCGCACAATTTTCGAAGTGATCGCATCTCCACAGCATTCAATTTACTTTCATGCATCTGCTGACATACCCAGGTTTCACTACCGTAAAGCAAAGTTGAAAAACTATTCTAAATTGCAAACATTGGCTCTTATCCAAGTCTTTAATCTGTCTGGTCACGAAACTATATTGTACACTGTTTTCCATGGGAAATTTTGCAACTGTAGAGATTTTTAAATACATTCAATGTCATTTAGGGCATGCTTTGTGGGATAAGTCTGCCAAAATTTCCAAGTGAAATGTGAATCAGACTTATGTATTTTTCTGGAGAAAAAAATAAATAAATCAATGATGTCCATAAAAACAGACCAAAATGGGTTCATATCTGGATAAGACGAGGACCAGTCTTCTGCTCTTATGAAGTTTGTAACGTCGCGTTGGTTTCAAGCCAGCCTTGGGCTGGTTATGCCTTGTGACCTGATGCAGATGAATGCATTTTCAAATAGTGAAGGTATTGCTGATTCATTTTTTCATAACCCGATTATTGCGCTTTTTTTGGTACACTCGAAAAAATATCGACTGAATACTTTACAATTTTTTCACATTAATAAAGTTTTGTGAATTCATGCTAGAATGACTAACCGCCGTCATCCCATAAAACCTCTTTTGTCCACTAAAGTTCATCATAAAAATTATCAGGGATTTTGACTTTCATGTCCATTTTAATCACAATCGGGGTATGGGAATCTCTAATAGTAAAACCATTAGCCCGTACCGTATCTGATCCGCTTTCGAAACCAAGATCCTCCTGACGGAAAGCGTCGCATTGTAGGTGTGGGCGTCTTCGAGATAAATAATAATCACGAATTGCTCATGATTCAACGTCTCATCACAACTACCCTATTATAGAAGAATATTGGTTTAATACTAACTCTCAAACGAAACACGATTAAGACAACACCGACAAGACACACCCCCTATGCCGCAGGTGATTATAGTCAGTTACATTAGCTCAACTACACGTCGAAGCACGTAGCATGCGGCAGGCTATATAAATAGTTCTCAGGTGAAAACTATTTATATAGAACTAAGGTATAAGTTACCTAGACAATAAAAAATATTCATTACTTTAACCAGTCTTATTTACAAAGATCAATGTCTAGTATTTCGATTATCTGCTGCATTGGTCAGTACGTCCATTAAGTGCTTTGGAAAAACAATGTTGAGTTGAGGTAAACAAGTTCTATAGAAAACTTCGCTACATTTATTGTTTGAACAAAGTTTTGTCTGGCAGTCGAGACTATTGTGACGATCGTCTAGACATTATTCTCGATCTTATACAGAAATATTTCAAGTAAAAGTTTTAAGCTATTAATAGGCAATGTTCTGAATATCAAAAATATTTGAGTCAAAATTACAATGAAAGTCAGTACTTACAGTAACTAATTATACTTGGACGTTTTTTACTACATAATCTTCGTGCTAACTGTGTATGTTGTCCAATAAATTCCGAAAAAAAATGTGATGCAGTACCCAGAATTGGGATCTTCAAGCTTTTCATCCAAGTCCACTAAATAGATCTAATAGATACCTGTTTATGATCATCTTTTTAATCGTTTTCGTACTTGCACAAGTAGTTAGTAGCCAGTTGCTTCACCGCAGAATGAGTAGGTACTTTTAATGGGATATTGGAAGGTTATTCAAATAGGAATTTTAATTCTTACTAACATGTTCAAGTACCTACCTGCTGTTAGAGATAAATCAAGATAGTCAGTTGCTTATTTCATCTACTAATGAGAACATGTACCAGTAGCTTAGTATACGCTTACTAAGGAATACAGGGAGAGCTTTCCGATTTATGTGCGTAGAACTTTTCATGCCGCCATGAACAAAATGGATGCGATGGAATTTAATCCCAAAAACGAATTAGAAACACTCCTTTATTAACATTATATCTCAAGACTCATAAGCATAATCATTAACTAAGTCACAATAATATGAAAGCTCAATTGCTCTGACTCATTTATTACGTAAATTATATGAATGTATATTACAAGAAAAGTTTTAAATGTTTCGTTAAAACAGTACAAAAATGTCGAGTAAAATATTAATTACTTAAAACATAGTGCTTCAGACGAAACGATGCAAATAAAACCAACTCGTGTACCTATTCGTACGGATTTTAATTAAACTCAAAGCTTAGTCCTAGCACAACAGCTGCGGGGCTTTACCATCTGATCAAAGTCATCTGATCAAGATCAAAGTTTATTTAAATCTAGTGAAAAGATGTAAAAGCGTGGGTTATAGGGCTCCGTACCTCTCACAGTAAAAATGGAATTCTTATAGGTCATTATGTAGGGTTACCTATTAATTGTCATACATCCCTATGTATTGCTTTGATAGTGCACTTCTACCATTTTTCTTAGGATTGACGAGTCGGTGTGTGGTGGGTTCCCCGTCCCCAGAGGGGACAACACTATGATAACATACGGAATTTGGCAATACTACTGGTGAAAATTAATCATAGAGGAGAGCCTTTACGATGGATTTTCGCCAGTAGTATTGTCAGATTCCGTAAGTTATCATAGTGTTGTCCGTATCTCTGTCTATCAAGGCCTTTTATACCATAAACGGGTGGATACATCGAGTTAAATATCAAATATCTAACTTCTAATTCAATACGATATCGATTTTTAAGTCTTTTTATGACATGAAATAGCAATAGAATATATTTTTGCGCCAGTTCCTATGAGTACGATTCGGGCCAACTTGCCATCGGTAATCGCGTATTTGCATTATGTACATCTCACCTGAGCCCCAACGCTGCCTATAGAACTGGAGACTAAAACCTTTCATTTTGATTTCATTTTGTTTCTTATGTTTAAACTCATTACTATATAATTTGTTCAAATATCTTGTAAATAAAAGTAATGTAACTAAGCAATAATTTTGACATTTGAAAAGTTTTATTTTGTGACCTACATGAATAAAGATTTTTCATTTTATTTCACTGGTAGTAAGATTATCTACTATGTGTGTGAGTTATACCATTACTCACGGTTTGTAGTTCTATGTAGAAGCTTTTTATTCAGTTTCTACCCCTGGCTATAATTCTCGATAGTATTATTCCAAATACTTAAGGAAACATGGTATAAACTTGACTGGACAAATTAAAATAAGTATATTCAAAGAAAATTGTATTCTGAATACATTAAGTACTGTGAAAACACGCGACGGTCGCTTGGACTGTTTGGACGAACTCTTTAAAGAGAAAAGGTCCAATAAGATCTCGTCTGTTCAAAGAATTATTCATTTATATAAGGTGTTTAAAGATCTGAATTTAATTTCTGAAAAGCTCCGCATTGATGTTTAAATATTTTGTATAATTATAACAATTATTTTTATTGTATTAATAAATTTACACACGGTGAGAAGTGGGCATATAATATATATGCTCTGCCACCCCTTCGCGGATAAGGCGTGATAGATAGATAGATTAATAAATTTATTAATAATTACAGTAGTTTTCCAGTCTACCTGGAGGTTAATACTTCATTTATAATTAAAACATTTAAAATTAATTAATACGGCACAAAAGTAGTGCAAAACAATTTCACGTAGAGTTCCGGAGCCCAAGTTTAAATAATTGTGTTATTAATCTGAGGTTTTAAAAAAAGTGTGGTAATTAGGGAGAAGAATTTTTTTATACATGGATATCTAATTACTTACTGGAAACAGTCGTAACTCCATTAAGTCAGTTTTCTGTAAACGATCACTGCGTTAAGCAACTTTCACTATGGCTGGTCCTCGGATAAATGGCCGCTTTGTGGCATTTCTATTTACGAGATTGGTAACACAGCAGTCATATTCGTTAAGCCAAGTTGAAGGTCTGCCCATAAGACCTTCAACTAGGCTTAACGAATGTTACTGCTGCTGCTAGGAAAATGTCAAACAGCAGATCGCCACAACCTGCACCTGTACACTTCAACACGCCAATGGGCTCACCACCTATTACGTGGGACAAAAATGCATGTGGTGAAATGTGGGTTTATAATATATGTATACTTTAGCCTCCCCTTCGGGGATAAAGGCGTGATTGATGAATTTGACTGCCTCTGTGGCGCGGTGGGAGTGCATCCGACTGCTACGCAAGAGGTCGTGGGTTCGATTCCCACCCAGGATAAAACTTTGTGTGATGAGCACGATGGTTTATTCTGTGTCTGGGTGTTATTTATCTATAATATGTATGTATTTAGAAATATCCATCACGCCTTTTCCCCGAAGGGGTGGCAAATATATAAGTATGTTTATCACTTATCTAGATTCCATAACACAAGCTAATATTAGCTTACTTTGGGCTAGATGGCGCTGTGTGAAAAGTGTCCCACAATATTTATTTATTTATGAAATTTGCTGTTGCTTCTTTTATAAACTTTATAGGAAAATATTTTATTAAAGTGAAAAACATACAAATTACTTTAAAAATGTATCTTTAAGGGAAAAGATTATGCCACGAGATTTAAAAAATAAATCAATAAATAATAAAATATACAGTACATATACATGTCAAATGTTGTTCACCACCGCACAAACACGAATATAACATACCTTAATTACTCTGTCATATTCGTCAACTATTTCTTCTTTATCATGGAGCACAAAATTGTTTAAACAGTAGTAGAAGAATAATGTCTTTTTTTCTTTATCTTCTTATATCAAAAGTCTTATATCAAAAGCAATTTTTCTTTGTTACAGCCAACATCGCGATAGCAATTGCAGCGAAATTTGGCCTGTACAAGATTATTCTAAGCGTAGCATTACTTGCAGCTACTATCAAGATGTTTATCCTTCTAGCTTGGGCCTTAACAGTATACAAGCACGTTCCAGATCCCTACTTGCATTATAAGCATTCATATCACTTGCCCTTTGGCTATGGTGATAATTTCAATCACAATTATCAAGAATATCCATATCATTGTAACTCACCTGAATATAAAGTTAAGAATGGGTATGAGGCGATGGATTTTGTGGCGGATTTTTTTACATAACATCGTTGAAAGTATTAAACGTGGTGCGTATAAATGTACAGATATGAGAATATCGTGTGTATCTATTGTCAAACATTTTTTCTACTAGCTAATTTCTTCTATAGTCAAATTAAGAAATGGCAGATACCAAGAATATTACAGAGTAGATTTATTTATTAAAATATTTTAGGCTTTTGTTTTCATGTTCCGTGATACCACTGAATCGATCAATTTACAAATAATATATACAACCAATTCAAAATTGTTCTTCCATTCGTCTCTCGATTATGTCTGTAACATAGATTTTAAGTTATTACAGTTTTTACTCTTATGTGTGATACGCAATATGGCAGGTTTGAATGAAAGTGTCAGCGTTAAGCTGGAAAAGGGCGTGCTCCGTTGGTTTGGACACGTCCAACAAATGAGTGAGGAACGATTGACGAAGAATATATATTGTGCGAAAGTAGAGGGTAGAAGAGGTCAGGGTAGGCCGAGACTTACATATGAAGACCACGTGAGCAGATTGCTCAAAAACGGAAAGGTCAAAAGTACTCGGATACCCAGACGTGCGTGTATGAAGCGATTGATGAATCTTGAAGAAGCGAAAGAAGTATGCATGGATCGTGAAGCCTGGCGATCTGTCCTCTCTGACTACCCCGTCAGGGATACAGCGTGAAGATAGTTAGTTAGTTAGTTACTATATAGGAATACAAATTGTTTAGCAACTACGACCAATAGTGATTAAGTGACAGTTAGACACTATTGGTAATCAAAATAAGGGGATAATTTAATATTTTGACTTATGTTACCACGTATATGCGCAGTAATTTTTTAAATACTCAGACAGTGGGTATGCTATAACAATTAGGCAGGCGTTTCACTTGACATGGCCGCTTACTGTATCGAACGTTACAATCATAGTACAACTTAATAGAGTGTTTTGGATTCTCGTCCTGTGCTTGGTTGAGAGTTGTGAGTTTTGAGGTTATATTTGGCTATATTGTACCTTTTTAGTTTCTTGTGTTCTGAATATTTATGTTTGTGTTGTCTGAGTGGTGGATTAACCCATAAGGTTAGTGTCTATTTATATTTACGCTCATTTCTTGTGAAATGAGCGTGGATAAACCCCCCGATGGGGGTGGTGGGATACCTCCCGATATACAACAAAAGGGCGTTAAAAGAGCCGCGGATCCTTTACTAAATAATGATCCTGAAGGAAAAAGGATTCGCTCCCCAGCGGAATCCATCCAGTCTGTTTTCTATAAACCAGGCTACGAGCCTGACTCTAAACAACTTTACTCCTTATCAGATAAGGGACCTTTCTCAGTGTTTGTCTCGAGACTCGAGCCGGACCCTAAAACAGGCCTCACACTGAAATCACTAAAATTAGCGCAGTTTCTATTTAAAAATAACATACACGATATTAAAGAGGGCAGCATTGTAAACGCAGGTCGAAATAAAATTAGTATTACATTTAACACTGCTGAATCGGCCAACAATTTCGCTCATTTAAATATCCTTAAAGAACACAACTTCATCACTAATATACCTAATTTTCAGCTATTTCGTATGGGAGTAGTTAGGGATATTCCAACAGATTGGTCCCTTGAGGAATTAGTAGAGGGCATCTCCACCTCGGGCAACTGTGGTGAAGTTGTCAGAGCCAGACGTCTGAATGTGAAGTCCAAAAAAGAGAACTCCCCTGTTTGGATCCCATCAAACTCAGTAGTGTTAACCTTCTTAGGCCAAACTTCGCCAGAAAAAGTTTACTGCTTTAACGCTTCTTTACCTGTATCATTGTACCAACTTCCCACTATACAATGTAGAAACTGTTGCCGCTTTGGACACATTGCCAAGCAATGTCGTTCTAGGTCTCAGTGCTACAAGTGTGCTCAGCCCCACCCAGGAGACTCCTGCATGGTAACAGACTCAGATTCAACATGCCTACTATGCAGAGGTAACCACTTGGCAACGGACACTAGGTGCCCGGAACACAGCAGACAGAAGTCTATAAAAATTGTTATGGTTGAAGAGAATATCAGTTACACTGAAGCCTCAGCCCGATTTCCCCAGCGCTACAAACTTCTATACTCTGAAACAGTCTCCAGACCGCAGAATACCTCTCTTTACCCCCCAAATCCTCAGTCTCAACCTTCCTCTTTACCCCTCTACTCTACTCGTAATACCCGGCCTGCGGCCTCTCCCGTTTCCTACAAGGAAACAGTATTCCGGTCCCCACGCCCCAAACCTCCACTGGGGAAATCTTATGACACTACAGCTCACAACAATATCACACACTCTCCATCTTCCAGTCAGCCCAATGGCTGCTGTCTCACCCCTCTTACAGAAACCACACTTCTTGCAACTCCTAATGACAACTTAGTAGAACTACTCCTGTGCTCCCTAATTAATATCCTTTCCAAAATGTCTGATGCTCTACCGTACGATGTCTCTGTTCTTGTAGAACAACTACTTAAAGTTTTCACTAAAAATAATGTTATCAATGGCTCACAAAGTCCTTCAATGGAACTGTAAGAGTACCAGATATTGTATACCTTATTAATCGACACAAACCTGCCCTTTTAGCCATCTCGGAGACATTGCTGAGGCATGGAATCAACTTCAGGATTCCGGGCTTTTCATGTCTCCGCGAGGACAGAGATGATGGTTGGGGAGGATGTGCCCTGCTTATTAGCAGGAACTTATCCTTCTCCCAAATTAATTTACCTCTCCATGATCCAGGCTATAATATTGTGGCTGTCAGAGCCATCAATATATCCATCATCTCCCTCTATATACCCTACCCAAATCACCACATCCTGCACGATCTAAAGCCCATTTTGTCCTCAATCCCCCCTCCCATAATCGTCCTAGGCGACTTTAATTGCCACCACACTCTCTGGGGCTGTCATTATATCGATTCAGTATCTCCCACTCTACTTGATTTGATGGATGAACTAGACTTATGTGTCCTGAATGACGGATCTGCAACTCGCAGAGTCTCCCCAACTCAAAATATTAGTATTCCAGATCTTTCCCTTGTTTCATCTACTTTAGCTTCCCTTATGACTTGGTCTCCACTGTCAAACTCGTTTGGCAGCGACCATTTCCCTATTAACATCACCTATTTCCATTCTCCGGCATTTACTCTATCTCCTACGCCTTTTCAACCTCTCCTTAAATACCGTCTAACAGGTGCTAATTGGGACTTGTATGCTGATTTGCTGGATTCAAAACTAGCTTCTCTTCCACCAGTAAATTCTATTAACTCTCTATCTCTGTATGACCTATATGTTACCTCAATCATATCTGCAGCTGATGCCTCCATCCCCTTAAAGAAACCCCCTCCCTTATCAATTTCTTCTCCGCCTTGGTGGGATTCTGGATGCACTGAGAGCATCCGGAGTCGCAGGGAGGCTGAGAACAAGTTTGCAAGGACATTGACCATAATTGATTACATTGATTTTAAAAAAATATCTGCACACACCTCAAGGATACTTGCTAAAAAAAAATCACTTGGATGGCAAAAGTTTTGTGAATCCCTATCCCCCCGTTCTCCTATTTCACTTGTTTGGAGACGCATCAAAACTTTTAGATGCAGCATCTTAGACTCCAATATCTCGAGTAATGGACCTCACTCCTTCTTAAACGAATTCATAAGTAACCTAGCTCCTCCCTTTGTACCAGAATACGCATGTCTCCCCCATAACAGTTCGCCTATCATAGATAACCCCCTAGACCCCATGAATAGTCCTTTCTCTTTCTCCGAACTATCCTTTGCCCTTGATCATCTTCACGACTCCTCACCAGGTATAGATGGCATCCCATATTCCTTTATCTGTAAATCATCCAACAATAGTAAATCTATACTCCTCAACATTCTCAACTCTATTTTTATTTCTGGGGACATTCCGGAGTCCTGGAAAAATCAAATTGTTATCCCTATTCTTAAACCTGGTAAAGACCCTAAAATTCCCACCTCCTACCGCCCCATAGCCCTTTCCTCGGTTCTGGCCAAAATTATGGAAATCCTCATAAAATTCAGTCTAGAATGGATCCTGGAACATCGAAAATTACTTGCGCAGAGTCAATTCGGTTTTAGAAAGGGTAGGGGTACATTGGATAACCTCAGCATCCTTACCTCTGAAATTCGACTGGCGTTCACACGAAATGAACATGTTATAGGAGTTTTCTTGGAAATCTCCGCTGCTTACGATAATGTCCTTCTTCCACTACTCAGGCAAAAATTGCTCCAGCTGAGTATTCCTGCGAGGTTGGTTCATATCATTTGCAACATGCTCATGTGTCGCACCATATCGGTTAGGTTCCATGATAATATTCTCCCTCCTCGTGCTGTATGGAAGGGCCTCCCTCAGGGATCAGTGCTTAGCCCAATTCTATATAATATTTACACTGCTGACTTAGACCGTACAGTCAATTCCTTCTGTAACATTCTACAGTATGCAGACGATATTGCTCTATACATTTCCTCCTCTTCCTTTTCTGACTCCTCAGTCTCCCTGAACTCTGCTCTCTTTTACCTGAATAACTGGTTAACAGAACACAACCTCTCCCTTTCAGTTGCTAAATGCTCTGCAGTTATCTTTACTCGAAAGCGCAATGTTCCCTTCATCTCCCTCTCTGTAGCTAACAAGCTAATTCTAATTAAAGATGAAGTTAAATTCCTAGGCTTAATCCTCGACTCCAAAATGACTGGTATTCCTCACCTGAATCATGTGATAGGTAAAGGTGAAAAAGGTGTAAATGTCCTACGCTCCTTATCCGGGGTTCGATGGGGTTCCCACCCCTTCTGCCAGAAACTATTATATAATGCTGTAGTGCGCAGCCACTTTGATTATGGCACATTCCTTCTTGAACCTTGCAACAAGATTGCTCTGGCCAAGCTAGAAAAGATCCAGTCTAGGTGCCTACGAATTATAACAGGTGCCATGAAATGCTCTCCCATTAATGCGCTCCAAGTTGAGTGTGTTGATCCTCCTCTTCATCTTCGTAGACAATACCTCGCCGACAGATTCTTTTTTAATATATCTCAACTCAGCCCCCACCCCCTTTTTCCAATTCTTGACCAGCTCTCACACCTTCTCTCTACTTGTCCATACTGGCATCACAAATCACACCCCCTTCTCTCAAACTCATTCGCAAAATTTACTAACCTTTCTGTCCCAGTCTCCCAATTCTCTCTTAATCCTCTATTTAATACAGATTTTGAATCCTTACTATTTCAACCTCGGATTATTTTAGACTTTGGGATAACTAAACAATGCCTTGAAGCCAACCAAAAGTTCCTTAATATCATTAATAAAGATTGGTCACAATGGCTAACTGTATACACCGATGCCTCTAAATTGTCTGTGGAAGCTTCAGTCGGCTCAGCGGTTTGGATCCCAAAATTCAGAATTATTCTCAACTCTTTCTCCTGAAAAAATCTCCCGTCCGGTTAATTTGGCCTTCTTGTTAACTTTAGTTAACTCACCACTTATAAAAGTCCTTTACAAATTTATCTCTCAAAATAACATTAACTTATAAGTTCTCCCATTATGCTACCGTAATATCTATATGTTCTTTTGGCTGCCCTTAGCAGTGCTAGGTATATGTACATTTACTAACTGATAGGTATATGTTTACTAATTGATACTAATACTAACACTTGTGCTGTCCTATTTCAGAAAACAATAACGATAAATTGTCTGAGAGACCGACCAATTGTCTCATAAATAAACCTCACACTATTAAATCTACTCTCCACCTTGACATTGGCGGAATCGTCGGTATACGACGGGGCCATTGCTATAAGAAAAGAAGAAGAAGAATAGAGTGTTTTCAAATATTTATCTTTGAGTATCTTACAACCATGTACATGAGTATTCTAAGACATTTACTAATATAATAAATAAATAAATATCGTTGGGACAACTCACACAACGCCATCTGATTCCAAACTAAGCAGAGAGCTTGCACTATAGTAACCAGATAACTGATAAACATACTCACATATTTCTAAATACACACATATTATAGATAAATAACACCCAGACACAGAATAAACCATCGTGCTCATCACACAAAATTTTATCCTGGGTGGGAATCGAACCCACGACCTCTTGCGTAGCAGTCGGATGCACTCCCACCGCGAAATTTCTCGTTTGGGTCTATGGTTCAACGATCTTTTAGGCTAATTTGTAATTTGAAGCGCTCGTGGCCCCGCGGTCTCAGTGTTCGGTAAACGATCACAGAGGTACGCATCTTTCACTATGACTGGTCGTCGGATGGGTGACCACTTTGTGGCATTTACATTTGAGAGCGTTTCCGTGCTTCGGAAGGCACGTTAAGCCGTTGGTCCCGGTTGCCAGTAAAATGGCAGTCGTTAAGCCTGGTTGACGGCCTTATAGGCGGCTTAAAAAATTTCAACAGCAGGTAGCCACAGCCTGCGTCTGTCTATTTCAACACGGCAATGGGCTCACCACCTATTACGTGGGACAGGAATCCACACGGTGAAAAGTGGGCATATAATATGCCTCTGCCACCCCTTCGGGGATAAGGCGTGATGGATATTTATTTATTTTATTTTATAATTTGTAATTCGAATACTCACTTACTTCAAGTATACCCATGCTGTCAAACCAACATTCCTGTTATGGATTTCACCATTGGGCCTTCGAATCCCTTGGCTGCATCATCCATGGGCCACACCATTACTTTATAAACAGACCAGATACTGATTATTAGACATAAAGAAAAAAAAAGTAAGGTCATTATTAATCACAGTGATTGGAATGATGTCATTATTGACAAAAATGACGAAATGATAGTAATATTGATAATTATAAAAGGAAACTGGTTTGGACACGTCCAACGAATGAATAAAGAATGATTGACGAAGAATATATATTGTGCGAAAGTAGAGGGTAGAAGGAGTCAGGGTAGGCCGAGACTTACATATGAAGACCACGTGAGCAGATTGCTCAAAAACGGAAAAGTCAAAAGTACTCGGATACCCAGACGTGCGTGTATGAAGCTATTGATGAATCTGGAAGAAGCGAAAGAAGTATGCAAGGATCGCGAAGCCTGGCGATCTGTCCTCTCTGACTACCCCGTCAGGGATACAGCGTGAAGATAGTATATAAAAGGAAACTATTATCTTCCAATTTTAATATTATATTGTATTGTCCTCAGGTCACTTCCTATACGTGGTTGCTACTAAAGTAGTCTTCCTCAAAATTATCTACGGAGCCCTATTCTTCGCACTCATCTACAAAGGCTGGCATTTCATGCTGTGGTTCATTCACTATCTAAAGAAGAAAGAACATCATATTCACATCGATGATCATCATTATGAACATGATCACGTTGAACATAGTCATTTTGATCACGGTCAATTTGATCATGGTCATTCTGATTATTACGCTAGTTTTGATAGTCAACCTTATAGTTACGATAAATATGGATACGGAAGTGATTATAAAAAGAGGATTTACGATGCTGATGGATCGTATTCAGTGAAATTAAAATGATATTTTGATGTATATAGAAGGTTATAGTCAAACCAGATTGTGGATATTATTTATAAGTAATGAGTGAATGATATAAATGTGGCGGCTTTTTGTTCCAGTCAGATATAGATCAAGGCTGTTTGTAAATTTAAAATATACTTTTAATTTAACAAAAACTATACTTCTAAGTTGATTTTGGTGTCATTCCGTTCCAACCACTATTTATTTAAATTAAAAAAAAATCTTTATTTTGCATAGACCATTTTAACGGCGCTTACAAAATGTCATACACTATTTAAAATATTTAAAGCGACCAACATGAAAAACTTATTATATTTTTATTTTTACAAGATTATACTTGTACAAGAACATGAGTTTTAGGGTACAATCGTTTGAATCCTTATGATGGGCTCCATTTTTTTACAGTTTCTTAGAAATCAAATTATCGTCATATTTTTGCAATATCTGTAAGAGCAGTCTTATTCAAAGTCAGCTTATACTAGAAAGCTGTAATTAAGTATGGATACATATATTTGTCACGTCAACAAAGTGGTAGAATAAAAATTTGTAAAAAGAAATAAGATACCTCTCCTACATGAAAAGTGTATTTACAATTTTTTTCACCTCTACTCATAATCGTCGTAAAAGTCGATATTACGGAAATAGGTTAAGTGTATTCTTATGTAACGTTAAGGTGGTTTACCAACTACCCCTAGTCAACAAGTTAAGGAAAATTGGGAAGGTGAGAGCTTGAGAGATAAAGTAAGCGATGAGACAATTTAAATACACCAGTATGTATATAAAAAAATCAGAAAATTCATTTAGGGCCAGGTTCGATAAAGTGGTTCCGTAGAAATAAGTAGGCACAAGTTAAACAGTCTTGGAAGCCCCTCCGCCTGTGCGAGATGGATGGAAGACTTAACTTGCAGTAGAAGGCGTCGGCGTAGGTGCGGCACAGGTGCTGCTAGACACGACTAAAACTGAGCTAAGAAAAAACCACATTGAAGCACTTAGTTTTCAAAATTCGAGATTGCTCTTCGCTGCATGATAAATCGGTAAGCTGTCGGAGCCGGTGGAGCCCCCATGGAAGCCTAGAAGGCGATGGGTCCTTGCGGTGTAAACCTTTTCCACCGCGTACTCCTCAGCGGGCAGATCCCAAACCAATGGAGGCTGAGTATTATTACTTCAGTCTTCCAAGGTAAGGGGTTAGTGCAAGAGTGCGGAAGCTACCGCGGCATAAAGGTTATCTCCCACACCATGAAGATCTTTGAGAGGATTATTGACTACCGGATCCGGCAGGAATGTACTCACTCGGAGTGTTAATATGGGTTCCTTCCTCACGGACCCTGTTTTTGCCTGAGGGTTGTTGCGGAGAAATACAGGACGAAGAACACGCCGTTGCACTGTCTGTTCCTAGACATGCAGAAGGTAGAAGGCCTTCTGAGTTTTTCGAGCGATGATCTGTTGGGCACTGCGTTTAAAAGGGGTTCCAGAGATTTATATTTAATAGGAAATAGGACTCCCACTGCCAACAATCCACACCCGCCTTATGTAGAAGAACGGTACTGGACTACCTACTACCTATAGGAAATAAACTATTGTGAAATGTGCTAACTACGAGATGGGCTATTTAGTTGGGGGTTATCACCTAGTACACCTCACTAGGTAATTTGAACTATAAGCGAAGGCTGCGTTTGCCATTTTAATATTATAATTATTATCAAGGTAATGGCAGACGGTGACTTGCCAACTCACCGGATGGGCCAATACAATGATACAATCGCCATAAGCAATATTAGCCTGTAAAGCGACAGAGGGCAACACCGGTGGGAGCTCCATTCTTCTCCGATTCGGATTTTTGCTTTGTCCTCGAACTCCTCCCAAACCACTCAACACTTTTTGATCAAATTTGACCCATAATACGACATCTAGCCATAGATAGTTTAGAAAAAATAAAATCGAAAATGACGGAATATTCCTCCATTTTCGATTTTATTTATCCTTCGAAAGTTTGTGTTCGGAAATAGTGACAGCAAAACGCTTCGCTCCATTTAGACTTACCGGGGACGGCAAGTGCATCTAAATATAGTAGTATATTATTTTGCAGACAGCACTGTTACAATAGTGTAATCCATAATAAACACATTTCAAATGTTTCCACCCTAAATCAGATATGCAACAATGTTATATGGTGTCAAAACTCAAATGAAATCACCATTAAAAAAAAGAACATATAAGTGTTCACTTGTAATATCAGTTTGAGTAATATTATGAAGCTATAAGTGCAAATTTTTGCTAGAGCCACCGCACTCTGACTTCTTTTAGTATCAGCAACCGGCGATTTTAAAACTGTGTCTTTGCGGATACTAAAAGAAAATAACCTGCGGAAGCCCTTAGAGTAATGTTTGCGGTCTCCCGGTTCCGGCCTATTTACAACGCTCAGAAAAATATTGAAGTAGGTTTTCGTGAAAAAGAAATTATCATTAATGTTATGGTAGATGAACGCTTCAGACTTCAGACCTTTACAGTGAATGATTTGAGAGCATAGTTTAAACGTCATATTGTAATAGTTTAATAATGACATCCTATGACATCACTTACATTCTTTTTATGATATTATCATTTTCTATTCACTGTCATAATAAGAGATTTATTTATATTAGTTATTTTTATATATGTTTTGTACAGTTTTACTCTAAGGTCTGTATTACATTATTATATTTAAATCATATAAATTTGATTTTATACCTGTCAAATTCTATGATCATAGTTAAATGATGAGGTTCTTCATTTTACCTATTATACACATGATCATATCAACTTCTTACTCGTAAACCATTAAGATACATCACGACTTAGCCGTAATTTCCACTGCTATAAGTGCAATTTTATTAATTGCACTAAAAGAAAGAAAATGGTGAAGAAAAAAACAAGAATTGAGGGTCTATAACATCTTACTCGACCAACTTAGATTGGGAGATAAAAAGTCTTACAAATTATATCTACGGATTACTTTTTACCACTTAATTCATGTTTTTATAGTTTCAATATTCCAGTCGAAACTCTTTGAATGTCAAAGACAACATTTTAGATTTTTTTTGTAGACGGATATGATCCTACTTGTACGCTAGCTGTCAATTAGGATCCCATAACTATGATCACAGATAATATGAATCAAATGTAGTTATTATACCGTCATTATGTTCTTCATTTAAAAATGACTCGCATATCTATGATCATATTTCAATGATAGT
The DNA here is from genome assembly GCA_948477245.1 of Thumatha senex. Classification (NCBI taxonomy): domain Eukaryota; kingdom Metazoa; phylum Arthropoda; class Insecta; order Lepidoptera; family Erebidae; genus Thumatha; species Thumatha senex. Next base: position 31,441,065 of record OX419728.1, on the reverse strand, counting down.
TTATTAGGGGCCTTAGTAATGTATTATTTTTTGTTATTTAGATGTACAAAAAATAAACAAATATTTCACTTTTATTCTTTGCATATTCATAATGAACTCATACGTTTAATAATGAAAATCTATCGTAGAACGAAAAGAACTGAAGTCTGGGGAGGAAGAGTATTTGTACTTCAAGAGCCCTACGGAGGTCGCTCTGACCAGCAGAGCTAAAGGAACCGTACTAAAACTATGTAGTTGAATATGCTGCCGCGGTAGCGCAGTGTAGTGTATGCGACTGCCGTGCTGAGACATCTGGTTCCAATCCTGGGCTACAACAAATATTTGTATGATCCGCAAATTGGTATTGCATATGACCTATCTTTATGTGACAAATTCGGTTCGTATTTCCTTTCGTTTCTACTAGAGATACCAGGCTTGACAAATCGACGGTTATGATGGCTTCCTGCTACCCTCTAGCATTGACACTGCTAAGTTCTCTAAGAAAGCAAACCAGCGTGAATTATTTATAGCTTCTCATCTAAGAATCCCATCATCTGAATTCCTATCTTTCAATTTGTTTTATAGTTTTAGTCAGTAATAGAAACAATAAATAATGTATGTTATGTAACAAGTAATGGTGTAGTAACACTTACCTAAGTAAGTGGTTATTGTCATAACTTGTAATCGCGTTACTTCATATTTCATCATTTATAGCGGCTGAAGTATGAGTCTTTATAGTATTTTGATATGCAGTATGTTATTGAGCAAATAAATACTTTTTGGTCAGAAGAGTAACTATTATTAACATCGCGATTTATAACGCATAGCTACTGCCAACATTGTTCTCCTTTAGTGAAACTTGGGTATGTTAGAAGATGCATGAAAGTAAATTGAATGCTGTGGTAATGCGATCACTTCGAAAATTGTGCGGAGTAACGTTGGTTGACCGAATACGTAACGAAGTGATACACAATATGGCAGGTGCGAATGAATGTGTCAGCGCTAAGCTTGAAAAAGACATGCTCCGTTAGTTTGGACCTTCGAATGAGTGAGAAACGATTGACAAAGAATATAAATTATGCAAAAGTAGAGGGTAAAAGGAGACAGGGTACATTGAGACTTACGTTTGAAGACCACGTGAGTAGATTGCTTAAAAACGTAAAGCTCAAAGTCCTCGGATATCCAGACGTGCATGTATGAAAGGATTAATGAATCTACAGGAGGCGAAAGAACTTTGCATGGATCGCAAACCTTTCTCTGATTTTCCTTCCCTAAACCTATCCTCTCTGACTTCCCCGTCAGGGATGCAGTGTCAAGATAATTAGTTAGTTTAGTTATGTACAGGAGGTGTTAGCCCTATACTTTTTTAAACCTTTGATATGATCCAATCTATCTGAGGATAACCTTTTCTAATGCCCTCAATCGACTATATTAAGTCTATGTTGATGTAGATGCTCACTCTCACAGTAATTTTGGTAAAACATCTTCTAGTAATAGCCAACCGCAAACAAAGCAAACACACACCAGGGTATTAAGCTGATTATCTTCCCATAGGTTTATTATCATACGTAGTACACCTTATCCAGTTATTGTTAGATAGTTGTACAGAGACATCGCCTAGTTTTAGATGAATTGTTTCCAATGAGTATACTCAGATGACTGAAAGAGTTCGATTCCCGTAACACTAATCTTGTGAAATACGTCAATTCATAAAATCAATGCTCCTTTCGGAGAATCCAAATTTCAAATCCAATCCCATTTATTTTACTTCTAGGGGCTATTAATGAAAATTTACATTTAAAATTTTACATGACATTTATCTACGTCCTAAGAATTATAATATTACAAGTAGGTTTTACGTGATAATGTTAGGTTCACATTTTACTAATTCGGGACTTGATGAGTTCCCAAGCCTACTTACTACCTATATTGCTCTTACCAGAAAGTTATACGATTACCGGATACGTTAACAACTTTGTCAATTCTGAGTTTCAGACACACGCTTATGTATTAACCTGCTAGGGATGTCAAACATACATTTATTAATTATAAAAAACAGCGTAATAGACGACTTCATATATTATTTATACTGTTCATTGATGGCACTTGGTGGAACTTGCTGCATATATTAAAAAAACACCACTTGTACTATTCCATAACATTTATAATATACTTGTGCTGCAATCCGTTGTTAGAAAAGATATTACTACTGGATACAAATTGGGATGAACTGTCCAACTTTGTTTTGAACAATAAGTTCAGAAATTAGTCTTTAAAGGATGTCTACTGGACGAAGTGTTGCGTATCGACGATTCCCTTTGACATTCATCGATACATTATTCATCAAATTTTCGGTGACTTTGATAGTTACCACTATAAGCTTTCATTCGATTATATGTCAAAAAATTATAAATTGTGTAGCTGCTCGGGATGAAATTATGTTATTTTTTAATAGAGACATCCCTATAGTATTGTCATATCCGTTACGACAGGGGGGTCGAGAATGACGGGCAAGGGCATCTAAATTTGGAGCTAATTGTAATAGATTGCTCCTCTCGTCTCACTAAATCAACAATATAAACGGTGGAAGTAGTTCAAGGGGGGCTATATAAATACCTATTGTCTTTTTGAAGACAATAAAAATTTATAAGTTATATTATTTTTATTCGGAGATCTTCAGAGTTTAAATCAACCTTACCTGATGACTTACGCCAAGCTCAGACTGTGTAGAAGATGAGATGTCAGGAGGCTTAAATACTATTTTTTATAAAATTTCAAGATGGACTTTTAAGTTGACATTTTGAACGCAACCATAACTATATAAAGTATATAAAGTTAAATTTATACTATACTAGATGACCCCCACAGCTTCGCCCGTGGCATAATTCGAAGTCCCGTCGCACCTATTTAATCCCGTCGCTTATAAAGTCTACAGAAATGCATAAAAATTTGCCCGATTTCTTTACATTTATGACTACTGCTCCGCTGCCCAGGGTAGTAGCGTGATGATATATAGCCTATAGCCTTCCTCGATAAATGGGCTATCTAACACAAATAGAATTTTAAAATCCGACCAGTAGTTCCTGAGATTAGCGCGTTCAAACAAACAAACACACTCTTCAACTTTATAATATTAGTACTGATCTATATATATAAAAGAGAGTCCTGTTAGTTACACTATTTATAACTCAACAACGGGTGTAACGATTTGGCTGAAAATTGGTGGGGAGTTAGCTTGAACTTAGAGACGGACATAAGCTTCTTTTTATCCCGGGAACAAGTTCCTGTGGGAAACGGGAACGGGAAAACTTCTCTACGCGGCTGAAGCCGCGGGCGTCAACTAGTAGGTATATAATCATTGAAGTTATCATATTCAAAATAACCCTTATAGGGGGGATATGGTTTGAGTATATAATATCTATATAAGCGCTGTGTATAGATGTAATTGGTAACAGGTTCTTGAAGTGTATGCTTAAGTGTTAATAATTTAAGCTTAATGTTAATAGGTATAGTATAATCTGATATCTGTTTCTGTACCTATTAAAATAAAATAAAAAAATAAAATCTCGAGCAAATATGATCACGTTTCACAATTCAGAACCCATTTCTTAAATAAATGGCTACCTTTACGGCTTATATTATAATCACGACTTCACTGAGGATCTCATATTTTTTTATGGGCATGAAACCAGAGGATTATGATATATACCAATATGTGTGCCGCCCGTAAGACCTCCAACTTGTCTTACTAAACGACTAATATTTTACTTGCAGAATCTATACTAATATTATAAAGCTAAAGAGTTTGTCTGTTTGTTTGGTTGAAGGCGCTAATCTCAGGATATGCTGCTCAGATTTGAAAAAATCTTTTCGTGTTGGATAGCCCATTTATGGAGGAAAGTTATAGGCTATATATCATCATGCTACTTGCCTGGAGAGCGAAGCAGTAGTCATAAATGTTGGCAAAGCAGGCAATAATTTATAAGCGACGGGATTAAATAGGTGCGACGTGAGTCCGAAGTATGTCACGGGCGAACCCATTGTGTCAACTCGTGAGTTAAAAACGTGGTTTCCAAAGTAAGTAAATTCCCATAAAGTAAATGCGACAAACGGTTACAACTGGGTGACCTAAGTGTACACAGCCACACAATAATCGTACGTTTTAAACTTTAGATAAACTCCACACATCGTTATTCAACAAATAACACTCGGTGTTTAGCCGTAAATCGCGTACAATGGCTATCATTCTGTTGGAGAGCTTTGTCGACAGCTATAACCCGGGGCCGGCGGTGGCGCGTAAACTGGATGTGTTTTTATTGTTGGAACGTGATTTAAATAGTATTTTATAGTTGCGCTAAAACTAGGCATTGTATTTATAGTCGGTATAGATATAAAAATCTAGATTTTGTTAGCAAAATATCATTATAGGTGGGACTCAGCAACGTGTTCGGGAACGAAACATTTCTGAAAGTTGGTATGACAGACGTACGACGAATGAAATTCTAGTGCTGGCGGTCTTATTGGGATGGGGTGGTCACACATCAGACATAGTCCATTTTATTTCATTTTCAACAAGTTGTGGTTATCTGCTGAGGAAGTTGTCAAGCCGCCTTTAACTTAGCGTAGTGAATACAAATTTACTGCCGTGACCAACGTCTCAACGTGTATTCTGCATGGAGTAATCAAAAACAAACAAATTTTGTGGATCTAGAGAAAGCATTTGATAACGTTGTGAGAGAAACGCTGTGGGACTTGCTGCCCGGATATGGTGTGGACGGCTCGCTACTGCGGGCAATACAGTCGCTTTATAGGGACTGTAAGGCTTGCGTGCGAGTAGGAGGGAATGTGTCACCTCTTTTTGATGTCTGTACAGGCGTCAAACAGGGATGTGTCATGTCCGCCTGGATGTTCATAGTGTATCTGGACAGTTGCCTGCAGAAGTTGAAAGATTTTAATATGGATGTGAATTTGGGTGACTTTACAGTAAACTGTCTACTGTACGCTGATGATGCGGTGCTCATGGCCTCATCAGAAGCCGACCTTCAGGCATTAGTCACTAATATGAAAGAGGAGTGTGAAAGTAAGGGTCTTCGCTTGAATGCAAGTAAAACTAAGGTTCTAGTATTTGAAAGAGGTGACGTAAGAACTAAATGCGAGATTAGGGTAAGCCAGGAACGTCTAGAGCAAGTGAATGAAATTGTGTATTTAGGAAGTATGTTTAGCGCGGATGGAAGATGTGATTCGGATGTAGAACGGCGAGTAGCTGCCGGAAACAAAGTTAACGGTGCTTTGTCCCAGTTAGTAAAGCGACAAAGCATCGTAAAAGAAGCACGCATGGCGATTCATAACGCATTGCTAGTGCCAACTTTGCTTTACGGTAGTGAAACCTGGGTATGTCAGCAGATGCATGAAAGTAAATTGAATGCTGTGGAGATGCGATCACTTCGAAAATTGTGCGGCGTTACCTTGACCGACCGAATACGTAACGAAGTGATATGCAATATGGCAGGTTTGAATGAAAGTGTCAGCGTTAAGCTGGAAAAGGGCGTGCTCCGTTGGTTTGGACACGTCCAACGAATGAGTGAGGAACGATTGACGAAGAATATATATTGTTCAAAAGTAGAGGGTAGAAGGAGTCAGGGTAGGCCGAGACTTACATATGAAGACCACGTGAGCAGATTGCTCAAAAACGGAAAGGTCAAAAGTACTCGGATACCCAGACATGCGTGTATGAAGCGATTGATGAATCTCGAAGAAGCGAAAGAAGTATGCATGGATCGCGAAGCCTGGCGATCTGTCCTCTCTGACTACCCCGTCAGGGATACAGCGTGAAGATAGTTTTTTATTTAAGTAATCAAAAACCTATAAACGTAAGTGACAGAAACATTTCCCTTTAATTTTCTTCAGAGGTATTAGATGAACGTCAAATTACTAAACATTAAATAAAAAAAATATAAAAAACTTGATGATTTAGATGTTTAATTTTTTTACAAACATTGGAACCTATTTGCACAGTCACAATATTATGATAGTGACTTATGTAACATATGTACATCACGACATAATTCTATGCCTGCTGAAGTATCCTACGCCGAACTGCGTTCATAAACAATTATAAGTTTCAGTTTCAATAATATTTGGTATTAAATTATGATCAGGTTATAAGAAGTTACTGCAGTAGAATGTACTCGCAATACAATATGTTGGCGTAAATGAAGACACATCGCACAGTGTACAGCTGCCCTTACAGCAACTAAGGAAGGCGATCTGCAACCTTATTCATCAACAACAACCGCGAGCGCGACCACTCTGACACGACTGTCCGACTAAGAAGAGTACAAGAAGTTTGTAAGGACTGTACGAGTATATGGTGTTATTCCAAATATAATATTTGTAATTTTGCGGATCCAAAAATATAAAAAAGTTTCAACCCTTCTTTCGGGATATACCTTTGAACTGCCTCCTCGGTAAAATATTTATAGATGAAACGTTCAAAGGTTAATTATAAAAATTTTAGATAAATTTGTTCGACCGGGTTAATTATTGGCTTCGTTTTAACTGACGTTTAATCTCAAAAACCAGCTGATATCGGCTATAAATCTGGGAGTTTTGGTAGAACCCCTTTGTTTTTTAGTAAAAGTATATTTGTTTATAGAAAAAATAATCAATTGCCGCGAGTATAGCGAGCGCATGAATTTAAAACGATAGATTCTGTCACCACAAGGTTTGTATAAAAGAAAGAATTTACTGACGCCAAGGGTTCTGTACCAACTTGTAGTAACGTATCGTTTGCCATTTTCCGAAACAGATCCTTACAGACAGATACTTAACAGACATTTTTCTTACGTGGTTTTTAACAAATTTCTCCATCCAAAGGTTGCTTGTAAGAGATTGCTATTTAGCGATAAGGTCGCCCCCTGTACATTTATAAAGTTGTCCTCTCATTGCATGATTTATTTTTATATTGGTGTGCAATAAAGTTTTTCTATTCGATCCGTTGGCATTGGTGTAGTGGAACCTTGATGATTCAATGTCAAATATGAAAAAAAAAAAGTGAATTCCTGTTTTTTCATTAGCCTAGATTCAGATTCAGATTCATTTATTTACAAGAATGTAGATATTACAATGATGATCTTATAATTATGAAGCCCCATGTTTACATTCTACCACTGTAGTGTGGTGTGTAAATATTACATTATATACAAAAACAAAAGACAAGACGTATTATGAATATTGTATCGAATTATGTTAATTTAAACAGTGGACGACAAAGATTGAGAAAAAGTTTAATATGGCTGCTCTTTTTAAGGTAAAAATATAAAAAGAAAAGAGTAGGCTTTTTAATCGCCTCATGAAATTCTAGTAGGTGACTGACTGGAATAGTAAAATTTTAAGTGAGAAGCTTTGTACGTTGGCTCTTTGATATAATATAATCTGTAGGTGTTATTTACCATTTCAATAGACCCAAGCCAATATAGAAGAAAGATTATTTAAGTGATACAGAAACAGGGCACTGAGCTAATTTTTGTTAAAATAATTTCAGGTCATAATTGTAACTGGTGTGAATTTTTTGTCAACCTGTTTATCATATTTTTTTATTATATTAACTTACTTTTACTGTAAAATATATTTTAAAAATTTTCAAATACAGACGATTTGATAAGAATAACCGTTACATTTCTTGACCGAGTTTTACTCACGTAATTATATTCACAAAATACAAAAAAATGTGAGTCTTGTAATGAAAGTTAAATAAGAAAATCTAATGATTATGTAATCTAATGAAAATATTTATATTATTTTGTAGAATCATTCATAATGACGTTCATAAAATACTATGTGACCTAAATGAAGAAAGATAAATTTTTGCTTTTATGGAATATTATTTTTCTATTAAATATACGTTTTAACAGGAGTATCAAATATAATGATTATTACCCGTAGTTTAGTAAAACTTAACAAAACATGTGCTGAATTGTTTATCATCTATCAGCACAAACCATCCATCAGGCTCACATACAATAATTCAGAACGCACTCCGGTCTATGCAAATGAGGTCTTAAAATATTACAGCCGATGCTCATACCTTCTCAGTATATCATTTAGATTTACACTCCACATTTACATACACACGAGTTTTTTTTTAGTCAGAATTATTACCTTAAGGAGTCGAATGAAATAGAAAGACGTTCCATAATAAATAACACTTTTATTCATGGCGCAAACTTTCAAACAAATACAATAACTTATAACAACGATTCTTTAAAACCTAACAATTTGAATGCATTAACTCATATTAACTATTATTGTTTGTACTAAACAATATGTTCACAAACACATTTCCTTGATGAGTCGCATTCAAAAATATTCGCTTCAAGGACTTTCAGTCGCTTAAAAGCTGTTCTCAGTCTTAGTTCACTTAGTTTACTTCCTATTCACTCGTCTTGTTCAATCAATGCATAATCTAGCCCGTTGTTTTCGAGACCTTTCGTTACTTCGTTGTCCTTTGCCGTTTTTACAGAGGTCTTTAACTCTTTCTTCCTAATTTTTCCAACGTGTGTTGTTGCTTCCACTAATTCTAACTGTTCCAATGGAGTAGATGATGATGATTGTACAAGAAGGTCCGATACCACTTTTTTCTCAGTGCTAGTCTCAATTTTTTCATCTATCTCTGGTTTCACTTCTGGATTTTCTACTTTATCTGGTTGTTTCGTTGGCAATAACACTTCTATAGGAACTTCTCTCTCAGGTAGTGGGGGTGGTACGTCATGTTTAGGGACTGATACACAAAGAATACCATTTTCTTTTAGCACAGCAGTCACTTCTTCTTGTTTACTACCTGGTGGCATAACAAATCTTTGTACAAAATGGTTAGTTAAGAAAGGTTGCTCATTATTCTTATCCTTGTGCTTTCCTTCCACAATAATATATCGGTTTTTCACTTTAATCCGCAATTCATCTGGCTTAAATCTTTTCACGTTCAGGCTCACACGGAATTTCTCCTTGTCTGATACAATGTGAGGCTCGTCCCATGCATCTTCAACATCTAATGCAGCTGCAGCTTTGAAGAGTTGACTCCATGGCCACATATAGTGGTAAGATAATGTGTGGGTTAGATGCTTGTCTATCAAAGAAAACGGATCGTCAGCTCTATGCCTGTCTCCTCCTCTGTCACGACAAGCAACAGAGGCTAAAAATGCGAGGAGTAAAATATATTTCTGCATTGTTCACGTTGCTTTCACTTCGTATTACTTACTATGTCGGCAGCAGTGAGGCGAGAGCTTATATAGGTTTGCTTGGCTTTCGAGAATGTACGAGCGTCCATTGATAACTGCAGCGCGTGAGCGGTATAATCCAGTTGTCAAAAACATTTGGAAAGTTTATACATCAAAACCAAGAGTTTCTTTGTTTTGTGATTTATTACTTCATGCTTAATTAGTACTTTAATTTAAATTAACTGGAAATCTCGAATGTATAATTCTTTGTAATTGTAATAAGATAGTAAATATAATTCGATTATAGTTGGTAAATTGTAGAGTATTCTAGAATATTCTTATACCAACGTATGAGTATGTTTAATTACCTTTAATAGGTTCTTAACATTGAATGATTGCCTTGAATAGACCTATTTAATTAGAAATATAAATTTTGTTGTAGTCGCTTAGCCAGGTAAAACTGTTATTAAATTTAACTTGTAGCTATCAAATCTTTTTAACTTACTATATAGAAGGAAGTATCTTTCTTTTAAAGGGCTGACGGGTCTGATGTGTACATAAGCAACGGTTGGTTAGGACTCAAAGAGCTTGCTGGGATTAGCTCATAACTAGCATTACGATTTCGACAAAGCCAATTAAGGGTATGTGCTGGGTTGCAGGGTGTCCTCTTTGCCTTAATATTCCTTTAGGTGGTAGCAAACCATTAAAATTGGGTTATATTTCATTTTACCTTTTGAGAACATGATTTGTCACTAGTTTTCTTATATGTCACACTCAATTAACTTAAGTCATAAAAAATTTGAAATTTAATAATAGTGCTTCTATTTCACATTATCAAACACCAGGTTTTCAACTCCAGCGCAATTTGTTTCCATAGAATACACACACATAAGATTGTAAGCTGCGGGCATTGACCGCGTCTGTGTGCGCCGTACCGTTAGCACAACAGCACTGCATTTATTTTTTAGGTCAACTTTTACTCTCAAAACTACACAATCGAACTTTCTTACGTTTAGTACATTATCTTGCTATTGTGATTGGTAATCACCTTTCTAATCTATTTGAGCATATAATATTGAATAAAAATAGATTTTTTGATGTCTGTTCAATGTTAGTCACTATTTATAAATTTGCACTTTTGATGTGTGTTACCTACTTTACTGTAAATTAACTTTAACGTTAAGGCCTAAAGTAATGAGTATTTTAAACTAATTGGTCACGGCCCTGTTTAAATTCTGAGTGAAAAGTGAGCCACCGTAATTTCTATTAGCTTTTTTTTACTATTTTCCTTGTAGTTGAGTAAATGTATTCTGAATTCTGAGTAATACTATCACTTCCTGTTGATACTATTGAACAACATCTAAGAGGTGTATTTAGTAAACATATGTAGTTGCAAACTAATTTAGAACCATGCTATCAATATGTAGGTAATTGTTTTGGACTCATAATAATTTTATAAACTTGCTTCTTGGTTCCACAACTTCATACTGGTATGACCCGATATTTGTTTGTAATGTAGAGTAAAACAAATGCCGCGTCATGTATCTCAAATTTGACCACACGATTTGGACTGAGTTGGAGGTATAAGGTAATGGAAATAAAAACAAATACTTAGCCGACTTGAGCACTCATTTGAAACAGAACATTATAATAATTAAATAAATAAATATATATCCATCACGCCTTATCCCCGAAGGGGTGGCAGAGGCATATTATATGCCCACTTTTCACCGTGTGGATTCCTGTCCCACGTAGTAGGTGGTGAGCCCATTGCCGTGTTGAAATAGACAGACGCAGGTTGTGGCTACCTGCTGTTGAAATTTTCAAGCCGCACATAAGGCCTTCAACCAGGCTTAACGACTGCCATTTTACTGGTAACCGGGACCAACGGCTTAACGTGCCTTCCGAAGCACGGAAACGCTCGCAAATGTAAATGCCACGAAGTGGTCACCCATCCGAGGACCAGCCATAGTGAAAGTTGCGTAACTCAGTGATCGTTTACAGAGCACTGAGACCGCGGGGCCACCAGCGCTTCTATAATTCATTATAACATCATATTTAAGATACGAAGAAAAAATCTAAATAAATAGAAAAATAAATAGTTAACTAAGTGGGAAGTCTAGCTTGTGTGTATTTATGAACAAATAAAGAGCCTTAACTTACTTCGTTCATCCGACTGCTACGCAAGAGGTCTTGGGATCGATTAACAACCAGGAAAAACTTTGTGTGATAAATACGATGGTTTATTTTGTGTCTGGGTGTTATTTATTTATAATATGTATGAATTTAGAAATATATAGTCATGTTCATCAGTTATCTGGTTACCATAGTACAAGCTCTGCTTAGTTTGGAATCAGATGGCTTTGTGTGAGTTGTCCCAAGGATACGATACGATTTACATTACTTTATCTCTAAGGGTTTGTTTATATCTATGTAGGTACGCCATTATTCCTATACGATAAAGTAAACATTAAATTTCTTTCAATAGAAAGTGAACAAACTATTTATCTATCTTAATTGGTAGTAATTATACAAAATTTTAAAATATGTAAACAATGCCATATTATAATAACTAAATAAGTTATTCAAATCTGAATTTAAAGGCCTTAACCTCCTAACAGCATAACTGCTGCTTGACGAACGAAGCAACGACATAGGCGCCCTTAAAGTTTTAGGAGATCAGACGGCAGTCTCTTACACCAAATTAAAAAAAAAACTAAATATCAGCATAGCAGCTGCTCCTAGCGGCGAAATAGAAGTGGACCTCAGGTTTTAAATATAGGTAGAATTTGACAGCTATCGGGAGTACTTACTATAATTAAGTTTAGTCGACTGTTCTCACATAACTCCAAAGAACAATGTAAATTAATTATTGTAAGCCACACATACATTTTAAAAGAATATCCATGGAGTTTCTTTCCAGATTATTCTCCATGAAGGGTAGGCCTTGGAACTGGCAACTAGAATTACTCTCATTTTGATTATTGTCATGACTATTCGTAAATATCCATCACGCCTTATCCCCGAAGGGGTGGCAGAGGCATATTATATGCCCACTTTTCACCGTGTGGATTCCTGTCCCACGTAATAGGTGGTGAGCCCATTGCCGTGTTGAAATAGACAGACGCAGGCTGTGGCTACCTGCTGTTGAAATTTTTTAAGCCGCCTATAAGGCCTTCAACCAGGTTTAACGACTGCCATTTTACTGGCAACCGGGACCAACGGCTTAACGTGCCTTCCGAAGCACGGAAACGCTCGCAAATTTAAATGCCACAAAGTGGTCACCCATCCGAGGACCAGCCATAGTGAAAGTTGCGTACCTCAGTGATCGTTTACCGAACACTGAGACCGCGGGGCCACGAGCGCTTCAACTGACTATTCGTAAGTGCGTTAAATGGTCTACATGAATAAAATATTTTTGATTTTGATTTTTTGATTGATGATAAAGTTCTATCATAATAACAAAATAGCGGTATAAGTATTACTTAATTCAGAATCCAATAATATTTTAAGTGGCATATAGTCCATACCGGAAAACATAAATTACAGCTACGAGTATGTTTACTTCGCAAGAGAAAATTAACGCATGGCACAGTTTTGTAATAGTATGAGAGTATACCAGGTCGTTGACTTTTGAGTGTCATGATGACTCAATCGTCAACTTGTTTCAACGATCGTGCATCAAGGAATAGTCGATATATTGTTTTCAAAATGTAATCAACTCTCTTTGGAAAGTACGTGCAAATCCGTTGAAATCTGGTAAACCACTGTAATGAACTAAATCAAATAAGAACAAACATATATGCTTGAAGATAGCTAATAATAGAAAGTACAGTATACAGTACTTACGCTTAGATGAAAACTTTAAATCTAACATACTTTACCGTATAAACTACGTGTCCACGCTTGTGGCTTCACCCACGTATTATTTTACTACCGTTATCCCTCAGGAACCAAATCACAATCGATCAACCTAATGTAATGTGGTTGAGTAACGAATACCTCAAACTTTCACATTTTTTTTATACCACTGAGGTGGCAGACAAGCATACGGCCCGCCTGATGGAAAGTGGTCACCGTAGCCTATGAACGTATGCAACACCAGAGGTGCAGCACTCGCGCTGCCGACCCTTTATAAACCTTCTAAGACCCCTTTTGAAGAACCCCATACTAATATAAGTAGGTGTTAAATATGTTCAATAAATAAAATCTCTCTTCAGTAGTCTGTTCTCAAAGCTAAAAATTAATTAGAAATACGAACACGAAGCGACATTATCGCGGTTCACCAAACCGGTACATTTTGTTTGCTGACGCTAGAGTTGCGTGATTGGCATTACAGGTTGGTGTAGGTTTTCGTCATTGCGTTGCGTATCATATCCTTCATGTAGTTGAATGAAATTCTACTTTAGTTGTAATAATTGCAAGGTGCAAATTCGTTTGACAAGTTACGAACATATAAGTCAGTCTATTTTCTAGAATAGTTCACTGTATCTGGTTCATAAAATAGTCGTATATTATGAATGTTATCAAGCAATTGCGAGACTTTTCTACGCAAACTCAAGGTTTAATTTTATGCAACGAATTTACGAATATAGAATATTCGAGTAATTTCGATCGGTTTGACATACCCTAATATTGTAAACAAACAAAATGCAACAGGTCTCTTATGCACTGGTAACTTATTAGCTACATTTGGGGAATATGAACGATTTAAATTGTGGAGTAAGGAGATCCACCAAAATCTCCGGTTCCCAAGCGACATTTGCTGCTAGCGGTGCTCCTACTGACTGATAGACGACGTACCTTTCCGGAATCGGAAGATCAGGCAGTAACTCTCAAGAATGCTGAAAATTAAAAACTAAAGGATAAACTACTTTAAACTATTACATACATACATATTATCACGCCTTTATCCCCGAAGGGGTAGACAGAGGCATACTATAGGTACACCCACATTTCACCGTATGCATTTTTGTCCCACATAACAGCGGGTGAGCCCATTGCCGTGTTGAAATTGACTGGTGCAGTTTGTGGCAACCTGCTGTTGAAATTTTCAAGCCCCCCATAAGGCATTTAACTGGGCTTAACAACAACAATTTTAATGGCGTACTGAGCGCAAAAACCGCAGTACGTGAAAGCTCTCTACTCACGCAGTGACTCCCGGCCATACACAGATGGATGGGTTAAGAATAGTTTTTGTCGGTAGGAGTCCGGCATAGCATCCAAGAGGATTTCACATGAAAAAAAGGGGTAGAAAGGTATATTAGCCTTGAGTACTAACTAACTTGAAAAAAAAAAAAATATTCTTTCATCGGTATTATGATGAGTGCAAAATGATTATCCTTGAGTGCAAACTTTCTGCGTTACTACATATCCCGAGACCAGGTTCCTGTGAGAAGTGGGAACCGGAAAACTTCGCAATGCGGGCGAATCCACGGGCATTAACTATCAATTATAAAACAAGATTAATCAGGCATCAAAGGACTTTATGTACTCAAACGAGCAAGCGAGTATGGTAGATTAAATGTAACCTCTTTAAAAATTCACAAACGAGGGTACACCGTACAGCATTTTTACAAAGTCGGTGATGCGTGCATTACTAATCTATTGGTAACGACCTTCCATACATCTACAACATGATTTTTTTTCTAGTTTGTCACACTATAGATTTTTCCACACCATTTATCGCATGAAAAGTCTGTGAAGTATATAGCTGGGGTGACATTGATGGACAAAGAAAGGTACTCTTACTTCGTGATAAGGGAACATTTCGGCATAACAGAAGATGTAGTGACTGAGACAGTAAAAGGGACGCTCAGGTATTTTGGACACTTGATGAGAATGGATCAAAATAGATTAGCAAAACATATTTTTCGCGAGAATCAATACGTAAATTGGTAGAACTCGGCGGACGTACGTCGATCAAATCTGTTACTAGTAGAAAAAAAGGCCAGTTCAAAAGTTAACCGGCGAGCATGTATGAAAAAACATATGAAAGCAGAAAAGCGCAATTACTATAACCAGTGGAAAGACATAGTCTCTGCTTACCCCGATGGGATACAGGCGTGATATTATGCATGTATTTTTATTGCATTTTTTCCTAATTAGGGTTGTCCTTGTTTTACTACTTAATTAAATTACGAAATAAACTTCAATTACGTATTATATTATTAACGGTAATTGTGAAATTTCATCATTTCAAAGTTTTAATTGGCAGAGTTTTTTTTATATCTTTCTCAGTTTGGCGGACCCTTCCTTTTTTAAGTTTATTTTTGTTTAAAGCCTTTATAGGTGGCTCCAGATATTTAAACAGTAGGTAGTCACAACCTGCACCTGTCCATTTCAACTCTGCAATGGGATCACCAAAGAGTTAAAAGGTGGTTGTATAGTTGTATAGTGAGCCTCGGCCTACCCTGTTGGATATAAATGGGTACGTGACTATAGTGTATATATGTTCAACGCAATAATACTGTTTTTATCGTGTGGAAAATCTCACTGTCATACCGGAATTAAACAAACTAAAATCACACACAACTACCTATCCGTGTAGTAGCGCTAGGTGCTTCGGGTATCTCCCAAGTAGGCTATCCCAGGATTCTCGGCAAACTTTGGCCACCATCGTAGCATCAACTATAGTTTCGGGAGTTGAAATGTTGTTTTTATAGTTCTGGTGTGACTATACGTCAGAAAGGTAATAACTAAGGTGTTTTTTAGACCTATATGCGTTCGTGAACGACATATGTCGATGTGAGCATATTACATACTGACGTGCATTTCACGGACAAAACAACGACACAAAGGAAACGCACTTGTGTGTGTATTGTTATTGTTGAAAACTAACTTTGCAAATGTTTTGTGAGAAATAGAAACAAAAGAAGGAAGTGTGTTTAAAAAAAAAAAAGAATATGTTCTATGTATTACTCTCTCAGAAATCATGTAACTGCAATAGGTATGATACACTTTTAAAAAGTATATTCCTTCTTAAATGTAAGAATTTTGACACCACTTACTGATACAAAGTGGCTGTAAGTAGTAAGTATAGATCAAAGGTGGCTGCAGAAGCTAGTCAACGTGGGGCTCTTAGTGTTTCAAGAATATCATTAGATGTTACACTTCCACTGACTCTGCCCTTCTGCAGCTTATGTACCTATACCTATCTTGACTTGATTGACCAGACCTGAAAAACAACTAACTGAAAACAGTTATGCTTTACTGAAAGTTTGTTGTCTTTGTACTTGAAATACACATTAAACTTTATCAAATATATAAGATTAAGCTGGAATAGGAAATGATTTTCTGAATTCAGCTCCGCTTAATCTTATCATCATCATCCGAGCGTCTGCCCCAGTTGCGTCTCGCAACACCCGTGGTCCGCTTTCCTACTTTAACTCCTCCACTTTGAAGGTTTATCGGCATTCGCTGTGGTGAGATCTTTGGCACGCATGTCATCCTTTATGACTTCCAGTCAGCACCGCGTCTCGGCGGGACCGACATGGCCAGTAATTTGTTACCCACGTAGCTCGGCGGTTGTCTCTAGACGTGGCCATACCAGAGAAGGCTATTGCAGCTTATCTGCAATGTCACAGACGCGAAGGCTGCCGCGGATGCAAGAGAATCAGTAAATCAATAATCCCAGCTTTACAAAATGGGAGACAAGACAAAAAAAATATATAACATTTACAGGATCAAATCGGTCCAAAATAGTCCACTATCGAACGTAATTCACTTTCAATTACTTTGCGAGGATGAAATGACTTATATAATGCTAGATTTTACAGTTGCACTTTTATTTAGTTCAACTCTCGTTTGAACTTTAAACGTTATCGCCAAAAGAGTACTAAAACCATAATATGAGGAAAGTACAGTCAGCTTCAAAATTGTATTAAAATTATTTTATTCTCAATTTACACCAGGAGATATCTACCATATCAACAGTATGAAACTTAAAAAAAAAATAGTCATCAGCTCAAATCAGTCCACGTATCAGATAAAAATTGCATTATATGATAGTAAAGTGTCTCGTTCTTTCAACTGATATAAAACTGTTACAAAAGTTGAAGGTTACTCTCAAGGTAAACATAATAAGATGAGGCTGACGGCGACCCTAAGCTCGTAAGCATAATTAAAGATTTAAGCTTAAGGAAACATTCACCGGTTTATGTTTCTACCGTTTCTATAATTATTTTCTGACCCCAGGAATTTATTTTTATTCTTACTTACATTACTATTTATTTTTGTCCCTCGAGAGTCAGGGGATAACGTTACTTCATTATGAGGCTAACGCATCACCTCGAGGGCACAGTAAAATTAACTTTTTCAATTAGTCCTAAGATCCAATATCTTAGGGATCCACGAAAAAGCGCACAAGGATGAATGGGACTTTATTTAAATACATGGCTCAAGTAAAAAATAAAAAGGTTTTCACAGCGGCATCGTCATAGTCCACACTAAATGTAAACTTTTGCAACATTAGAGGAATGCACACCAACATCAACGCAGTCCACCACCACATTGAGACTGCGCAGCCGACTTTATTTTTCTTGAAGGAGACAAAGGTATCATGCCCGGACGATACATTTTACTTGATGTACCCTGACTACAAGCTTGAGTACAACTTCAGGCGACAAACCGGGGTATGTATGTACGTCCGGGATGATATCTGCTGTCGCCGTCTCAAGAGTCTTGAAGGCAGGGTTATGGGTGTGCGTGGATCAAGGGGTCTACGCGTGCATTTACAGGTCTTACAACGGTGAAGTGGCGGCATGTATGGCACTACAAGATGGTAGATTCGGATGGACTGAGAGAGTTCTTTGCATAATACCCGTGGCTTTGCTTCACTTAAGACGATGTGGACTCATGCGCTGCAGCAGTTGCTGAGGGGATCTTGGCGGATAAGACCAGCAGTACGGCTTCCGTCACAGTCGTTTGACTGGCAATGTTCTTGTGTACCTCACACACCGCTGGGCGACGGCTATCGAGAGTAAGCGAGAGGCTCTAGCAGTAAGTTTCGATTTCTCTAAAGCCTTTGACCGGGTCTGGCATCGCGGTCTTTTATCAAAATTGCCCTCCTATGGACAGCCCCGGGAAATTTGTGGCATTAAAAATAGTTGTTTTCATTTATTCGACTAAAGTTTGAAACCACAACAGAATGATCAGTATGAAAAAAATGATAACTTTAAGTCACGTCATACCTTAAAATTTAAAATTATATTTAGCCACTTTGGTGATGAAAAACGGGAGCCCTTTCGATCGCATAATTTTTTTCAGCATAATGTAGTTTGGCATAACAGTTTCAGCATAAAGTTTTCTCGCATAAATTATGATAAGCAGAGTGTTATAAACGCATAATGTTTTTATTGGCATAACTTTAACTTACTCTAATTTTTTTTTATAATATCAATCAGCATACATGTTAAAGGGCATAATTGTAATACGCCTAAAGATAATTTATCATAAAATACAAAACGCATAATGGAGGTATGCTAACAGTTTAAATCAAAAATGAATAATAAATTTGACCAAGAATATTTAAGAACTGATAAGACACAATTGTAAATGGTAATCATCTCACTCATAGCCAAGTTTGTAAGCTGTAACATAGGAATGATATTTTTTAAGTTTATTAATTTTAGACTAGTCTTGAGCAAAGTCGTAAATAGGTACGACGACGAGCGAAGCGAGGAGGAGTGTTAGGTCACTTGTGACCACAACGTGCGAGCAGAACTGAATTGCTCGTTTTAATCTACCTACTTCTTTTGTATTTTATTTATATATTCTATATATAAGTGTTGACATTTTAATCTTCACTATAGTGACTATTGAGACTTTTAATCAGAGGGCAATTCAATCTTAGACAGTTCCAGCTTAGATATAAATATAAAAATATGTACTCGTTAACATTTTGATATTCTATATGTGTCTTGTAATCTTTATGCCATAGAATGAGATGCCAATATATGTTATGATTAGTAATCGTTATTTAAAAAAAAATATGCGTAAACATTTTATGCGGGTATATCATTTTTATAAAGAAGTTATGGGAAAATAAAGTATGCCTAAAGATTTATTCTGTTTGAACGTTATGCGAAACGAAGAGTATGCCAAAAAACGTAATGCAGTTTAAAGTTATGCCTCTAAAATTTATGCAGCCCAATACGGACCCATGAAAACCTGCCTCTTTTTTGACTTTTTCAACGATGTCACGTTGAAAAATTAATCCTGTATTTACTCTTCTAGGTTCAAATTAGACCTACAATTTTTTTTTCATTTGTTTCACAATTTTTCGTACCCAGAACATAACGCGTTAAGCTGCCATTTAGACCAGCCAGAAAGTGCTTTAAGTCGCAGGGTGTGACTGCTGATTCTGAGACAAACATTTGTCACAATATACGAAAGTGTAAAATTTGTGATAAAATATTGCTTAAGTGGTTTTGAACACGCCAGTACCGTTGAGTCACTATGTGAAAGTGAAATATTATTGTGAAAGCGATAGGTTTCGATACATCATGTTATGAACGCAGATGAAAGCAGGTTCAAAGTTAAAAAGCTAGATATTTCATTGTTTATAAATATTTTTAGCTGGTTGGTATTACAACATACCTATACCTATTGTGGGACATTTTCGTTTTACACGCCGTCGCGTCGTCCAGTCCAAAGTATTTAGCCAATATAAGCTTGTGTTATGGGATCTAGAAGACTGATCTTGTGATGATATATGATTTTGTGGATTGAGGTCTACAATATGGGGTTCCTCAAAAGGGCCCTTACGGTCGTTATCTCAAAACATTTCTCAAAACTCAAGAAACGTTACCCTCCAACGTTTCTTGAGTTTTGAGAAATGTTTTGAGATAAGTTTTATAAGGCGAAACTAACCTCAAACGTTTCCTGAGTATTAAGTTTCATTTTGTAATACGGCCATTAAAATGGTTTTTGCAGGGCAGACCCTGCTGAAACACCAGCTGATGCGGACATCAGTTCTGGTGTTTCAAACATCCCATAAGCTGCGGTGACCACTTTTGATCAGGTGGGCGGTAGATTTAGTGTAAAAAATGCTATGAAGAATATTTTAATTAAAAAGGGTTTCTTCTCAGTAAATCCTTCCATAGAATTCCACGAATTCAGATATCACGAGAGTGCAAAAAAGTAACCGATTCTAAAATATTGTTACAAAATTATTATATTTATTTTCTTCTAAGCAGTGAGCAAGGATTCAATGTAACGAAAGTAAAAAAACTAAGTGAATGAAACTCACGTTCAAAGATATTATTACTACATACTAATAGGATTTTCATGACGATTTAAAATAATATGTGGCGACGCTGCGTTGAATATGTTTTACTAGAACCTTTTTTTACTGACATTTGAATGACTAATGTTAAGTTATTTTAGTTGAAAGTATCAGGTTCTCTAAATATAATAACAATTTTACAACCATATCAGCTTTAAAACCTTTTGAAATTGAGCGGTGAGTATTTTAGTGCATAATTTGGTTACTAACATTTATTTTTGTTTAAAATTCGATAAAAAATTGGTTTTGAAACTGCAATCCGAGCAGCTAACCATTATTTGCTTCAATCCTTATCGACATTGAATCATTACCACTGTACAGTCAAATTTGTAGTAGACTAAATTTGTAATGACAATTTGTGCGGTGAACAAATGATTTTGCCAAATCATTTGTTCACCTGATAACATTAATTCTGCTGAGGTTCTAAGTTAAAATGATATTCTTAATTGTTGAACAAGAATGGTAACTTAAACTGAACTCGAGGCTAGAACGAAAACTCCAGGTGCTGCATAAGCGAGGTTCATCTCAATATCACAATTTTAAAAATGATGTGGTAACTTAGTTTTGTTAATTATGATGTCAAAGCTTCTCTCGTAAACTCCTTCACTCACTAGAGGCAGGGAACCCTAGATCTGCTTGAGGTAATCTTTTTACTTGCTACTAGTAAGAGTCTAAGACCACTAACAAATCCACTTTATCGACGCCGCATCGTCTCGACGGCACAATTTCAGGATTAAACTTCTGTTTTCTTTTTTCTCTTTTGGCGTTTGTTAATGGCTTGGTCCGACCCGGGTGGAAGCTGAGGTGATAATATCCGGTGCCCGGATCTATGGGGAATCGAAAACGCATAAATGTCTTCTATTGTTAGCAACGATATTCTTAATGGTTTTTGAATGAGTTTTTAGATTGTGTATTAATTGTTCGATATTAAGTCGTGAATCCGTTATTTTTTATCGTGTAGATGATATGGTACTGCTATGTTTGTAATTTCAACAATTAAGCTTACGGAGTAATGATTATATGATCTGTGGGTTAAACTATTGCGTTTAGAAATACCTACAGCCGGCTGTCGGACGGGCGAATAGTGGAGTTTCGCTAAAAGTGGTATGATGGTTACTATTCGGAAAATGTAAAGGCTGGATAAGATATTTGAAAAATTAGTATTAAAAGCAAAAGCAGAAAGAAGACTCAGCCTTAGACGTGGATTTACTTGATCCAGAGTTACAAAATAGAGTTGTGAATGAGAATTTGCATGTTTGTTTTTTAGTTAAGTATGTCAAATGATTTATGAACACTCACGATTTTTCACGATTTTTTTAAAATGTTATTTCGAGTCTTTTTCGCTTCGGTATCGTATATTATTAGGTACAAAGCTTCTCTTATACTTTCTGACGTTTCGACCGGATTACACCAGCCATGTTCACTGGTGGACAGAAGCGTTGGGAAGCATAAGGTAGGCTTTGTACCTAATCATATGCGTTGCGAATAAGACTCGAAATAACAATTAATATCAGCGAATGCTTGTTTTAATTAATTCTATATTTAGATTTGTAGATAATTCTGCTATTCTAAAGCTGTCTACACACTTAAGCTGCCGGCACGCCGGCTTAGGTGTGTAGACAGCTTAGTGTGTAGCTTTCGTTGCTGGCTGTACCAACTAATAGGCGTGGGATCAGCCTCAGACTACGCACTTGTTGATGCCTGATTACTCTAAGTGGATTACCTTTATCCTTTCGTAAACAGTGTCACAAGCAGTTCACTCGCCCCGCTGTCTAATATTAGTGAGCATGACTCACTCACTCACAGCATGCCGTCATGAACGGCAGGGATAACAAATCTGATAATAATATTCTTTGGGAATGATCTTATTTTATTTACTACTGAGGTGGCACGCGACCCACATGATGGAAAGTGGTCACCGTAGCCTATGGAGGTTTACAGTACCTAGATTCTAAAATCTAGATATTTTATGTATCGTTTCATAATGAATGAATTTCTTTGTACAATGGTCTAGACGTTCAGCAAAACTTAGTTTCTACATTTTCTATCCCATTCCAGAAATGCCCCGACTAGTTCTTCTCAAAATTATTAAAAAATAAAGAAATACCTACAAATCTCTGAACCACTTTTTTTTTTCAAAAGAGCATTGTCTTTTAAATCCTATTGTCTTTTGATGAACGGCATGTTAGTGTGTAATTAGTCTTTGTACAAAGAGACTTTAATAAGTACGCGGTCGCTCCACAAAGTAAAATGCGCGCTTGACCGCAGATATTTTGCATTACATTTAACGCTGGGCAAATTAAAAAAAAACCTTCGATAGGTGTTTTGTAGCTTTTGTTCAGGATTATATTAGACTTCACAGAGTCACATTAAATATACACATTCCCAAAGTAAAAAAAATTGAGAATATTTCATCATCAACAAATATAACCAGAAAAATTTAATAGCAAAAATTCATTAAAGGGAAACTTCAGTCAAAGTTTAATACCTCGAATAGAAATGAAGACTTTTACAGCAGGTAGCCACAACCTGCGTCTGTCTATGTCAACACGGCAATGGGCTCACCACCTATTACGTGGGACAGGAATACACACGGTGAAAAGTGGACATATACTATGACTCTGCCACCCCTTCGGAGATACATCGTGATAGAAAAAATAAAAATACCTTCAGCTAATCGCAGTTAACTATCGAGCATAGGCTACTTTTGTTCTAAGTTTACAATACTTTCTTAAAAAAAGACGCTAGTAATATTACTGTAGCTTGTACCTTGAAAAGTGTCATAATACTGAAGGTTATAGTCTGCAACCAGTAAGCTCTTCTATACTAAATGTCGTGCAAAGGTCAATCCTCGATGACAATTTGTCCAAGTGTCACTTTACCATAGAGTTAGGACAATAATATAGATATGATATAACAAAATATTCATAAAGAACTAAGTTAAGGTAATTTTACATTCCTTATAACTAATAGAAGGCAGAAATCTAACATAAAACGATAATTAAAGAGAACAGGATTGAAGAGCATTCTGGGTTTGGCTGCCTCTATGGCGCGGTGGTAGTGTATCCGACTGCTACGGAGGTCGTGGGCTCGATTCCCATCCAGGATAAAACTTTGTGTGATGAGCACGATAGTTTATTTTGTGTCTGGGTGTTATTTCTCCATAATATGTATGTAAGTATGTTTATCAGTTATCATATCATATTATAGTACAAGATCTGCTTAATTTGAAATCAGATGGCGTTGTGTGAGTTGTACTAACGATATTTATTTATTTAATACAATAATACAAAAACAACTAAAGCAGAGATTACCTTCCAGTTAAAAACGATTTGCTTTTTATACAGGACTTCATACTACAGTGGATACAATTTAAAATGTATTTAATTTACTGTACCCATTAGAACACAGGCAAAACTAGAGAAAGACGAAAAAATGAATATATGTACATAAACACAAATATACAATTGCTGCATAGATCATTATCCTTCGTTCTTGCAGTTTACAAGACGAAAAATAAAGATTTTCAAGTTTTGTTGAGAACTTGTTGAAAACGAAGCCAATAAGTTTAATCAGTTAAAAGGCTTACAATAGGTAACCGATACTGTTAAGATTCTCTCACATTGTTCGTAATCGATTCTGTTTCGAATGCTATCTCCTACAAAATCGAACGCAGGTACGTAATATAAAATGCATATGGCATGGCAAGCCTTTAGAAAGTATTAAGTACTTTTCGGTAAAATGTTTTAAAAGTACGTTATTTAGAATGCTATCAATACGCGTTGATATCATTTTGATAATGTGATCAGAATGCAAAAAAAAATGTTCTACTCTAAAATGATTAACCAATTTTTGTCCTAGATTTATCAAAAATAACATACTACTCCAACTTTACTTAACTTAGGCAGCCGAGAGATCCAAAATTTAATTATTTAAATGAGTTTACCACAAAATACTGAACTGTTTTAACTGTGTAGGCCTAGGTGAATATTTACACACTATTCCCCAACTGTAAGCGCTGCGGAAATCTAGGAATGAAATGAATTTTTTTTTATTCATGTAGGTCACAAAGAAACACTTATGAACGGCAATATTATTGTTTAAAATTTACTGCCAGATTCGCAAAGAACTTGGCAATAAAACTCAAGGCCATTCTTTTGAAATGGCCAAATACTTACTTAGTTTTATTAACATAATGAAAATTAAATATATTACAATTCTAGTAACCTTCAGGAGATTCCAGTGTTATGAATGTTATTAAAAATTTATGGAACTTAGGACAGCTGGAAAAACTTCTTACAGTAATTAGATATATTTGCTGAGATAATAATTATTACAAAACGACAATAATAAAATTAAATAAAGAAATTGATATAGCAGATAAGAGAGAAATAACTTTATTACAGGTTTTGAGCACATGCTACAACTATTCTGTTATTATATTTCAAAAGCTTCTGCATCCTTGTGCTCAACCGTGAATGATAAGAGAAAAGATGAAGACGTTAGCGTCTTATAACAGGTACCAAGTATGTATACTTCCATACGATAAGTATTTTTACTGGGCTAAACGTGGTACACAATGATTGCATCTCTTTAACTACTTACAGACAAAGATAAAATATGCAAAGAAGAGCACATTATATTTTGGCTTAAACTTTTCGTGACTAGCAATATGTACAAATGTCTAACAAAGGCCTAAATACGCTAATGAAATAATTATATTTCAATAGGTCAAATGACAAAATGAATACATAAACTTAGAAATCGCTACATGGAAACATAAACGAGGTTCACTTTTGATAACACCTCTGGAACATATTGTTACGCCGGTGGACTAATGAACAACTTCAAAAGTCATTTTCTGTGCCTTGGAAGCGGTTTCAGGCCGTTTCCAAGGAGGCTATAGCACATACTAAATTATCTAAATTTCACTCTAGTTGCGGTTGTTTTCAGGCGCCTAAAACGTTTTTAGTCCGTTTTAAGTTACCCCCTATCACATGCCACCATAACCTGAAAACCCCCTTTCAGGCGTTTTCAGGATCCCTTATAGGCCTTTGAAGTCCTCTTCAGTATATATGGCGAAATTTCAAAAAGGAGTGAAAGGGATAGTACTATTACAAAGAGACACCTACACTCAGAACATTCTAGAGCTATTTGATAGAAATAACACCATTAGAAAGAGACAGCTACACTCTGAATATTCTAGAGCTATTTGACAGAGATAGCACTATTAGAGGAATACAGCTACACATAGAATGCTCGAGAACAATGTTCAGCAATGGTTCGAGAACTTTCTAACACGTATCGAAGGAACAACAAGTGTCGTGTGGAACATTCTAGAGAATTTCCCAGAGTGTGGTGCGGAAGGCATTCTCCCCAATGTTCTAGAACACGTGAACACACAGAATGGGCGTTTATAAAGGGCTGAGCTCGCCGCTCGCGTCTACTGGACAGTCTCCTTTGAGGAAGCGAACAGTGCGAATCGAAGCTAAATAGTGCGATACTGTTTCAGTGCGAATATCCAAGCGAAGAATTTGTGTTTTGTGTAAATAGTATCTTCATCTATCATCTTTTTATATTGTGGTTATCAGTGCAAACCCTATTAGTACCCAATCTACAATACTATACAATCAACTATAGAGTTGATTGTATTACTTATTAGTCTCTGCATGGTAATGATGCGCGGCCTGGCCACCTCGACTCTTTCGTGTGTCTATGTAACACACCTAACTATATTGATACACTTTTACACCATAAATATACATATGTCTATACCCTTAGGTGGTATGGACATACGGAATACGATAAAAAATAACACAGCACTTGACATTTGGTTGACCTTTTTAACACCCTTTTTGTAAAGATCATTATGTATTCAAGATGCCGGTAAAAATAAAACGTTAGATTGCAGACAAAGCATGTTAGTGAGAGTTACGTCCATAAATTGTCGAAAAAAAAATTATAATAATGAAGAATGTGTTACTTAAAACTTCAGTATATAAACTTACTAAGCTACACATATTAGTGGATAACTACAACTAAAGATATGTTCTATCAGTTATCTAATATATAAAATTCTCGTGTCACGGTGTTTGTGGTTAAACTCCTCCGAAACGGCTTGACCGATTCTCATGAAATTTTGTGTGCATATCGGGTAGGTCTGAGAATCGGTCAACATCTATTTTTTATTCCCATATTTCCACGGGAACGCGAATTTCTAAGTATGACACGAGCGAAGCCGGGCGGGTCAGCTAGTAATAATATAAAACTACAATTAACATCGACTTTTAATTTGTACAAAAAACATCTTGCATGTTCTTTGAAAGCGCACATTATGAAGTTGCAACAGGCGACTTGCAATTAGCGAATTCCCTTTATTTTTGGAAAATTTAAGGTCATGTTATAATTTAGATTGTTCATAAATTTATTTGAATTTTCTTCTCGCTTTATGAGTGTGATAGATTGTTGGCAAGAAAGAGAAAGAAATGCTCTAGATAGTGGCAGAATGTTCCAAAGTAATGGCAACAAAAATACAATGTCTTGATACTAACAACCTTTCATTATCCTTCTCTGCAATCAACTTAAA
Organism: Thumatha senex; assembly: GCA_948477245.1. Taxonomy (NCBI): domain Eukaryota; kingdom Metazoa; phylum Arthropoda; class Insecta; order Lepidoptera; family Erebidae; genus Thumatha; species Thumatha senex. The sequence goes on along the minus strand of OX419728.1, from coordinate 31,413,998 downwards.
CTGCTTACCAAGCTACAACATCGGTGTAATGTTATTTCCAGCGTAATTTTCAAAATGGCGTCTGTAATATTATCGAAACTCGTGCAGCAAAAACGTGCATCATTAAATACAGTAAGAGAAAATTGCAAGCGGGATAATAATTCTATTAATATGAGGCCACGAAAACCTCTTTTTCTGTTCTGGCGAAAAACATTTTTGCTTTTGATTGTTCAAATCAAACTTATGCTACGTTTATGTGAAATAATCGAATCATAGTGTTAATGGAAACTAACATGTACTTACACATTTTTACTTACATGTACTAGAATGTAATGTTTTCCAATAAATAATATTTTTTTTTAAATCTTTATTTACCAAAAAGAAGGTAGGGGTTTGATCACGCAGTGTTCAGGAATTACAAACGTATTAAATTACTTATTTAACACTTAATAGCTAGTTACATGTTATCTCTCTCTAAGTTTTAAGCAATAGTTAACCATTGCATATTAACCCTCGCGCTATCCGATGAAGGTACTGACAGTATGCTGTTGCACATCCCTGAATTAATTTTCATCATGTATAAAAAGCTATTTAAAGGCATATGTCCAGAACGCAGTCGTAATGCTGCAACAACATCCTGTCTTGTTAGATCAGAATTAGCGAACCAAATACCACGGGAGGGGAGTGGCTGCAATGTTTTTTATCATATACCTACCTTGCGAGACCTTTCATCAAAGTACTCTTTCCACGTACTGTAACATTTTTCTTTGGTTAGATACAATAAGTCCGTAAAGTAAGGTAGGCGAGAAAATGATATACCGGTAACAGTCGCCTGTTTTACCAACTGATCCACTATTGTATTACCACCAAGGCCTATGTGTGAGGGTACCCATTGCAGAATAACCATTTTGTTATTAGAATTTAGTTGCATTATAGATTTAAGCACATCCTAAGCTATTGGAATTCCCCTTTTACCGGCAGTGCATCGCGCTAAGTTTTGAAGGGCACTTCTTGAGTCTGTAAATATAACATAATTATCACTCTGCAACGAGTTAATGTACCAGAGTGTTTCTGCGATAGCTTTTAATTCGAATTTCGAATTTCGATATTCATTATAGATATACTCGTATTTGTCGTTTTAATATTAAGTCTAAAAGAAACCTCAGCTTGTGGATCATAGAATGCTGCGCCAAAACAGTCTTTAATTTTGGACCCATCTGTAAAAATATGGTAATAATGTTTAAACTGTGCATTTATAAATGAACAGCATAATTTATTCAATACGTCTGGTTTGTAAGATTGTTTTGGTTTATCAAGTACGTTTATGAAAGGTCTCACCGCTTGAGACAAATCCACACCACTCACCCATGTATCAAGAGAAAATATGTCTAATGTCTTACTTACGTACAACGAAGTCGTTTTATAGTGATCATGGGGTATTAGAAGTAACGGCTTAGTTTTACGTTGCCACTGAGAATTTTGGACCCGTTCATAAAGTTCATTGATTAAATTTATCGTTTCATTATTGGCCACAGATTTTAATCCCAACCAATATTTTGAGGCTAAAAAGTACCTTCGCACCTGCAACGGTTGGACATACAGTTCACTTTCCATTGCCTGTATGGGTGTGCTTTTCACAAATCCACCAACTAACCGCAAAAATTGGTTTGTTGGATTTATTTCCCTTTAGCCACTTCATTTTTTCCCAAATCTGTGTAGAAGAGCACGATTGGTCTACCGTAGAACAAAAGGTTTGCCAACTTTTCGATTTGGCATTACGTATTAATTTCTGAGCGTCACGGATTTTAGATTTGAGTATTTAAGGTCTGTGGGGTTGGGTCATGTCTAATTTTTTTTAACGCTAAGCGACGTTCAGCGACAGTCTTAGATAATTCTTGGGACCAATAAGGCTTAGGTGAAAAGTTACTAGTAGGATAAGGATTTATTTTTATAAATGGAATGTGTAAATTTGCAGCCAAATATAGATAGTCAATGAAAGTATCATAACATTTTTGCAAGTCTTCTGAAATAACCATACTACTAAAAAGAGATTCTAATACCGTCGTATAAGACAATCGGCTTTTTTATAGTTTCTTTTAATCTCTTTTACAGTAGTTTTCTTTATGTTTGAGGTAATTTTAATTACTCGATGGTCACTACCCAAAGTTTCATTGAGGACTATCCAATTCATTTTCAAAGCTATATCCAGAGAGGCCAGGGATAAATCGGGAGCCGACTGTTGTAATATACCATTAACATATTTAAATCGGGTAATTTGTCCGTCATTCAATGTAGCAAATGTGTTGTCCAACAATGCGTCGTATATCTGTGTACCTTTTGTATTAGTTTTGGTAGACCAATTTGGGTGATGACCGTTGAAGTCGCCAAGAATCAACGTTTTGTTATGTAAGTTGGAAAATAAGTCATCCCAGTCGCTAAACGTAGTACTAACTGAAGGAGGGCAATATACCGAAATTATATATTCTATATAATAGCAATTATAAACCTTAATACCGATAACTTCAATACCTGAGTTGTTGCACGTCACTTTTATAGATTGTGCTCTGATGGATTTGTGAGTGAAGATAGCTACACCCCCGAAACCGTCGCTTCTATTCTTCCTAAAAATATTAAAACCATTTAATTTAATTTTAACAGTGGGTTTAAGCCATGTCTCACTTAGGGCCGCAATGTGGATTTTATCTTGTGCTAATAAATTTTCAAACATTAGTAACTTAGGATTAATACTTTGCGAGTTGCATTGTATAATATTTAATCGTACTGTGGATTTAGAATTAGCCATTGAAATATTCAAATACTTTTTTAAGGACTGGCCAATCTGACACATTTTCTACTATAACTAAAATCAACCATTCAAGACAGAATTTCACAATATTTTGTATTTTATCGTACACCGATTCGTGCTTTTGAAATATAATATATTTTAATTTACTTAAAAGTTCTACGAATTTTACTTCCCGTTCCTTTGTTTATGGTGGAGTAGATGTTGCCGGGGTGCTTTTGTATTCTTCCTGTTCTCCAGGACATGGAAGAGGTGTAGACGAGCGAATACCTGCAGGAGACTTCAAACTACTTTTCTTTCTAGTAACTTTAGGTTTCAGGATTGATGCATAAGTTGGTTTCATTTTAATAGGATTCTCTTCTTCCTCGTGATTAATATAAAATAACGAAGTTCTTTCGGAGTTCTCGACAAAAATGGGTTGTTCTGTTACTGGGACAGGTGATGTCGGTGGTACATAAATCGTCAAGGCTTTTTTATACGTACAATTAAACTCAGCCATTAACTGTCGAATTTTCTTTTCTTTTATAAATTCTGCACACGATCTGTCCAGGGCCATATGCGCCTCCGAACAATTCACACATTTGAACAATCGGCTGTCACAGTTAGGAAGATTATCTCCGCATTTTGGGCATATAACTTTAGTTTTAAGGACAAAATTTAATAGTATGACCATATTTCCAACATTTTGAGCACTGTGAAACTGGGAAGACATACGGATCCACTTTAACACGAAGGTTATTCAGTAAAACATATGGTGGTATATACTCTCCCTTAAAGCATAAACGTATGGTTTCGGAGTTGCTCCAACCTGTTGAGTCCGTACTGCGGCGCTTAAGCCGTTTTGCAGCTATTAGTTTACCTGGGCAAGGGCATGAAATATTTTTCTGTATATCATCCTCCGATACTTCTAGTTCTATGTCTCGTATAATACCGTATGAGGTATGCTTCTCTGACGCTTTCTGAATGCGCCATCCTTTTTCTATAAAATTTTTGCATATCTCTAATTCCTTTGCACAATCTTCATTTATAAAGTCTAGTCGTCTCTTATATAGACTGATATATTTCACCCGAATGACGTCGGAAATGTTATTTTCGTTTAACAGTTTAGCCAAAGCAAACTGTTTGGGCAGTCTATCACTACTAGAAATATAAATTTGTATATATTCTTCTTTTAACTTCTTCACCTTCGATCCCACTACAGTCCACTCTTCTCTAAGTCTCTTTTTCGACTTGTTTTGTGTATCTTCCAGCATCATTTCTGTATGTATATGTTCAAATATTTGTTCTTCGCCTATTTCTTCAACTTCTCTGTCCGTCAAAGAGCAATCTATCATAGAATTATTCTCGACCTCATTGTGTTCACTTAGCTGCTTATCTATTAAAAATAAAGAAAGGTAGACTCATTTCGTTAAACAGCAATGCCCGACGAGTTAGTACTCGCGCTGCGGTGAGTCACTGTTTACAACGTAAAAACAACTGTGAAACGCGGCCTACTCGAACGAGTACCGCACCAACACTCAAAATAATAATTTAAATATATAAATTAAATCAATATGATGAAATAAATAAAGTAAATCAATATGTTGAATCAATTTTCTTCAAAATATCAGGTTGCATTCACTATTATTTGGGGGTTATCGGTCAAAACTGCATCATGTATAATTGAGGTAATTGCGCCCCATCTAGCAACTGTGTTTAATGACTGTGTTTCTAGTGGTACATTTCCTGATTTAATGAAACACAGCAAAGTCGTTCCCTTGTTCAAGGCTGGCAGCGCTACAGAGCCGTCTAATTTCCGACCAGTGTCAGTGCTGCCAACTTTGAGCAAAGTATTTGAAAAAATAATCTTGAATCAAATGCTATCCCATTTTAATAGTCATAAAATACTCCATGCGAATCAATTTGGGTTTAGGAAAGGGCGCTCAACTTCCGATGCTGGTGTTGAGTTATTAAAATGTATTCATGAAGCATGGGAAGACAAGCACGATGTATATTTTGCGATCTATCAAAGGCTTTTGATTGCGTTCAACATGAAACGCTGTGCAAAAAATTACACCACTATGGAATAAGAGGCAAAGCTCTCGACCTTCTGTCTTCATATTTGAACAATAGAATACAGAGGGTCGATATTAATGGTACACGTTCTGTAGGATCCATGGTTACATGGTTAAAATACAAACGATACTTGGGCCATTCTTGTTCCTCATTTATATTAATGATTTACCATTTTATGTAGGGGACAGGAATAGGATTGTTTTGTTTGCAGATGACACCTCATTAATTTTTAAAATTAAAAGACAATTAGATAACTATGACGATGTAAACAATGCAATTGCAAGAGTAGTTCATTGGTTCAGCTCAAATAATCTTTGCCTTAATGAAAATAAAACTAAATGTATAAAATTTACTCTACCAAATGTAAAACAAGTTGCGGCCAATGTTCAACTGAATGGACAAGTGTTAGAGTTTGTAGAATCAACTGTGTTCCTAGGTATAACTATTGATGCCAATTTGCAGTGGGGCCCACACATAGAAAAGACAGCCTCTAGATTAAGTTCGGCTGCATACGCTGTAAAAAAGATCAGGACTCTAACAGATGTGGATACGGCTAGAATGGTTTACTTCAGCTATTTTCATAGTATTATGTCTTACGGTATTCTCCTTTGGGGGAGTGCTGCAGATTTAAATATTATTTTTGTTCTACAAAAGCGGGCTGTACGCGCTATTTGTAATTTGGGCCCCAGAGCTTCTCTCCGAGAAAAATTCAAAGAAGTGAATATTCTAACCGTACCATCACAATACATTTTTGCCAATCTTATGTATGTCCAGAAAAATCTATCACAGTTTTCTAAACTCTGTGATAAACATAATATAAACACTAGAAATAAAAATAATCTTTCAGTCCACCACAGTCGACTACATAAGATTGGCGATTCTTTCCAGGGTAACTGTATACGCTTTTACAACAAGCTTCCCTGTGACCTGAGAAATTTACCTTTAAATAAATTTAAAAAGTTTATTAAAAACAAGCTTTGTGAAAAAGGTTTTTACTCCGTTACAGACTATTTGCAGGACAGGGACGCCTGGAAATGATCTGCTGGCAAAATGAAATAATATTAAATTGTAAATAGGCCATCAAAAAAAAAAGCCTTCCTAAGTTTCTTGCCGGTTCTTCTCAGGTGGGCCGCGTTCCGAACCGGTGGTCGCTTTAAATATTTTAAATAGTGTATGACATTTTGTAAGCGCCATTAAAATGGTCTATGCAAAATAAAGATATTTTTTTTTTTTTTTTTTTATTAATGTATTAAAATTGCTACGATACATTTGTGAAATTTTCGCGAATGTTACACATTTACAGGTTATATGCAACATTAACAAAATATTAGGTCTTTACCTATGAAATTGCCGTTTTGTATGAAAAAATTTAGACGAATTTTTTCAAGTATTTTTTATTTGCATTAATCGAAGTAATCACCCATGCAATCAATGCATCGTTGCCCACGCAGTGGCAGTTTATTGATGCCCTTTTTAAAGAAATCAGCTGGACGGGAGGCAACAAATTCTTTAAAGGCATTTTGTCTTGCCTCTCGGGTATTGAATTTTTTTCCCGCCAAGAAGTTATCCAAATACTGGAAAAAGTTGTAGTCTGTAGGCGCAAGGTCTGGTGAGTAGGGCGGATGACGGAGAGCTTCCAACCCCAGTTCTTGCAACTTGGAGACCGTCTGCTGCGCTGTATGAGGTTGCGCGTTGTCGTGCGGGAGAAGCGGAGACGAGCGATTGACCAATGCTGGTTGGAGATGTGCCAGCTTCTCCATCATTGTGTTCAGTTCTTCACAGTACACATCTGCAGTAATGCTCACCCCGTTAGGTAAGAAGCTGTGATGAATCACACCGGCGCTAGACCACCAAACAGTAACCATCACTTTTCTAGGGGTAAGTTTTCGTTAAGGGCATTGTTTAGGTGCTGAACCAGGATCCAACCAACTTGCTGAGCGCTTGCGGTTATCAATCAGAATCCATTTTTCATCCCAGATAACAATGCGGTTCGAAATTCCTTCATTTGTGTGTCTGTTGAGCAGTGCAAGGCACGTCTAGACGCGTTCTTCGCGCTGGCGATCATTGAGTTCGTGGGGCACCCATTTGTCAAGCTTTTTTACATTACCAATTTGACGCAAATGGATCAATATTGTTTTGACGCTAACGCCGAAAGCTGCTGCTAAATCAGCCGTAGATTGTGTATCATCAGCTTTCACAATCGCCTTTAATTCGTCATTGTCGACCAAAGTCTTCGGACGACCGCGAGGTTCATTTTCAGGTCGAAATTTCCAGAACAATTTCAAAGGTAAAGAGAAGATTATTAATAGGTCCTTACCTATGAAATTGCCGTACTGCAGTACTGGCCATTTCAAATCAAAATATATTTTTTTACTCTTCTTTTACTCTTAATTTACTCACCAGACCTTGCACCTACACACTACTACTTTTTCTAGAATTTGTATAACTTCTTGGCGGAAAAAAAATCAATACCCGAGAGGCAGTACAAAATGCCTTTGAAGAATTTGTTGCCCCCCGTCCAGCTGATTTCTTTAAGAAGGGCATCAATAAACTGTCACTGATTTGGCAAAGATGCATTGATAGCATGGGTGGTTACTTCGATTAATACAAATAAAAATACATTAAAGGAATCGGTTAAATTTTTTCATACAAAACGGCAATTTCATAGGTAAACACCTAATATTTACTTGTTTTAGATTTTCATGCTAGCATAACTCGATGACTGCCCAAATTCGGTTTGGTCTACTAACACTTTTCAAAACTTGTAGACATCCAAAGCTTTAGAAAACAATCTCTTAATGATACAGTAAAGATATTTAAGTCGGCTACTTGACTTATTTAGAAACTAGTGGATGCCCCGCAAATTCACCCGCATAGTTCCCGTTACAGTGGGAATACCGAAATAACATCATCTATCTCTGCCAGTAAAATTCCTGTTAAAATCGCTCCAACCGTTTTAACAAACACTCAAGAGACCAAAGAGAGAGGGAAAAAGAGAAAGAAGTACCAAGCAACACTTGAAAAATATTAATATATTAACATAGATTAATTTTCCAAGAGAGGATACATAAAACATACCTAATTTAAGCAAAAATGATCCACTACCAATTACCCAAACCTAATCACGGACAGATTGGGCCATAACATAACAATCTAATCACTTCGTTCATTAAACACCTTTTATGAGAGTAAGTTATCTCTTCAAGCTGTACCGTACCTCTGTTTGAGATCATTTTCAGAAAGCAATATAATAAATATTGGAAAATAGAAAAACAATATATTTTATATCGTTGTAACATTTTATGTTGTATGAGAGAATAAGAATTGTGTTCACAAGCCACATTTTTATGAAAGTTCTTATTAATCTTTGAAATAAGCGTATTTCCACTCGTTTCATTATCGTGTGGAAATCACCATGGTATTTATGCGGACTCGTACCGTCTAAAACCACACGGACCATACCTATCTGTCTGTGCCAGGCGCCTCGGGTCGGGAGGTAACACCAGAGTGCCAGCACTCCGGGGACTGCAGCGAGAATACGGCGCTACTTACACTGGCCGTGAGACGCTTCTGCGCCTTTTTGTGAGCATGTTATGCTCGCAAAAGAGGCGGTGAAGAGGAAGCGGCAGAGAATTCTCCCTCTCGAATCCCGCAGTCTACGACGGGGGCGCCGCAGACTGATCTTCGCCCAGGACTACCGGCCTCCATGACCAGGGGCCTGAGGGTATGCTGCTCGCCGTCCTTACAGCAGCAGGCCCTAGACGGTGGTGTGACGTGGCAACTACGCGTACGCCTTTCACCCCCTCAAGGAAGTAAGACAGCACCCGAATCCTCCCCAAAGAAGCGGATTTACACCCGGTTCCCCAAAGAAGCGAGATAATACTCGAACCTCCCCCCATCAATGAGAATTTCCACAGGTAAAAAAAATGCGCCCTCTTGTAACTCCCTGGAAAAATATCCCAGTGCTCTTGACTTAAGATACTATTGCCTCACCTAAAGCTTCGGTTGTTATACCGCTTCATGAGGCGTGAGGTGGATGTGAAACTTTTACGTCCCGTCGACGTCTTGGTACTGCTTCTGTAAGGACGCTGAGCAGCTCAGCCACCGTCGTCATGCCCCCTGGCCTCATGGTCATGAAAGGCGAAGCCAAGTCTGCGACGTTCTCGCCGCATATATAATAGCTAAAGTTGATAACCCTATCATAAGAAATATCTCATGAAAAGCATTTTATTGGTTTAGAAGGAGAGACACTTTACTAATTAGAACAAGAGCCAACGACGACAAGACCTTCATTATTTTTAAAGGTGATAGTTTCTTTGAGCATATCTCGAACATAAATAAGTACAATGAGCGAATATGAAGCTAAGATTATGGTTACCTTGACACTTATCAGGCATCAAAGGTTGGTATTTTCTTTCACCAGTTTCGTGAAAGTATAAAGGTCTGATCATTTTTATTATCTTCAGAATAATTTCCTACTAATATTATAAACGCAAAAGTTTGGAAAAAAGGATATTTGTTCGCAAAATCTACAGTATTTTGATGAAACTTTACAATAATATAGCTTACACATCGTAATAACACATAGGCTACTTTATATTCCGGGAACATGTTTCTGTGGTAAACGGGAACGGGAAAACTACACAACGCGTGCGGAGCCGCGGGCTTCCGGATTGCCGGAAACGTAGTGTGGTGGTGATTCCTTGGCTTTAAATACTTCCTTTATACTGAAACAACTTCCTATAGATGGCGCTTATCAATTTAAATACAAGTAATGGTTTCGTTTCTATAATCGATTCTTTTCGTATTTTTAAATTTTTGTAAATGTAAAATTGGACCTTGTGGTCCTTTTAAAAAAAACATTCTTTTTTTGCTTTGCTTTTTTTCAGCATGTTCTCACACAGAATAAAATTTTCTTTCATTCTTTTAATGGACACCAATTATGGTACATTTGAGTAATATTTAATAGTATTAGACGGTACCACATTGAATATGATCTTTTTTATACCACTGAGGTGGCAGACAAGCATACGGCCCAACTGATGGAAAGTGCTCACCGTCTATGGACCGCCTATGGACGTTTGCAACACCAGAGGTGCAGTACTCGGGCTGATGACCCTTTATAAACCTTCTAAGACCCCTTTTGAAGAACCCCATACTGTAAATGTTCGGAAATTATGATGTAATGCCACAAGCCTATCTACATTAAATGTTCGTCATAGGTTCCAGATAAATAAAGGTGCACTTATGAGAAAGTAGAAAAGGTAGGAGTTTCAAAAGTAGGTCCAGTGTTTTCTGTCAGTAATTTGCAAATGAACAACTAGTTTGTACAGTTCCTCCTCCAATTGAAGAAGTAAATGAAGAATAAATAACGAAAGAAGTGAACTAATTCGTCAGTTTAGGGTAGGTGTCGATGCTGTAGTTGGTAACGCGTCTGGCGCGTTAAACTTGAAAATGCTACTTCAAGTTCAGCTAAAGACTAAATAAATATTCCACAATAAATTTAAATTAAATAAGCATAATAACTGCTTTCAAATTTGCTTTAAAATAATTTATAATTGGTAAAATCTACACGATAGTATTTTTTATCTAAGCTAGATATTCACGTAGACATGATAATTCTTTTTTTGTGACATTCCGTTTGTGTGTCGAAGTATTAACCATACCTTAAGCTCTTAAGCTTCTCGCTAATTTTGGATTTGTTCCAGTTAAGGGTAATACAATATATTACAGCACTTGGTCACCAAGTTGCCACCATTTTAAAATCTGCTGAGTTTAGGTGCATTAAGGACTTTTATAGATATTTCCAGAGAGAAAACCTACGATATAGTCTTTAGGCTGTGGATATTAGTGTGACAATGAATAATGTACTCGTAGTACACTTCACTGTTATATTCTAGATGTAGTTTTAAAATTCAGGGTGCAGATTTTGTATTCCGGCCAGCGAAAGAAAATTCTTTTGTAATAGCGAGCTGGAAAGGTGCAGCCTTGATTATAAGGGGGTTGGGAGAACTTCCGATATTTAATGAAGTATTCATTTGTAGTTATTAATTTGGTTTTCAACTTTGCCTTAACAATCCCACAACACAGGAAAATCTCGTATATTCAAAACAATTTTTCATCATAATGAAAAATTCCAGTCAGTTTCAAATTCTAGTATATGCTGCTGCTATGATAATGATCTAAGATCTGATCTCAGTGTAGAGCTTTTTTACATTTTCCTAAGCCTACCTACATAGACGACCCTAAAGTTTAGAAGAGTCTTATATAATGACTGTCGGTTTGTCCGTCTATCTGTACGCATCTATTTTTCAGCACTCATAAGCGATAAAGACAAACGGTTTACTGCATTCGATTCTGGACACCATGAATACGTGCATAGGCGATTTTAAAATTCACTTCCAGTTTTGGAACTGGTTTAAAAGTCGTTTGATTTCTTCGGCACGATAGTGAAGGGCGTGTTACTTGTTTATATTCCAATTTAACCCTACCAAGACTCAAGTTTGTGTATTTACCGCTAAGAAAGTCCTTCAGTCCACAATACCAGGGTTTATCTCTAAATGTCTATTAGGATCGCTATCCTTGGTGTTGACACCTATAGTGATGACCAGTTCCCTAATGTTATTGAATACGGAACGTACGATAAAGCCAAGCTAGCTTATTGTTAAATTTTTTTAGTCTTGATTATTTTATCTTAATGTATATACAGAATTCATTGCGCCTGCCAACACGGCAATGGGCTCACCACTTGTTACGTGGGACAAAAATGCATACGGCGAAATGTGGGCGTACAGTATGCCTCTGCCTACCCCTTCGGGGATAAAGACGTGACAATATGTAAGTATGTATTAATTTTACTCTGGTCAAATTAAATACCATTTTAAATTCTTAAGACAGCTTCACCTTAACACTGCGTGTCAACTCACCGATACGTAGCTAATTAGTCTCTCACAAAGGTACCGTTGACAAATTGCCTCCAATTTGGAAGGTCGCCAATTCGACGACGACTCAGGCACTAGTTACTTGAGTATACAATTAATCTTATTGTATTTAATTCTACCATGAATCAGACTGACGGTTTTACTTTGAAGGCTGGCAATTTAGTTTTTGACAGACATGAAAAATGTATGATAGATGATTTATTATCCTACGTATAAATTCTGCGGCATAGCTGAAGACTAATTTGAATATACTATGGTAGTGAGGAATTACCGGGGCGCCCAGCGTTAGACAGAAAGGTATTGTAGGGACCATGTGGTCGCCCATGGGGATTATCACATGCTAAAAAGGGTTATAGAAAAAATATTCTTATAATTTAAGTTGAAGGTGGCTACTATACTTGTTATTTTATTAAGTTTCTACGCGAACTTTTTTTTTTATATTTTTTTAGCTTGTTATAGCGAAAATCTGCCTTGCAGATATCAAAAGCTTTTGAAACTTTATAAAACAAATAATTTGATTTCTACCTCATGGTAGCGCCATCCTGTTGCCTCTCCTAAAATTGTAGCTTGAGATAAGCTTTTTTACTTTCATTTTGTATCATAATTAGGTACCTAAGTATCTGTTTAGGTCCAACTCTACCTATTTACCAAAGTTATAATCAGTAGGTCCCATGATTCGGTTTTTGTAAAGAAAGAAAGATAATATTTTATTGCAATAGCACAACATACTTTACAGATATTATGATATAACATAATTTTCCTTAAATACTAAAATAAAAAAGAAAAAAAAACACTGATAACAAGGCTGTATGGCAGTTTCATATGCCTGTCCAAACTGATTGTTGACATACAAATAACAATAACATCAATGTCTTTATATTTAAATATTTTAAATATTGAAAATTACTACGTGGCAGGACGTGTTATTAAGGAAATGCAAAAATATAAACATGCTGTGCCTGCAATATGGATGACACTCAGCTAACACTGTAAGATGGCACTTGTCCATCACAGCACTGATCTTGTACGAGGATTAGTCTTAAACAAATATTGTAATTGCATTTTCATTGACTTTAATTTATAGATACCTACTAGTCTATACTAAATACTAGTGATTGAAATTAATGCTATTTTTTATTAATTTCAATAGAGTGCTAATTTTAACTCTTAGCATGCGACGTACTATTGCTATGCTAAATGACAATACAAACACCAATGAAGTAAACATCAACATGCTAGATCCTCCCGTTCCTGAGAAAATCGATGATGACACATGGATAGACAGACGGACTGACGTCCAGACGGACATAATAAAAAAAATTAAGGGTTGCACTCTGCAAATTTATTAATAATTTATTTATCTAACCTCGTTCGCGGGTTTCTCTTCAAAAGTTGACCGGGATCGACGTTAATGATGATGATATTGAAAAAAAAATTCTACACCGAAAGAGTCTTAATTGATTACACAACATTATTTAATAAGACCTGTTGACCGGGATTAACGTTAGATGATAATGATGATGTTTCTATTATTTAGTAGCAAGATATTGAATCTAGGTACCAATTAACTATCAAGACAAAATATTTATCTAGACGCGTTCACGGTCTGCTATATGTACATGCATATGCATAACGGTGTCGCGGGTCCAGAGATTTATCTCATCTAAAAATATGCGTACCGCTCTAAAAGAAGTTTTCAATTCAATAAAAAAAATAAAACTTTAGTTCCGTCGTTTTCTTTTAGAGAGACGGAACCCAAAAAATACATTTTGTATTGCATTAATTATTCCACAATAAAGTACAATCACACGATTTTAGGGTTTATATATTCACAATATAAGAATAATACAAAAAAAACCAAAGTATCTATCTACAACTCCTAAAAAGTACGTACGAATTTCGACTTCTTACTCAACTCAATCGCTCTCACAGATTGTCAAAAAATTTATACTAAAATGGAATAAATAACCACAAACACAAGCATTTAATAGTTAAAAATAATGGGCTGAATATCAACCATGCACTTTTTCATTCCAACACTCCGTATTTCGCAATAGCACAATGACACGATCCATTCATGAATTAGACGTGAAAATGAATTTTAGCAATCGCAGCGACGCATCATTCGCAGCTCGCCTGCCTCATGATTTCGTCGTCGCAGCGACGCAGCGTTCACAGCTCGCTTGCGATATGAATTTGTCGTGAATTATAATTATGAGTTTTGGCAATTTAATTTAGCATTCGCAACTCGCCACTCAGTAGCGGCGCGAACGTCGATGCGCTTAGTCATGTATTGGAGGGAGATTGTGGGTTCGTGACGAATTGACAATTGTTACGTAATCGATGTCTCAGCAATAATTAATTTTAGCAAGTACTGTTCATTAAATTAATTCGAATGAAGTCTTAGCAATTAAATATAAACACTACTAAATACTTAGGTACCTACTCATAACAGGAGCAAATATATTCCCAAATTTTCAGCTTAAGATCAAATACTAGGTTTTATACTGTGTTGGTTAAGCAAAATAACAAATAAAATAAATCCAGCCTTTACTCGGCTATATTCTCAAGGAAGCCATGAAAATAAAAAGAAGCCCCTGATAAAGTATTGTTAGCAACAAATATCTTTTCAGCAAGAGCCAAAATTGTCTGCTGCCTCGTAGGCGCTTTGTAACGATTAGCGAAGATAATGTTTTTGCTTTACTTATTCTGTTGTTGGTCTGTAATATGGAAATAAATAAGGTTATATTTATTATAAATACATATCGTCAAACCTTTTTACCGAAGGGGGTAAGTAGGGGCACACGCCCACATTATTCAACAGTTGCATTATCGCACATAATAGGTTATGGTCAAATTGCTGTGAAAAAATAAACAGTGGCAGGTTTCTGATGATTGATTGTACTTTCTGATAAGAGCTTTAAGCAACGTTGTTATTACACTTCAAACAATTCTGTTGAGAAAGCTTTTATCTTACATTAAACTCAAGCAAACTGGCTTCACTTAATAGAATAAACTGTCTGCTATTTAGAATTTTGATTGATTTCAATTTATCCCAATGACATTGGCCTGCAATGGTTTTAAAGTCGGAACAGTTTTTTATACAGTCCTAACAGACCGAGGGCGATCACTTCTTGACCTGTCATCTACACTAGAGTCTTCATTGTATCGTTTGATGGTACGATAAACGAATCTTTTGGTTATATTCAAATTTTTTAGTATGTCAAAAATTCGAATTGGCGCGTAACCGCAACGATGCAACGCAATAACTGCAACACGGTCTTCTTTAAGCGTCCACTCCATATTTAAAAATGAGTCAAATTCTAAAAAGTATACATTTTTATTTTCATGAACAATTCGAAATTCGAATTCAATAAACTTTTTTGTGGCCAGCATTCTAAAAGAAAAGTTTTTGCTGTGTGACAATACTTATGACCTGACTAGGTATATACATATTATATAAATTTATATTTATATATACACACACTATAGCTGCGTCTCGTAACGGTGTCGCGAGTCCAGAGATTTTATCTCATCTAAAAATATGCGTACCGCGCTAAAAAAAGTTTTCACTTTGAAAACTGACCGGGATCGACGTTAATGATGATGATGAAAAAAACGGAGGTGAAAGACTGTAGGTATATATCTCTTCAACACCTCCTCTCTTAGGCCTACTTCCGTAGGTATTGTTAGTTCCTTGTGCAATAATACGTTCCTATTTTTGTTCAGATTGGTACTTTTATTAACTTACCCTTATTGGTACAAATAATTTCATGTTACTCTCGATGTCCCTCTCTCTGATCATAGAACTAGGCCTTTGATTTGGCATCTGTGAAATGGATAATGACTAATTACACGCTAGATACCGGCGGTATATGACGGGGTAGGCAGATAGTACACTACAAATAAGAAATACGAAAGTGGTCGACAGGGTCTACAGTCGTCACTTTGGATGCAACAGATACTGTACTTACATAAGACCTCGTGAGCAGATTGCTCAAAAACGGAAAAGTCAAAGTACTCGGATACCTAGACGTGCATGAATGAAGCGATTGATGAATCTTTAAGAATCGAAATAAGTGTGCCTGGATCGCGAAGCCTGGCGATCTGTCTTTTCTGACTACACCGTCAGGGATACAGCGTAATGATAGGTTAGGTACTAGGTAAATGGTAAAACGAGTAGGTTGTATTCGTTGCCAGTGATCACATTTTGTGAATTTGGAAGAAAGTTCACTTAAGTACTAAAATGTAAAATAATAAGCAGTTTGATCTCATTTTGCAGTAATACTCTTATATCTATGATCTTTTTTAAATATGAAGATTCGATAAAATTACATGACGTTGTTAATCAAAATAACAGCTTCTGAAACTTGACGATATCAAATTTAGTGATTTATTTATTTGGAACGTAACTGGAAATTTAAAAGGTAAGTAAGCAGGGTCTGTTTCAACACAAAACTTGACTTTTGGGCGTCTAAGCCTTCGTTATCTACTTTCTCCCTTCTTACCTTGTAAACTCATAAAACTTGGGTCCTATCAGTGTACCAAATCCACATTGAGTTATTGGCTGAGCAATAGTATTGCCTATAAAAGAATAAATTGTGTTGAAAAGAAGTATTTTTTTCTTTATAGCCTTTTCTGTCACTATTGATAACAATCCTACTAATATTATAAACGCGAAAGTTTGTAAGTAAGGATGTTTGTTACTCTTTTACGCAAAATCGACTGAATGGATTTTAATGAAACTACAATAATATAGCTTACACATCAGAATTTTATCCCGGTAACAAGTTTCTGTTGGAAACGGGAAAACTTTACCACGCGTGCAGAGCCGCGGGTGCCAACTAGTCTTTTATATAAGTTTGATACAAACTCATCTCATCCAGAAGCTGAAATCAGCTTGAAAGGTGCTGATGCACGTGTGTTTAACTTTGTCAATATTCCCAGAAGTACGATGTGGTGGCTACAACCGGTGCGACAGCTGCGTCGAGCCCATTCAAGATTGTACTGCCTGTTTGATCCTCTTGACCACATGACAGGAATAGAGAAGCGAGAGATGCTGGCTCATCTGGCTGGAGATTGTGATCCATTTCGTTCACTTTCTATCAAAAAAGGTTTGCAATGCAAAGTATTAAGTATTGAGTTTGCATTTGAACTTATGGTTTTGGATATCAATAATGCCTTTATTCCCGAAAGAGTGGCAGAGGCATATTATACGCCTACATTTCACCGTATGCATTTTTGTCCCACGTAACAGGTGGTGAGCCCATTGCCGTGTTGATATCGATAAGCACAGTTTGTGGCGACCTGCTGTTGAATTTTTCAAACCGCCTATAAGGCCTTCTACTTGGCTTAACGACTGTCATGTTACTGGCAACCGGGACCAACGTCTTGACGTGTCTTCCAGACGCTCGTAAATGGCAATGCATAAAGCATGAATAGCAAAAGTTGCTTAACGCAGTGATCGTTTTCAGAATACGAGTTAGCGGGGCCACCAACCACTAAGTGGTGTTTCAGCTTAAGAGTATACTAAAAGTAATTTCTTTCTGCAGGTCCCGGTACTTGCGAGCGTCCAAATCTAATTCCTTCATCGAATTCCAGCCGTTTGATGGCATGCTCCTGTAGCCCTTATGACTACCACGTGGAGTTTATGTGGCTACACCAGGGTTATCCTAAGCGGTGTGGCTGCGGATATTGGTTTGAACTGTGTCCTGTTGCACCTCTGTAATACATTGTGTACAGTCAGCGTTATACAAGCGACATACGATTGTAGGGCATCTCTTCATTTTTCCTATTAAATATATGGTCAACGTTTGTAAAATGGCTTTGTAGATCTTATTGAATTGTGTAGTATTTCAATAGAGTCCGCGTGAAAGCTGCAGGTACCTATGTTACTTAAATCTCTTACTATACACGATTTCGTGACTCTCATTTAATTGTAGTTTCATTGTTTTTCGAATTAATTCCCAAAAAGTAAACCTTTCCACGGGCTTCTAGCAACTGTCCTCTACAGTAGGTACTTAATAATAATATACTCGTATTAAAATACAAACAAATCCATCGTATGTGAGTTTGTAATTAGGAATAGCAGGAATCAAAAGATATTTCTATTCTATCTGGTACTTCCACAGATTTACCAGACATCCATTAATTAGGGTTCCGTACCTCAAAGGGAAGAAAACCTGAACCCTTATAAGATCACTTTCTTGTCCACCTGCCTGTTCGTGTGTCACCATCGATTTGCTCAGAAACAGGTGGACCTAGCAAGTTGTAATTTATGTATGAGGTAGTGTATAAGTAGATAAAAAGGTCCTGAATCAACATGATAAAAAATTATGAAAATTTAGGGGAGTATACCCCATACATACATAGTGACACCAATTAACATAGACCTCTGATTTGTATGGGTGCTCATACTGTTTGGAGATCTACAGAACTTGGCACATTCTCAAATACGAGGTAAGGTAAGGTACTCATTTTATACGAAACCCTCTGCGCAGCTCATGAGTTCGTCTCGTACTTCACCGGTTTTTTTTAAGACTTTTTGAATCAATGGACCTCACCACAGCGCTTAACTCTAGGCAAGTGATAATAAGAAAGTGGAGTCAACTCAGAGACAACATTCAGAAATCTTTAGTTCATACGTTCTAAGTGTATATTTTGAGTTACTAAGCAAATCTACAATCTCAGTCCCCGGTATTTAAGCATTAAGGTAACAAGTAAATTGCGAATGGCATCAATTTTAAATACCAGAAGGTTATAGCTATGTAAGTCTCGCATAAATTTGTAAGCTTTTTATAGAAATAACTTCTTGGTCTGCTCCACATAAAAGTTTTTTAGTCACACCTTTATCCGCAGAGAGGTGGCACAGGGCTATTATACGTCCATATTACACCATTAACATTTTTATCCCATGTAACAGATTGTGAGCCCATTGCCGTGTTGAAATGGACAGGCGTAAGTTTTAGTTGTTCATAGATTTACGGATTCTGAGAGAAAATGCAAAGAGCTGTGTGCATAATAAATTAAGTCCATATAACGAGTTTTAAAACTAAAACTTAACTGAAAAGTAACTAGGTACCAATCAAACAACAATATCATCTAGCACTGTGTCATTGTTACCAATTTCTACCTTCTTATTGATATTTACTTAGATGGTTCTAAGGCGAAGATTGCTTCGGTGGTCAGGTGGAAAATTTAAAACTCATGGTATTTTCCATTCAGAAGTATTCCACTAAAGGGGTGTAAAAGAGGCATAGTGCGTGGTTTTTATAACTTTTGGCAGGTAATTCAATATAGTACAGACGGCCGACAAGATAATTTTTAAAATATCCTGTCAAAAGATATCATTGTGGTACTCTGAATCACCTGGTTCCCCGGGTCCGATATATTCATAGTCTACATGCAACCCTCAGTGCTATGCCGTTTTAGTACCTACTGGGTATATACTCGGGGCACTCTGTAATAACCAACCTTAAAGATTTATAGATTTAGTTTTATCTATGCCTAATGCAAGTCTGTGAATGCCATAAAATATTTAAGTTTATTTCATGCTATAATCATGATTATCAAAAATGACATTTATAATTTTAATTTAGTCAATTTAGTCATACAAAATTTCTGACCATTTTAAAAACTTTTGTAATGGATGAACATGATATCGCAAATTTAGACCTAGAATTCAAAAGATATTTGCAATTATTACGGCCATATTTAGTACATCTAGTTGATGAAAAAGTAGTTAAACTTTGTGATGCCTGGATCAAAAGGCTATCCGATTCTAAGGACGAGGAAAAGGTACTGAGAAACAAATATATTTTTTTGTTATGTTATCAGCTTGCCAGGGGTACTTTTAGTTCACCTTTTCTTAGTACTCCACCCCCGAAATTGCATCCTTTGGCAGATGATGTAAACAGTGATGACTCTTCTACTGAAATTGAGGAAGTAGTAGTCAATGTTGAAACACCTAACATAAAAATATTATATGATAGTAATAAAATCTCTGTTTCGGAATCGGACTACTTATCTCAAGATAGCGATAGAATATGCAATGAAAGTGAAAAAACTGGGTTAAAAAATAAACCCCAGTCATATTGTAGACCAACAATAATATGTTATCAAAATCTTGAGTCTAAAATTAGTGATTACAAAATACAAGAGGATGATTATGAACTAAGAGCAAGTAATCTAGTAAAGAAACTTAGGGAAATCAAAATTCAGAATATTTTACTAAACAAAGAACTCACGACTTTGAAAGAAGGTACTAAATATATACAAGATGATTTCACAGATCATATCACTACAAAAGTTGATAACGCCACGAGTCCTGTCGTACGCAGTAATGAAAGCAGTGCAACTTTAAAATCTTTACGACATCAATTACAAGAAACTCAAGATTCTAGAAATGTATTGATAGAGACCATAAGTAATTTGCAAAACCAGCTAGATAATTTCAATGAAGTTAAGAAAAATCAAATAAATGATATTGAAGCAAAACACAAATTACATTTAATTAAAGTCAGAACGGAAGCAAGAGAAGAAACCAAATTGTTTTATGAAACTAAACTTGAAGAACTTAAACAATCTTATGATATCACTATTAAACAAATACAGGATACTGCTGACAATGAAATCAAATCCCTTACTAAAGCTAAAGAAGAGATAATCGAAGATAAAGATAAGCTTTTGGAGAGTAAAGATAAACGCATTACTGGGCTTTTGAGTCAAATAGAAACTCAGAAAACTACTGTACAATCCATGATGGCCCAGTTTATTGAAAAGTCTTCAGAGGATGTATCTTGTGAAGGTCTACGACTGAAAAATCATCTGTTAGAAAAGCGACTTAATAAGATTGAAAAGTCGAAGTTTAAATGTTCCAAGATATATGAGGCAAAGTTATTGCAATTACAACGTGATAAACATTTAGCTGAATGTTCATTGCAGCTTCAACTTGTAAGGCAAAGAGCTCAGGTAGTCAGTGAAATGTCAGATGAAAATCAAACTGAATTGAATACTTCTCTCGATAAACTTGAAGTCAAATATAAGGAAATTATAGCCAACGTACAAGCAACAGCTATACAGAGGAGGATACAAGATCAGAAAGCACTTGAATGTCTATTGAAGGCAGCTTGTGGTCTAGATGACCAAAATCAATACCCTACACCTCTACGGAATCATAATCAGAGTTATGAATCTGAAAATACATCTTTTGCCCGTAATACTAGAGCTAATAACGCAGTTATGGGTAATAAGTCATTTGGTGAAGACAGTATTTTACCTGGTTATTGTTTAAATGGGGATAAAATGGGCGAATTATTTGAGAGGCTGCATATACCTCAGCGGGATAATAGTAACCCAGAACCAAAGTAAAAATAGACACTTTGACTACTCCTTTTTATAATTTGTACGAATTATAATTACATTTCTGATGGTAGAGTTTTAATTACTTTAATTTTTAATGTACATCCACCGTCCTCTTGTAAGTTATTTCAGATCCAAAGTTCAAAATTGGGTAAGATCTAAGAAGAATAAAGGTTGAGATAGTAAACACCGAAGCAAAAAACAAATGATTTTTTAGCAATCATCATAATGTATTCATTGCCTTAACCTTTTGGTAGGCGTTTATATTTTATAGTATTATATCAAGTACTCAGTGCATTCTCGTCTTACCTACGAACAATGTTACAGCGTTGTCTTGCAATAAAGTTCTGAATATCAAGAAACACGGTTTTTTACTACAAGAAATCTCAGTAGTTATGTCTGCGTAGACATAATTTTTGGCGACCGTCTACAAGAACCTCAATTTCTGCTGGAAGAAATATTAGCGTCAAACCAGACCACTTCGAGGACATCGGATCCACTAAAGGACGAAAATCGTCGTGAAAGCTGTGGAAGATTACCTCTATTCAGCCTGAGCATTGATGCAGCTAAAGGGTCAACCCAGGTGCAAGGAATCCAGCTACAACCAGATATCTGCGGGACATCGGAGTATACCAGTTAAGTGCCCTCCTTACCCGTCTATAATTCTAAATATCTTTCCTTTTCAAAATATTCATTTCCTAATCCTATAAAGCTGTTTAAGACGTTTACTGTTCATTTGTGCTTTCTATAATTTATTTTCGAGTTCAAAATTAAAAACTAAGCTTATTTGTTTCTACCAGTATCTTTATTATCTAGTATATCTATAATAAATACATACATTTGAAAGTGCATTTTAATAGCAAATTACAATTAGTAAAAGTTTTGAAAACTTTTACATCTTCTAGATATACCTAAACTACATTTACCATCATAGATATCTCTAGAATTTTCAACTTTTTCCTCCCATATAGATAATTTTAATAAAATTAATATACAGTAATTATAATCCTTTTCTAATATACCTGGCCGAAAGTTCCAGGTTGGTTCAAACATCTAGTATTTCGTAGTCGTAGTACTTACAACGTACATACGCGCAAGGTACGTGGGTCAGCTGGCATCGAACCGGTTTCTCTACAAAGCTGTCTCGGTGAGGAGCGAAAGGTCTTTTGTTTACGTGAGTTATACAAATATTTTAACGTTCAATATACCTGTCATTGGGCTATTCGAATTGTATTTTTTGTATTTGTTAAATTGATTTTATTTTTAATTCGCATATTTTAAAATGGGTGCAATGCGCGATTTAATTATACGGCGTAGCTCAATGAAAGGGCAAATTACCAAGTTTAAAAACTATTTAGACAAAATATCTTCAAGCGTGCTAAGTAACATTGAGGTTGCAGAGCTAACCCTTAGACTTGGTAAATTTGAACAATTATCGGCTAAGTTTGATGAGTTGCAAAGTGAGATTGAAGTCATGAACGGTGACAGCCTGGCATCAGAGCTTGACGAACGCGAGACATTTGAATCCGAAATTGTGAGTTTGCTCGCGATAGCAAAGGATTTAGTTGCTAGGCACTCCAAGCAGCAATGTACTCATCATCTTAGCGCTGTTCACCAAGACTCTGGCGTCAGGTCGCCACGCATTGAAATTGCTAAATTTGATGGTGCATATTTCAAGTGGCTCGAATTTAGAGACACATTTCTGAGTCTAGTTGATAGAAATAAGCACCTAACTCCAATTCACAAATTTCATTATCTTACATCGTATCTCGAAGGCGAAGCGGCGCGAATAATTTCCAACCTAGAAGTGTCTTCAGATAATTACACCGAGGCTTGGAACTTATTATGTGACCGCTACGATAATAAATGATTGTTAGTCAATCACCATTTAAATTCATTATTCAATATTCAACAATTTAATAAAGAGTCAGAAAGATCCCTTCGATTCTTGGTTGACCATGTCACCAAGAACCTAAGACCACTGAACATTGGGATACCCTTATAATACTTAATTTAGCCTCCAAACACTGGCACTTTAATAAAATGGGAGGAATTTAAAAACAATTTTGATAATTTTCCTACATAAAAAACTTTATAAAAATTCTTGTTGATCGGGCTGACGTGCTCGAGCCCTTAAATAGAAATAAAATAAAAAACAATTCTACTAATAATAAGGTTCGCTTTAATTCAAATTCACAAGTTAATCAGAATAACAATAATCACAAACACATTAAATAATTTACAAATATAAACACTCAACATTATCCGAGCGTTAATCCCGGCCGTGGCCAAAGCTCACGCAGTGGAGCCCATGGTCCGCCTAACAAAAGTTTCAATTCATTATTATGCATTATTTGCGATCAGGGCCATAGAATCTATGACTGCCCCACATTTAGAAATATGTCTTTGAAGGACCGATGGGCAGAAGTTTCAGAATACAAGTTATGTGCAAACTGTCTCCGACAGGGACACCCTCCTAACGCATGTGGAATTGGGCCATGTCCTGAATGCAAGGAAAGGCATAATCGTCTCTTGCATACGCCAACAGTCACTAACAATCACATACAGACAGATACACATTCAGACAACATAAACGTTAATACCACTAAACACCAGTACAGCCAGGTACTGTTAACCACTGCTTTAATTGAGGTACATAACCCGTTAAATAACAATCAAGAAACCGTGCGTGCACTGCTGGACTGCGGTAGCCAGGCCAGTTTTGTCACAAAATCACTTAGGGACAAATTGGCACTAAAGTCAATACCCATCACAAGTATAAACGTCATCGGCATCGGTAACCATTCTTCTGACAAGGTAGAAGAGAGTTGCGTTGCTCGATTGCAATCTAAATACAATAAATTCAATGTTATGCAAAATTTACTAATAATGAACGAATTAACGGGTTACTTACCTAAAACTCCTATTTCTATTGATTTCAATATACCTAATCACATATAATTAGCTGATCCAAGTTTTTATGAACCGTCCCAGGTGGACGTCCTGATAGGTGCTGACCTGTTCTGGGATATACTGGGTTTAGAACAAATTTCATTGGGATCCGACCACATAAGGTTACGAAATTCCGAATTTGGCTGGCTAATAACCGGCTCCATTAGTGTAAATAAACTAAATAGTTTACACTGCAATAATAGCTTACTTAATAAGAATACTCAAACAATTAGTGATATTCACGTTGACCAATTACTCACAAAATTCTGGGAGATTGAGGATCTCCCAAACAAATCTATTTTAAAATAAAAGAAAGGTGCGTCTTATGGAGATAAATAAATAAATAATAAATATTGTGGGACACTAGTCACACAGCGTCATCTAGCCCAAAGTAAGCTAATATTAGCTTGTGTTATGGGATCTAGATAACTGATAAACATACTTATATATTTCTAAATATATACATATTATAGATAAATAACACCCAGACACAGAATAAACCATCGTGCTCATCACACAAAGTTTTATCCTGGGTGGGAATCGAACCCACGTCCTCTTGCGTAGCAGTCGGATGCACTCCCACCGCGCCACAGAGGCAGTCTTATCTCCAGTAACTTCCATCTCTACGCTGATGACTTGCAGCTGTACCGTCATTTTACGGCTACTGATGCTTTTTCCGGGATATCTTCTATAAACCGAGATTTAAATAAGTTAAGTGTCTAGGCCAGGTCGGTGGGATTACGCATTAACTCGTCGAAGTCGCAAGCTATCATCATCGGTAGCAAATACCAATGTGGCACACTCCCGGTGTCTGGGTTGAATCCCGTGGTATTGGACGGCACTCAGATACCTTACGCGGATTCCGTGAAGAACCTGGGTGTAATAATGGACACCACACTATCTTGGAGCACGCATATTGGTGTCAGCAAAAAAGTACACTTTTCTTTTCATTCTTTGAGATGCCTCCAGGGCTTCCTGCCCTTGCGGACGAAAATCAGTCTTGCTCAAACTATTATTCTACCCATTATCGACTACGCTGATGCTTGTTACTTAGACGCTACTGAGGAGCTGCTAGATAAACTTGAGAGGTTGCAAAATTTATGTATACGCTTCATGTTCAATCTTAGAAAATACGATCATGTGTCCGAATTTCACAAAGAACTCAAGTGGCGCCCAATCCGCCTTCGCCGGAACACTCGAATTCTCAGTCTCCTTTACAATATCCTTTACAATCCATCTTCCCCTTCCTATCTAAAGGAGCGCTTCTCTTTTGTTCGCTCTCCTGATGCTCCTTGTAGGTCAAATCTACGCTCAAATCTCAAATTCCCAAATCATAAAACAGATTTCTACACTTATTCTTTCACAGTGCATGCAGTTAGACTGTAGAATTCTCTTCCGCCTGTTATTAGAGACTTAGAGACAGTAAATCTATTACTACTTTTAAAAGAAAAGTCCGTGAGCACTACCTTTTTACTCTGTAAACCTTATTATTTATATGTGTAAATATATAATAAGTGTAAAGTATATGTGTATGTGGAAGTATTTTTTTTTATTCTTTCATTATACGTATTTGTATATATCCTTATAGTTAATAATATTATTATGTCTATTTTGAGTTATTTTGAATGTGTGTTGATTTAGTTCTTGTCTACTTTTTATTTACACACTTTTATTTGTTCTTTCCTATTTATTCACATTTTCCTCTCGCCGGTCTGCTGGCAGATATTTCTTATAGAAATAAGCAGTACCATTGTACCTATGACTCCTCCTTCTGTTTTTACTATATTCTTGTGTGTACATAAATAAATAAATAAATAAAAGTGCCTTGATTTTTCTAACGGTTTGAATTACAAATACCTAGAATAGCTTTATGCGATGCTTCCAAAATAATAGAATTTCACTCATTTAGTGATGCTTCACAGCGGGCATATGTGTTTACTTGAGGAGTACCGCCAATAAACGGGACTTCCTTGTAAAATTATTGTGTGCGAAGTCAAAGGTGGCACGAATAAATCCTATGACCATACCCCGCTTGGAGCTCTGCTCAGCCCTACTGGCTGCTAGACTATGTGAGAGTGTCCTTAAGTCTATTCGGTATAAACCTTCGCGAATTATACACTGGTGTGACTCAAGCGTAGTGCTGGCTTGGCTAAAAGTGACGTGAAGTGGCCCTACTAGACTTAAATCGTTCGTTGCCAACCGAGTGGTCGAAATAAACGAGCTCACCGACTCGTCATCATGGCGTTACGTTCCAACGGCTATGAATCCAGCTGATCTTACATCACGTGGTGTGAGTGCCAATCAGTTGCTCAGCAATAACCTATGGTGGTCGGGTCCCAGCTATTTAAATACACCTGAAGATCAATGGCCAGTCTTGAGGTCAAATGAAGTGACTAATTTGCCTGAAACAAAAAATACATCTAAAATTAATATAAAAACAAAACACTTAATCAATAGTAATCATATTACGTCACGCGACGTCATAAATTCATCAAATAATTCAGACTTAGGGCCGTATTCCAGAACGTTTATCAATACTCAAGAAACGCTTGAGAGTAGATTTTATAAGGCAAAAACTAGTCTCAAGCGTTAATTGAGTATTGAGAAACGTTCTGGAATACGGACCTTAGAATCGATATTTACAACAGAAATACACAACAAACAACATTCATTAGTTACACATACCTAAATAAAATTTCTCATAATGATAATATGCTTACTTACCGATCTTATCATAATTCAATTGATCCGCAACCCATAATAAACATTTCAAATTACAGTAATTTAACTAAATTAACAAGAATAGTTGCATTTGTAAAAAGATTCTGTAATAATACTCGCAATCCTCATGGCAAACAGGTTTTGTGTCTAACCACGACCGAGCTAGATGACTCATTCCACTACTTATGTCGCATCGCTCAGTACGAATGCTTCCCGCTAGAATACGATTTGCTCGCTAGGAACAAGACGTTAGGTAATAAATATAAAATTTTGAACCTGTCACCATTTTTTGACAGCGGTACTAATATAATTTGGGTTGGGGGTAGATTAAGTGCCTCACCCTATAGTTTTGATAAAAAACATCCCATTTTATTGGTATGTGTAACAGTATACTGGCAATGATAGGTCAAAGAATAGACTCGGTGCTGCTGAGTAGGTTTACTGAGCTTCAGGTGTGGCGAGTCAGTTAAGCCACACAAATAAATAAACAAATTGAATGAAGTTTAGTTTAATAATATTTAATTTATTTTAATTTTAGTATTTTAATTTATTTTGTTTTGATTTGAAATTTGATTTCTTATTGTTATTTTAATTTGGTTAAATGTAATGTAATTGTATTAATTCTATGGACTTGATGTCTGAAAATAAATAATTTTTATTTTTTTATTTTATTATTTATTGGAGTCTAGCCATCATTTAACTAAAATTTTATTTGAAAGGGAGCATTTACGTAACATGCATGCCGGTCCGCAATTATTGTTATCTATTATTCGTGAATTTGTATGGTCGGTAAATGGTAGACGTCTATCTCGGCACACTGTATATAAGTGCGTGCGGTGTTGCCGCCTGCGAGCCAAAACACTTTGCCCTAAAATGGGTAATCTCCCATCTCAACGCGTAACGCCAGATTTTCCATTTAAGTTAAGCCGTTGGTCCCAGTTGCCAGTAAAATGGCAGTCGTTAAGCCTGGTTGAAGACCATATGGGCGACTTGAAAAATTGCAACAGCAGGTAGCCACAACCTGCGTCTGTCTATTTCAACACGGCAATGGGCTCACCACCTATTACGTGGGACAGGAATCCACACGGCGAAAAGTGGGCATATAATATGGATATTTATTTTATTTATTTATTATTTATTTATTTATTTATGGAGAACCAACAGCTTAATCTAATTTAATACATAAACAGATTTGCATCAGTAAGCCATTACCTTAAATAGGTTTATTTCTCGTCGTGGTAAGCCAAAAGAAATATTTTGCGACAACGGAAGTAATTTTGTGGCAGCTTCCAAGGAAATAGGATTATTTTTAAAATCTAATGCCATGACTTTGTCTGATTTTGCAACTCAGGAACATATAAAATTTATATTTTCACCCCCTTTCGCGCCCCACTTTGGCTCTTTATTTGAATCATCTATAAAGTCCGGGAAATATTATATTAGGCGCGTTATGGGTAATTCCCATCTTACGTTTGAGGAGATCACTACTCTCTTCGCACAAGTGAAAGCAATTGTAAACAGCCGACCTCTCTGATCTCCTGATGACTACCTTCCCTACCCCAGGACATTTTTTAATTGGTAGACCTCTGAGGTCACTGCCTGCACCTGATTTAGAGGCCATAAAAGAAGGACAATTGCAACGATATGAGCGACTACAGCAAGTATACCAACATTTTTGGTCACGATGGCAGCGCGAGTATATACATGAATTGCAGCAGCGCACTAAACAGAAAACCAACCAAGGTTCTTTAAATATTGGGGACCTTGTGCTGATTCAAGAGGATCACGTGCCACCGTTATGTTGGCGTCTTGGACGTGTTGGTCGTTTGTTTCCCGGTCCTGATTCCATATCCAGAGTGGCCGACGTGAAAACCACGAGAGGAATTCTTCGGCGCGCTCTCGTCAGGCTGTGTCACTTGCCGACTTTGCTGAAGATTTTACGTATTGAAGGACAAGCCCTTCAAGGGGGAAGGGGGGGGGGGGAGATTTTTAGGCCACACTAAACAAATGATTTTTTGGCAACCATCATAATGTATTCATTGCCTTAACCTTTTGGTAGGCGTTTATATTTTATAGTATTATATCAAGTACTCAGTGCATTCTCGTCTTACCTACGAACAATTTAACAGCGTTGTCTTGCAATAAAGATCTAAAATTCAACAAACACGGTTTTTTTACTTCAAGAAATCTCAGTAGTTATGTCTGCGTGGACAACGAGAATGATAGAACCTGTGGCACAGGCATACTATTTCATTTCGACTGCCTCTGTGGCGCCGTGGGAGTGCATCCGCCTGCTACGCAAGAGGTCGTGGGTTCGATTCCCACCCTGGTTAAAACTTTGTGTGCTGAGCACGCTGGTTTATTCTGTGTCTGGGTGTTATTTATCTATAATATGTATGTATTTAGAAATATATAAGTATGTCTATCAGTTATCTGGTTACCATAGTACAAGGTCTGCTTAGTGTGGAATCAGATGGCGTTGTGTGAGTTGTCCCAACAATATTTATTTATTTATATTTATTTATTTGACCACATTTCATTGTCGTCACTATGGCGACCTGTTGTTGAAAACTTTCAAGCCACCTTAAGGGTTTCAACTTTGCTTAACGACTGCTATGTTCCGAAGCACGAAACCTTGACAATGTCAGCACTTCGCTGCCAAACACGTTTTATAAATGTGTGGGTAACGACTCTTCTTCATCTTGTGTTTTCCCAGTTGCTTCCAAACCCTACCGGAGTTGGAAAGTTTCACGTTTATAATATTAGAAGGATCTGTGCCAATACTTACAACACTATAAGCAGTTGACAACGAGCACCTATATAAAAGACTAAACTATTTGTAATCGGTAATATAAAAAAAAAGTAGTGAATGCTTTTATGAGACTTCATTCCAAGTAAAACATGGAGATGGAGTCTAAAACTGGATGTCAAAGAGAAAATGGTACTTACATCTATATCTACACAGATAAATAAAATCGCAATGTCTGTTTGCAATACTAAATTAACAGTTTTTCACTAAATGCGATGAAAGTAAAATATATACATACGGTACGGTACCTACTTACATAAAAAGAAATATTTTTCTGTTTATCTTTGAAAGCTTAAAGGCTTATCTTTGAAACGACTGGACTGGATTTGAACGGGAGTACCGCTAGTAGTGATACCGTGGAGCGTCTGCTAGTTTAAAATAAAACTGTATCAACATAAAGACTTCTTAGAGATACTAATACCCACTATTGGAAATCGCTAATGGATAACGTGTATGTGGTAGGCGAAGGTAAACACATTATATTTGTTGGGTACACGCCAAACACGTATAGTAGCGTGCAAATAACAAATGGAAATTATTATTCATTGTTATGTTTCTAACTTAAGTTTGGTAAGCAAGAGACGCCACTGGTATGACGCATAAGAGTCTGTATAATTTACAGAATTATCTATCTTCTATTGGGCAGATTGTTATGCTGTAGCCAGAAATGTGAATATTTTTATTCTCCTAACTTTGGTAAAGAAGCATTAATTATACTTACCATTTGCATGCATATCACTACCTCGGAGGCGCAGTGGTAGTGTTTGCGACTGCGGCGCTGAGGTCCTGGGTTCGATTCCGGGGTCTGAACAAATATTGTGTGTTCCACAAATGTTGGTTTGGAGTTTGACTGTTTCCTATGTATAATGTGTACGTATTTAGAAATATATAAGTACTAGCTGCCCTGCGCAACTTTGTTAGCGCCACATGAGAGAAACTGACAATTCTCATTCGTAATTTTTTTTCAATAAAAAGTAACCTATGTTACTTCTAATACCTCCAAGAAAATGTGTGTACAAAGTTTCATGATGATCGGTTAAGTATTTTTCGCGTGAAAGCGTAACAAACAAACTTAAGTTAACATTTATAATATTAGTATAGATGTATATCAGTTATCTAGATCCCATATACAAGCTTACAATAAACCCTTACAAGCTTAGCTTGGCCTAGATGGAGCTGTGTTTAAAGTGTCCTAAAATATTTATTTATTCATTTATTTTATATTTCTATAATATGTAGCTGTATTTTTGGGGACCTATTTTTATGGTCAAAATTAAAATCAAAAATATTTTATTTAATGTAGACCATTTTAGGCATTTATGTATAGTTATTACAATAATTTAAATGAGAGCGATTTTAGTTGGCAGCTTCAAGGGCAGCCTGCCTCACATGGAGAAGAATATGGCAAGAAACTCCATTAATTCTCTTTCAAAATGTAGTTATGGCTTACAGTAATTAACTTTCATCTTCAATAGAAGCGCTCGTGGCCCCGCGGACGTAGTGTTCTGTAAACGATCAGTGCGTTAAGAAACTTTCACTATGGCTGGTCCTCGGATGGGTGACCACATTGTGGCATTTATATTTGCGAGCGTTTCCGTGCTTCGGAAGGCACGTTAAGCCGTTGGTCCCGGTTGCCAGTAAAATGGCAGTCGTTAAGCCTGGTTGAAGGCCTTATGGCGGCTTGAAAAATTTCAACAGAAGGTAGCCACAACCTGCGTCTGTCTATTTCAACACGGCAATGGGCTCACCACCTATTACGTGGGACAAGAATCCACACGGTGAAAAGTGGGCATATAATATGCCTCTGCCACCCCTTCGAGGATAAGGCGTGATGGATATTTATTTATTTTATATGTTAACTTTCATTAGATGCCTCCAATAAGTCATCTAATCTTTACAATGTCATGGCAGAAGGGGTCGGGGCTCATAGAAGATAAAATGTGCGCCGTCACCAACATCCTTACTATCAGGGATACTACCTTAAATCCTTCGGACTAGCATCTACAATGTATTTAACGCTAAAGTCCGCGGTAAAAGCCAGCGTAAATTTTGATTATCCCGCATATATCTGAAATGAGAATATTTTAACAATATGTAGTTATTAAAGTAATATTTTTACAATAGGATAAAAATATCACATATTTCAATCTATTTATACACAGCAATAGGCTCACTACCTAATTAAGTGGGCCAGGAATACACACGGTGAAGCGTGGGCGTATCTCTGTCACCCCTTAGGTACGTAGTACGTATTCTAATCTATGCCTTAGGGGATAAGGCGTGATTAAAAAACATAAACAACATGTAGTATCTCTTGAGTCCTATAAAATTTTCTATTAAAAACATAACGTTAATCCACTGATTCCTAATCCACTGATTCCTTACGGCGTGTAATATAAACAAGAAGTTCACATTTATAAGAGATTGAAGTAAAAGGAAAACACGTCCAGTTTTCCAAGGTCCATGAAGCCATGCGGGTGCTGAGTCTATCACTTGGATGTTAGAACAGACCCAGAAGTAGGTTGCAGAATAAGTTTAGAGAAGTATTTTTTGCGACATATCATTCACCTACTAAGTTTATTTTGTATATCTTTGAATGTATCAAAATATTTAGCGACATTTTTCAAGTCAAAAACCTTTTAGTGGTTGATATTGATTGTGACATTTAGCACATGACATGATAGATCCTGAATACTGGTCCAATACAATGGGTCTGACAAACTTTTTTATTTTAAATGCCAAATAAATCTACAAAAAAACGGAAACGGAAAGAAAAGCCGTGATTTTACTTTTTTACAAAAAATTGCTGAAATATTTACTAAATATTTGATCAAAGTGCTTATAACGCTGATGACAGCATACGTCACAACCCTGCTAATTCAACAGTCGCGCTCTCGTTCGCACCTGAACGCCGCGCCACGCCTTGTAGCAGCCTGTCCGAGGCTGTGGTGCATAATGGGCGTGCCTAATCTCGGAAATTCAAAAAAAGACCAAATCTTCTCGTCGTTGTTACTTTGAAAATACTGCATGTATTGAAGTGAAATAAAAACTAATGTAATGTACATGACGTACGCTTAAATTTTAGCTATATTTGAAAGTAAAATTTGGACCCTTTTGTGTTCTCTATTAATTTGGTCATTCCTTAATACGGTCTCACGCTCTACGGACTTTGGTATTCCATCGAAGAGATTAAAGTACCTAACTAGGTATTATAATATATCTTATTTTAGCGTAGCTTATGAGCTAAATTTACGCCCTTCACCCCCTCAAGGAAATGGTATAAAACCCGAACCACCCAAAGAAGTCAGATGACACACGAACCCCCCAAAGAACAGAATAACACTCGAACACCCCCTAAAAGAGGCCGCGGTAGCGGACCAAGTCGGGAGTCCTAGGGCTATCCTTCCGAGGGCTCACCCGGGACTCCTGGCCATAGACAGATGGAAGGGAAACGTGTGGTTTTGGTCGGTGGGAGACCAGCATGGCATCCACACGACAGAAAATGGATTTTGCGCGGCATTATATTATATTAAAAGGTTAGAATACCGTTTGTTCCTCGACGTTTCGACAGGGTTGCACCTGTCGAGGTCACGAGGTAACTAATAACAAAAATGTACAACAGTATGTGATGGATTTCCACACGAAAAAAAAAATCTATTTATTTTTTAATAAGCATCTTCAAGGAAATAGGCGATTTTACAATAAATGTTTCTGAGAAGGCCTTTAAATTTCGTTTAGTTTTTTCCTTTATATTCTTGTATTTTTTTGTAATTGTTTTTTTAGGGTTCCGTACCTCAAGAGGAAAAAAAACTTATAGGATCACTTTGTTGTCTGTCCCCCTATCTGTCGGTCACGACGCTTTTTCTCAAGAACGCGAATATTCAAGTCTACTGTCTCTTGGAGCTGTGAAAATACGAGTATCAAACTTCTAGACCAACTTAATCAAAAGATAAAGTAGTTAATGCCGTAAATTTTCGCTAATTTTTGACACTCGCAAGGCAATCGTAATCACAGGGTACTTCCCGTGAACTCTGAATCTTAAAATTTGGTTCAGAGCAACATATTTAAGCACAGATAAAGGAAAAATTCCAAAAAAAGTTAAGGTGTGACCCCGCAACTTTTCGACACTAGCAAGACAATCAAAACCGGATACTTCCCGTGAACTCATAGTCTTGAAATTTGGTACAAAGCAATGTCTTACAGCACAGATAAAGGTATTATCTCAAACTTAAAAAACGTTAAAAATAAAGCGGTGTCCCCATACATACATAGATGTACCAATTAACATAGGCCTCTGAGTTGTATGGGTGCTTATACAATTTGGAGGTCTAGCTAAATTAGCTTTTAACTCAAATAGGGTACAATTTTTTTATGGAACCCTCGGCGCACGAGTTCGACTCGTGCTTGACCACTTTTTTCTGTAGTCATAACCACTTTTTATAAACGCAGGTGGAAAAAAAAACTATTAAGTTGATGCTAAAGACAGTGTGACATTGGCAGGGAAAAAGTGTAGCTAATATAAAATATATAATCTGAACTTTTACATGGCATTGAGATGTGGCCAATATTGGAGCGACACAAGCAGGATCTTCATTTGCGTGTCACGGAAATGAAGATGCTGCGGTGGTGCGGATGGACCGCGTGAGGAACTCTCGCATCCGCGGCAGCATTCACGTCCGTGACATTGCAGATAAGCTGCAAGAGTGTCGCCTTCGCTGGTATGGTCACGTCTTGCGGCAACTACCGGGCTACGTGAGAAACAAATGTATGGCTATATCGGCCCCGCCGGATCCCGATAATAGGGAAAGACCCAAGAAGTGCTGGCTTGACGTCATAAGGGATGACATGCGTGCCAATGGTCTCACTACAGGGGATGCCGACGACCGTGCGAAGTGGAGGAGAAAAAGTAGGCTAGCGGACCTCGGGCGTCACGAGACGCAGCTGGGACAGACGGTCGGATGATGATGTATTTGAATTACCTATTATAGTTTTCATGAAATAAAAATATATTTAGGTTATAAAAAAAATTAGGGTTGACTTCAACCTCGCTGTAGTGGTACCACTCGAAAACTCTAAGGTCCGTATTCCATAACGTTTCTCGATACTCAATCAACGCTTGAGGCTAGTTTTTGCCTTATAAAATCTACTGTCAAGCGTCGATGGAGTACGAGTAACGTTCTGCAATACGGCCCTAAAATTGTTTAAAAAACTAGGTTGGGTGTGCAGAACTTTACAATATTATTCAATTAAAATAGTGGATACACTCTGAAAAAGACTTTTTTTTGATGATGAAACCATATCCTGAGATTTTTACTCTTATAAAAAGTTACAAATTTTTGTCAATTAAACATAACAGCTATTTTCAGGTAATGAACTTCAACTGATATGCTATTATAGTGTACTGATTAAAAATTTTCAAAATTTGATCCTACTGTACAGATTTTTCAATACAAACATGAAAGTTATAAATGTCAAACGCAAATGGCATTGCGAGTTGTGTGCGACGGACCTAATTCTTTGATATCAAATAAGGCTGTGGGTTTTTCCGACCTGTAGGTAGTTGATTGAAATTATACTTAGGTATTCATATTATAACCATAGCTTAAATGCTCACGAACGACTATGCTTAATATATACTTTACTTACTAGTTATAAAACGACTGGAATTTTCCGGATTTTGTATTTGAAAATAGTAAATTAATTTATTGTTTACAATTTAGTCTACAAACAGTGCGTTCTACTAATACCAATAACGGCATGTGGTTTATCGAAAGGGGATTTAGAAGGTTTATAAAGGGTCGGCAGTGCGAGTGCTGCACCTCTGGTGCTGCAAACGTCTATAGGCTACGGTGACCACTTTCCATCAAATGGGCCGTATGCTTGGCTGTCACCTCAGTGGTATAAAAAAAAGCGGTGCGGTGGTAAGTCCATACCCTCAAAGATGTATAACGAGATATTCAGCGAGCTATGTTTGGAGTATCATTACTGATACTCCAAACTCCAACTAATGATTCATTTGGCATGAATTCCTAAACAAGTTTATCTGTCAAAGTAATTGACATAGCTCGCAAAGTTAATAGTGGCAATGGGCTGGCCATTCCTAGAGAAGATGACCGATGGACACAAAAATATCAAATAATTGAACGTATTTTTAACGTGGGTTACTCGCCACCTCACTGATGTTATGCTGGACTAAACTAACATAACTCCTTGGGAAGATGTCTCAGGGTTCCCGGGTTACTGTTGATATACAGGTGAGCTCTCACAGGTATCCCTACAGTGATCTCAAAATTGGAATACATACTAATAACCTTCTTTTTACTCTAAACAATAAAATGGCGCTCTCTATGGTCTTTGTTTACTCTAAGCAGTAAACAACCTAACGGCAAACGGTTAGTATTTAGCGTAGTTATGAACGTGGCTTGAAATAAGCGGAATTTTCTCCGCACAGTTTACGGTAGGTAATAATAAGCCTGTTTGACCAGCCTACCCATTATTCAAAATTTACCACA
The DNA here is from genome assembly GCA_948477245.1 of Thumatha senex. NCBI lineage: Eukaryota > Metazoa > Arthropoda > Insecta > Lepidoptera > Erebidae > Thumatha > Thumatha senex. Next base: position 31,377,866 of record OX419728.1, on the reverse strand, counting down.
GTGTGAATTTCTCTTAACTACATAATGGTACACGGTAATGGGCGCATAAATTCTAACATACTTACAAAATATTTACATTTATTACCATTAATTGTAGCAATTATCATAACAATGTACAGACGTGGCTAGACTGCATATACCGAGGCGGCACATCATACATGTAGGAGGAATTATTACCTACTAGAGGTCGCTATCGCACTACCGTGTTTTCCCACAGAAATAAGACTTTTGCTGGATAAAATGTAGTGTCTGGCACTTTCTATACATACAAGTATAAAATCAATGGATTAACTTAATTTTTGTATTGATAATTGAAAAAACACATTAATTTATTCGTTTTGTACACCGTGAAAATAGGAGAAACAAACGAAAAAACAAACATAACACGCATTGTCTAATAATTTAAATATATTCTAAGACATGGTTTTATGTAGTATCACTATCGGCCTTAAATTATGTAGTGAGATTTTGTGAACACAACCCACAAAATTTCGTTTGTATAAACACAAACGAAATTATCTGAATTAAAAGTATATAGTATATGACTGAAGCATGTAACCTTGGCTAATAATAATGATGAACGGTAAAGGTGTCATTTACACATGGTCATTTGTGAAACATATGCAACCTGACAGGAGTAGACAGCTAAGGTTATAATCAACTACGTTTGCTCAGTAAAGAGGGGTTAGTTAGTCACTCTTAAGGGATTCTTCTCATCCCCAATACAAGTTACTTCTGGTGTACCGAAGGGGTCACATTTGGGGCCTCTTCTATTCATCATCTTCATTAACGATCTTATTGAGTGTTTATCATGTAAATGTTTGCTTTATGCTGACGACCTAAAGGTATTCAATGCCATTTCGAGTACTACTGATTGTGACTTGTTACAAAATGATCTTAGGATTATTTTAAGACAAATCATATGATTCTGAACATCAGTAAGTGCTTTAGCATAAAGTTCACCAATAAGCGTGATCCTATCGTTTATGAATACACAATTGGTGGTCAGGTTCTGAAGAAGTCTGGTGCGGCAATGGATTTGGGTAGCTTGTTTGACAACAGACTGTCGTTTAGAGCACACTATGAACGCATAACAGAACTCCTTGGGTTTGTTCTTAGATCTACGATAGCATTCAGGAACCCTCAGACACTACTGTTTCTATTTTTTGCACTTGTTAGGGGAACTTTGGAATATGGCAGCTCAATTTGGTCATTGTACTACAAGGTGCACATAGATAGAATCGAAAGGATTCAGAGAAGGTGTTTGCGTATTATGTACTAACGTCAACAATTGGGTCGCAACAATCGCAGTCTTAGTTACGAGAATAGGCTTACCAGATTTAACGTACAGAAGATGGAGACCCGTCGAGAGTACATCGACTCCCTTTATCTCTATTAAAGAGTTCATTCTATACTTGATACTCCTTATTTGCTCTTTCAAGTGATTTTTAACACAAGATACAGCGCGCGAAGGTCAAATCAGACGAGTCTTTTTGCACTACATATACATAAAAACAACATATCATACTTTAACCCTATTGTTAGGATGGCTCGACAGTATAATGATTTAGCTAAAAATTATGCTTCTCTTGATAAACTTACTCCTTAGATAGCAGCATACATTGAACAGCTCAAAGGTGTCCTTTATTCCACGCCCGGTAGTTAGAATTATTAGTTACATTTTCATTTACCACTTTTATATTATTATTATTTTAGAATAAAAAGAAGTTAATAACACGTGAATCCCCAAGGCAGTGTTGCCATTTTGCTCTCGTTTTTATTTATGTAGTGGTTTATTACGAAGTTCTCAAAGAACACAAATGTTTGGATTACGATTCAGATCTGCACCATGTGATTTCATATTGTGTATTGTAATAGTTGTAATCTGTATTGTGATTAATAAAATAAATAAAAATAAAAATAAGACTTTTGATAATTCGTTACGAAGCAAAGTAGTTACTGTCATACATTAAAAAAAAATCTCCTGAACAACGAACTCCTGGGTCTCTTCTTTGTCTTCTGGTTGATTCTCCTTAGCCAGTTCTCCTTTTTTTGAAATTATATATCTATATATATACCTACATGAATAATATAGGTCAAGGTCAAAGGAGCTAGCGTTTGTCTACCATCCCCAATGATTTCTACGAGTTGTGTAGTAACTATTAAATAAACAAAAGTCGTTTATCGTTTTGTTAACTCACACTCGTATTTTATTCATAGCTATTACATTTTCTTTTATCGATGTCGATTTTATTCAATGAGAAAGAATTTAGGCTCCTCCGTCTTCGTTATCCTAATAGCAGAGTCATGTTTGCCTTTTGTTCTGTTTCTTTGGATTAGGTTTAAAAAATATGTATAACGTAGATTAGATTTACAAATCAAATAAAAATAATAATATGTTCATTCATGTTAACCATTTTAGATACTTATGAATAGTCATGACAATAATTATAATGAGAGTGATTCTAGTTGCCAGTTCCAAGCGCAGCCTACCCTTAATGGAGAAGAATCTAGCAAGAAACTCCATGGATACTCTTTAAAAATGTATGTTTGGCTTACAATAATTAATTTTCATTGTTCTTTGGAGATATGTGAGAACAGTCGACTAAACTTAGTTTGCCTTAAATACGAAACAAGATCAACGTTTACACCGATTGGCAGCATATATATATTACATTTAGGTGATAAATAAGTTAAAATTGAAACGATTCCGCTATACTACCAAGAACACGGCCTTATTTATAAAAGACAGGCATGATAGTGCATCGTCATGGTTAGGTAGGCAGGAGAGAATTTCAATAGTGACTGAAAAAGCGCTACGCGAGCATTCAAATATTGGAATCTACATGTATTCTGTATATCGAAAAAGTTAATCTAAGCCAAGAACTAATCTCATTGAAGTTGATTTTTATTCTAAAAATAAAACAAAAGAATATTATTTATACAAAGCCGGCTGCAGCATATTCCAAGAAGCAGTAATCATAAAACTAGACAACTAATCAGTTTCACTTCAAAATCTTAATTTAATTTGTGTCAATCATTGAACCCTGATCTCGAATTTCAAACTTAAATTAAGTAGGAATTTTAGAAATATGCGTTCTTTCTTATACTGTTATCTAATTTAGCTGATAGTATGGTACATATCACGATTTAAGTGTTTGTCGATCAGTTAATATACTATCATACATAATGAAATCCCTTTTATTTGTTTCTTCCATTAACGTCGACATATCAAAACGTTACATTGTCTTTATTTTCAAGTTCTGTCACGTCAGTATCGTCAGTGACAACGATCGATAACTGTAAATTGTATATTGTGAAAGTAGTTGTGGAAATAATCAATATCGGATATTATTATACTTCTGGTATTGCAAACGTGCATCTATTGTCTGTTTGTTACCTTAGTTTATTTATCTATCACGCCTTATCCCCGAAATGGTGGTAGAGGCATACATATTGTATGTCCATTTTTCACCATGTGTACACTCACATAAGATTAGGATCTTAATAACCAGTGATTATGTAACCCAGTCTGTCATGTGTCACCAATCAACAGTATTTTAGCAATAGGAAATAAATGTATTTGTAAATAGGATAAGATAAATTAGTTCTTACACACATCTTACACTTATTTAATATTATTATTAAGTTAATTTTAATTGAATATAAGTTATTGTAACTGGCATTCAAACAGGCTGTGCAAACATTGTATACTAATTTCATCAGGTAAACCAACGATATAGAATGTAGATAGTTGTAAATTGTATTTATGCAGGCTGTATTGTACAGCCATTGTGTAGCAATCTACTTCATCCACCCCATTCCTCCATGGCAACAATTAGCCAAATCTACCAGAGTAAGAACCCATTTCTACCACAACATATGCAAGCCTGTAACCCGAGAAGCAGTTGTAATTAAAATAAACTATACACGCTTTATCCTCGCAGGGGTGGCAGAGGCATATTAAATGCTCACTTTTCACCATATAAACTATACAAACAATATAATACATTATCAACACAGAGTATTTTTCAAAATAAACATATCTCATTCCTTCTTTACTCACTATTATGCTAAAATAAATACAGGGTACTAACGTTATTATTAATCTAACTTTCAACAGTCTTGAGAGTCTCTCTTCCAAAAACCCGGCCAATGTCACTCTCCAGTCTTAAAGTGTGAGTGCGTTTGCCTTCAGCTTCCCTAGTATGAATTCGACCTCGCTTTGTCCAGGTAAACTTCCATCCATGGTCTGCAGCAGTCTGACGTGCCAGGTAAAACTATTTTTTATTTTCCCTGTTCAGTCTCTCGTTGAGGTAGAAGCGTCGAGGGGGTGCATCCATTCCGAGATCAGCCGATGTAATCCCTCGCCGTACCCGAGCACTATGAAGCAGCTGGTCTCGTAGATCACGCCTCGCCAGGCGCACCACAATGGGCCTGCACTTATTGGCCTCATTTGCGCCAGACGACCCTGCCGACCCGGTCCACACGTAGACCCACCCGCTCTGCATACACCACGTCACGGCTATCCAAAGCTACATCCAACTTCCTCATAGCCAGCTCCACTATATGCATGATGTTTTCCCGTTTTTTCTCAGGCATATTTGAGATTTCCAAATCTGATAACAAAAGTTCTTGCTCCCGTTCATTTTGATCTGATTTCAGCCTAGCTATGGTATTCTGATGCTGACATGATGTCGAGGAACTCCGCACCTACTCAAGCTGCTCAAGGCGCTTCTCAAAGCAATCTGCCCGCTCCCTACACGCCACAACAGCCTGACGCAGATCGGCCATCTCCATCCTAATCTCTCTCAGTTCCGTTTTGAGGTCATCTCACATTGCCCGAATCTCAGTCCACAGTAGGTGTAGTTCATGACTCATGTCATTCTGTGGCGAATGGACAACCAGGCTTAACGACTGCCATTTTACTGGCAACCAGTACCAACGGCTTAACGTGCCTTCCGAAGCACGGAAACGCTCGCAAATGTAAATGCCACAAAGTGATCACCCATCCGAAGACTAGCCATAGTGAAAGATGCGTACCTCTGTGATCGTTTACCGAACACTGAGACCGCGGGGCCACGAGCGCTTCACCTTCTTCACGCTTCACGCTTCTGTACCAACCTGGGAAGATACGAATTTTCCACATACTGTACACTTGCCAGCCATGGTAATTTAGTTTAATTAGTTTATAAACTGTATCATGATTGATTTTGTTATTACCAGTTTGATAGGTTTAACTAACGGTCAACAGATGGCGGTGTTATCAATTTTATTAAAAAGGGTTTTTTGACGGCGCAGTGTGCTTACTGCAGCTTTTAGCAACTATTCATGAATAAAACGCACTGCCTCACGTAAATACATTCATTAACACTAGAAAATATGCACTATATTCACTTTTAATTTTATTTCCATACTATATTAGGGTAGGTAGTCTAAGTCTTGTTTTGGTTATTAAATTAAGCTCACTTTAACTAGTGTAAGACACTGGTCTCGCACTTGATAATAATGTATTTTTCTTAGTATCACTTAATACTAAGAATTTTTATTAAAGTTTATTCAAAGACACTAGATAAATATTTTATTTTCTAACTAACTAACTAACTATCTTCACGCTGTATCCCTGACGGGGTAGTCAGAGAGGATAGATCGCCAGGCTTCGCGATCCATGCATACTTCTTTCGCTTCTTCGAGATTCATCAATCGCTTCATACACGCACGTATCGGAGTACTTTTGACCTTTCCGTTTTTGAGCAATCTGCTCACGTGGTCTTCATATGTAAGTCTCGGCCTTCCCTGACTCCTTCTACCCTCTACTTTTGAACAAAATATATTCTTCGTCAATCGTTCCTCACTCATTCGTTGGACGTGTCCAAACCAACGGAGCACGCCCTTTTCCAGCTTAACGCTGACACTTTCATTCAAACCTGCCATATTGCGTATCACTTCGTTACGTATTCGGTCGGCCAAGGTAACGCCGCACAATTTTCGAAGTGATCGCATCTCCACAGCATTCAATTTACTTTCATACATCTGCTGATGCCAGGTTTCGCTACCGTAAAGCAAAGTTGGCACTAGCACTGCGTTATGAATCGCCCCATTCGTGCTTCTTTTACGATGCTTTGTCGCTTTACTAACTGGGACAAAGCACCGTTAACTTTGTTTCCGGCAGCTACTCGCCGTTCTACATCCGAATCACATCTTCCATCCGCGCTAAACATACTTCCTAAATACACAATTTCATTCACTTGCTCTAGTCGTTCCTGGTTTACCCTAATCTCGCATTTAGTTCTTACGTCACCTCTTTCAAATACTAGAACCTTAGTTTTACCTGCATTCAAGCGGAGACGCTTACTTTCACACCCCTCTTTCATATTAGTGACTAATGCCTGTAGGTCGGCTTCTGATGAGGCCATGAGCACCGAATCATCAGCGTACAGCAGACAGTTTACTGTAAAGTCACCCAAATTCACACCCATATTAAAATATTTCAACTTCTGCAGGCAACTGTCCAGATACACTATGAACAGCCAGGCGGACATGACACATCCCTGTTTGACGCCTGTACAGACATCAAAAAGAGGTGACACACCCCCCCCCCCCTACTCGCACGCAAGCCTTACAGTCCCTATAAAGCGACTGTATTGCCCGCAGTAGCGAGCCGTCCACACCATATCCTGGCAGCAAGTCCCACAGCGTTTCTCTCACAACGTTATCAAATGCTTTCTCTAGATCCACAAAAGCGCAGAAAACCTTCTGGCTAAGAGCCAGAAACTTTTCCGCGATCATGCGGAGAGAAAACACTTGATCCATGCAACCTCTTCCACGTCGGAATCCGCATTGAGCCTCCCATAAATACCTTTCAGACTTTTCTTGCATTCGTGCCGTTATAACCTTTGCATACACCTTACTAGCTAAGCTGACCAAGCTGATCGCCCTGTAGCTGGAGCAGTTTAGGCGCGAGCCTTTCCCTTTGTAAATAGGTACTACAACTGCTACTCGCCAGTCATCTGGGACCTCACCTGTCCGCCAGCACAAGTTGCATAACAGACATAGTGTGTTCCAGACACGCGACCCACCGTACTTGATCATCTCAGCAGTAACTCTGTCTTTTCCCGAAGCCTTACCACATTTCATACTTCTTATCGCTTGTTCTGTTTCTTTCATACTAATGACTTCAATGACATCGGGATCCGGAGCATCGAAGTGAGCTCCATTTCCCGATGTGGCATCTCTGTCTTTTCTTGCATACATCTTTCCATAATATTCACTCCATCTCTGCAGGACGTCACTTTGGTCTGTTAGGACGTCATTGTTAACACTAAGCACTTTATTCATACTGCAGATTGCCGAACAACTCCGGGTCTTGCCTACCTCTTTCCAGAAGAGCTTGGCATTATCCCGGAAATTGGACGACAACCTTTCACCCGCTTTCATTCTGCACCTTTCACGAGCTTCTTCTATCAGTGCCTTCGTGTTAACTCTCTGCAGCTTGTATCTCTCTTTCATATTAAAATCATTCCGCGAGGCTAAGTAGTCTAGCCATGCTTTCTTCTTCATTCGAACTGCTTCTTTCACTTCCTCATTCCACCATGCATCACTCTTATTACTACTGCCTCTTTTCGTTTCTCCACACACTTCCACAACGGCTTTTATCATACTGTCCCTAAGGTTCTGCCATACACTTTCCACATTCTCACTGCTTACATTGACGTCGCCAAGCTTTTCGGCTACCCTTTCATTATATTTATCCCTAATGGATGCATCCTGCAGCTTCCAGCTTTTGATGCTATAAGTCGGCTCAGGTTCAGGACACTCGGTACGATGACGCCAACCCGCGAACAGACCCCTAATCCTAGTTATGACTAGGTAGTGGTCTGATCCCAGCTCAGTGCCTCGATAAACCCTTGTGTCCATTAACTGTTTACGGAGCCGACTATCCATTAGGAATAGATCTATCATGCTTCTCTTTGACTTACATCTCCTCGTATACATATGAATTTGTTTGTGGTTGAACATTGTGTTCGCCACAAACAAATCCTTTTCCTTACAAAATGCCAGTATTAGCTTGCCAGCGTCGTTCACCCTTTTATCCCCATACTTCCCGAGTACCGACTCAAAACCATTGCGAGCGGTACCCACCCATCCATTCAAGTCTCCACATACTATAAGTCTTTCATTTCCTTCTATCACATTTAGAGCTTCTCTCATACTCTCCCAGAAGTCCTCTAGCTCACTCGCGTTCGACGAAGATACTGGCGCGTACCAGCTAAGCGTAAGCTACCAGGAAAATCTTCGTCAAACCAAGTTTTACACGGATCCAGAGGATTCTAGGACCTACCAGTTTGTACTCATACATACCGGAGGCCAATCGCGAGGACAGCAAAATTCCAACCCCCCGACTGCCATGCTCGCTCTCTGGTACTCCAGACCAAAGCGCGAGCATCCCACCCGGGAGCTCCAAGACTTCGCTGACCTTGCGCTTGGTCTCTGTCAAGCACACTGCATCTAACTTTCTCTCATTCATAACATCCATCAACTCATTCATCTTATCTGTCATTCCTCCCCTAACATTCCACGCAGCTACCCTGCACTCCATCCTCCACTTCCCGCCGTGTCGGGCCGCGCGTGTAGGGTGGCGGTCCCCTACGCCGCTCTGGCACACACTTTTCGCACCAGCGAGGACAAACTGGTGCGCGTCGCCTCGGGGGCACGCCCTAGCATCATTCGTCCTGGTGGCACTCGTGTTGGAGTAGAATTGCAGCCGTAGCTGGCAGGGATGGCGACGTGCACGCTTCTACTCCTTATCCCCAATTATTATTTTATTTTCAAAAAACTTATTAGAGTATAACACTGCCATACGGCGCCAGATGTCGCTGTCCACACCCCAGATGTCGCTGTCCACTGATACCCATATTTATGTGTTTCTAAATACATACCAAATATATAAAAATACCTAAACTGCGAAACCAACAGTAATAAGAATGTCCTAAAAATATTTTTTATTAGCAGCCGGTTTCAATGAGTCTCATTACAGAATCAGATCATGATTCACTCATTTCAAGTATTTATTTAATATTCAAAGTGTTTACAAGTCAACTTAGTAGTACGCAAGAAAATGTTGACAGTGCCTAAACAAATTGAAAGTCACGTCGGGGTCACCAAGTCGGTAACAAGTCATTTCTTAGAGCTGTTAGACGACTACTACCTTCCAACTGTGATATTGACTGAATCTCTCATCTGATTGACCGCGTCATTTAGATAAGCTGAAAAATGGAGCGTTCTGAAGTGGCTTCTCAAATATTAACAAATAGAAGCCAACAAAAAGTCAAGAACAAGCCTCCAATAAACATGCTATACATTTATTTATCAACCACTTAGTCATTGATTATATCAGGATAAAAAACAGAAAAGAAAAAGCATTTTTCGCAATGCAGCAGGTAAACAACATTATTTGTAAAGACTCATTCACTGTAATCAGTTCATTTAAGTGTTTTATTTTACATCATCGATATTTTTTATACCATATAAGGTAACTGAACTTGAAGTGCTCGTGGCTAGTCCTCGGATGGGTGACCACTTTGTGGCATTTACATTTGCCAGCGTTTTCGTGCTTCGGAAGGCACGTTAAGCCGTTGGTCCCGGTTGCCAGTAACATGGCAGTCGTTAAGCCTGGTTGAAGGCCTTATAGGCGGCTTAAAAAATTTCAACAGCAGGTAGCCACAGCCTGCGTCTGTCTGTTTCAACACGGCAATGGGCTCACCACCTATTACGTGGGACAGGAATCCACACGGTGAAAAGTGGGCATATAATATGCCTCTGCAACCCCTTCGGGGATAAGGCGTGATGGATTATGGGACAGATTGGCAGTGCAGGACATGTAGGGGCAAACAGCAAAAGGATGTAATGCGACCTTCTGCTGTGCAGGTGGCAGATAGTATGGATCTCCCTCAGTCCACTGGTGTGTCATACGACCGCGATGGAGGGCGGGGCAGAAAAGGCCAGCTGGTTGTCCATTCGCCACAGAATGACATGAGTCATTGAAAATTTTCAACAGCAGGTAGCCATAACCAGGCAGGAATACACATGGTGAAATGTGGACATACAATATGTAGGCCTCTACCACCATTTCGAGGATAAGGCGTGATAGATAAATAAACTAAGGTAACAAACAGACAATAGATGCACGTTTGCAATACCAGAAGTATAATAATATCCGATATTGATTATTTCAACAACTACTTTCACAATATACAAAGTTATCGATCGTTGTCACTGACGATACTGACGTAACAAAACTTGAAAATAAAGGGAATGTAACGTTTTGATATGTCGACGTTAATGGAAGAAACAAATAAAAGGGATTTCGTTATGTATGATAGTATATTAACTGATCGACAAACACTTAAATCGTGATATGTACCATACTATCAGCTAAATTAGATAATAGTATAAGAAAGAACGCATATTTCTAAAATTTCTACTTAATTTAAGTTTGAAATTCGAGATCAGGGTTCAATGATTGACACAAATTAAATTAAGATTTTGAAGTGAAACTGATTAGTTGTCTAGTTTTATGATTACTGCTTCTTGGAATATGCTGCAGACGGCTCTGTATAAATAATATTCTTTTGTTTTATTTTTAGTATAAACTCAACTTCAATGAGATTAGTTCTGAATACATGTAGATTCCAACATTTGAATGCTCGCGTAGCGCTTTTTCAGTCACTATTGAAATTCTCTCCTGCCTACCTAACCTTTACGATGCACTATCAAGCTTGTCTTCTATAACGTTTATTATTCTATAATGTTTATAACTTTTATATTGTGTTTTTGATAGTATAGCGGAATCGTTTCAATTTTAACTTATTTATCACCAAAATGCAATATATATACCGCCAATCGGTGTAAACGTTGATCTTGTTTCGTATTTAATGCAAACTAAGTTTAGTCGACTGTTCTCACATATTTCCAAAGAATAATAAAAATTAATTATTGTAAGCCAAACATACATTTTTAAAGAGTATCCATGGAGTTTCTTGCTAGATTCTACTCCATGAAGGGTAGGCTGCCCTTTGAACTGGCAACTAGAATCACTCTCATTTTAATTATTGTCATGACTATTCATAAGTATCTAAAATGGTTAACATGAATAAACATATTATTATTTTTATTTGATTTGTAAAATCTAATCTACGTTATACATATTTTTTAAACCTAACCCAAAGAAACAGAATAAAAGGCAATCATGACGCTGCTATTAGGATAACGAAGACGGAGGAGCCTAAATTCTTTCTCATTGAATAAAACCGACATCGATAAAAGAAAATGTAATAGCTATGAATAAAATACGAGTGTGAGTTAACAAAACGATAAACGACTTTTATTTATTTAATAGTTACTACACAACTCGTAGAAATCATTGGGGATGGTGGTAGACAAACGCTAGCTCCTTTGACCTTGACCTATATTATTCATGTAGGTATATATATAGATATATAATTTCAAAAAAAGGAGAACTGGCTAAGGAGAATCAACCAGAAGACAAAGAAGAGACCCAGGAGTTCGTTGTTCAGGAGATTTTTTTATTTAATGTATGACAGTAACTACTTTGCTTCGTAACGAATTATCAAAAGTCTTATTTTTATTTATTTTATTAAACACAATACAGATTACAACTATTACAATACACAATATGAAATCACATGGTGCAGATCTGAATCGTAATCCAAACATTTGTGTTCTTTGAGAACGTTGTAATAAACCACTACATAAATAAAAACGAGAGCAAAATGGCAACACTGCCTTGGGGATTCACGTGTTATTAACTTATTTTTATTCTAAAATAATAATAATATAAAAATGCTAAATGAAAATGTAACTAATAATTCTAACTACTGGGCGTGGAATAAAGGACACCTTTGAGCTGTTCAATGTATGCTGCTATCTAAGGAGTAAATATATCAAGTGAAGCATAATTTTTAGCTAAATCATTATACTGTCGAGCCATCCTAACAATAGGGTTAAAGTATGGTATGTTGTTTTTATGTATATGTGCAAAAGTGCAAAAAGACTCGTCTGATTTGACCTTCGCGCGCTGTATCTTGTGTTAAAAATCACTTGAAAGAGCAAATAAGGAGTATCAAGAATAGAATGAACTCTTTTATAGAGATAAAGGGAGTCGATGTACTCTCGACGGGTCTCCAACTTCTGTACGTTAAATCTGGTAAGCCTATTCTCGTAACTAAGACTGCGATTGTTGCGACCCGATTGTTGACGATAGCAATATAATACGCAAACACCTTGTCTGAATCCTTTCGATTCTATCTATGTGCACCTTGTAGTACGGTGACCAAATTGAGCTGCCATATTCCAAAGTTCCCCTAACAAGTGCAAAAAATAGAAACAGTAGTGTCTGAGGGTTCCTGAAGGCTATCGTGGATCTAAGAACAAACCCAGAGTTGATGGGCTTTTTCTGTTATGCGTTCATAGTGTGCTCTAAACGACAGTCTGTTGTCAAACAAGATACCCAAATCCATTGCTGCACCAGACTTCTTCAGAACCTGTCCACCAATTGCGTATTCATAAATTATAGGATCACGCTTGTTGGTGAACGTTATGCTAAAGCACTTACTGATGTTAAGAATTATATGATTTGTCTTACACCAGTTTGAAATAATCCTAAGATCATTTTGTAACAAGTCACAATCAGTAGTACTCGAATGGCATTGAATACCTTTAGGTCGTCAGCATAAAGCAAACATTTACATGATAAACACTCAATAAGATCGTTAAAGAAGATGATGAATAGAAGAGGCCCCAAATGTGACCCCTGCGGTACACCAGAAGTAACTTGTATTGGGGATGAGAAGAATCTCTTAAGAGTGACTAACTGACCCCTCTTACTGAGCAAACGTAGTTGATTATGACCTTAGCTGTCTACTCCTGTCAGGTTGCATATGTTTCACAAATGACCATGTGTAAATGACACCTTTATCGTTCATCATTATTATTAGCCAAGGCTACATGCTTCAGTCGGATACTATATACTTTTTATTCAGATAATTTCGTTTGTGTTTATACAAACGAAATTTTGTGGGTTGTGTTCACGATATCTCACTACATAATTTAAGGCCGATAGTGATACTAAATATCGACGAAGACGTGGTACGAAGATTTGGTTTCATAAATTTATGATGAGACAGTAAAACCTTTACGTATAAACATTTTAAAATGGATAGATGTATGGGTGGCCTGTTCTGAATCACTCATAAGATAGGCAGGTAGCCAGAACCTGCGTCTGTCTATTTCAACACGGCAATGGGCTCACCACCTGGGACAGGAATCCACACGGTGAAAAGTGGGCATATAATATGCCACCCCTTCAGGGATAGGCCGTGATGGATATTTATATTTATTTATTTAAAGTATTAAAATATACATTTGTGTTTTTTACCTCAACTTACTACATCGGAAATAATTCATGTATCACTACCGAAATTCGTAACTCATTGTGATTACACAACCTGTCTGTCAATATGAAAATAAATCTTATGCGCTCTTTTAAGAACACAATTTTCTTAAAAAGAACTGTTTTTCTTCAAGTATTTATCACAATATTGGTAGGTTTTACTGATGCTAATTCGGCGTAATTATATTTTACTCATAGAAATTCTCAACGAACATAAGCTGTTGTTTTAAATATTCATGCTTTGGTAATAAATGAGCATACTTTCAACATTTTACTGTCTATCATTGCATTGGTTTGACAGTGTGTACATTGTTTCCATAATGTGGATCATAAGCCATGCACATGTACTTAATAGAACCTCGATATCCATAGACTTGATCTTGAATCCCATTTCGACGAAATACAGACCCTGGAAGTCTTCCATAACGAACCGGATCATATCGTTCGCCGCACATCTTATTATTTAAGTTGGGGTTGAAGGAATTCACAACTTTATTTGATTTCAATTCATTTGTATTTACATTAGGTACCTTAAAACTTACTCGTTTTTTAAATGGCCTTGAATTTTTACAGCCATTTAAATTGTTCTTTAATTTATAAGAGGACATAATTTTTAAAGTGATACAAAAATTTATCAACACCAAACACAAATGGGTACCACGATCTAGTAGGCTTACAAAATATCGTATGCAAGGACATAATATTGACAGAAAATTGTCGTTTATTATTCCGCAACACAAGACGTTATTTCCTTACTTTGTGCGTGTATGTAATGGATGTATGTCCATGTTTGTATTTTGTTTCCGCTTTAATACCCAATATTTTACTGATGACATCATTGCCATTGATGTGAGGTAAATGCAATGAATAAGAAAACACGTACATAATGTCACGCCTTTATCCCCGAAGGGATAGACAGAGGCATAATAATTATAAAACCACATTTACCATACCTATTCGTTTTTGTACTGCGTTACAAATAGTGAGTCCTTTGTTAAAATATATCTACTCGTTCTATAAATAAGGATTTACAAGGCTTTGATAAGTCATAAGTCATTTATTTCATAACAATTACTTGTGTTGAAACATTTTGTAGATCCATTTAATATCATCGAATAACATATTTATATTACCTTAATTGCTACTTAATTAATATTTTTTCAAGTGATATAATGCTAACCAATAAATAATATATAAACAATAATTGATAGTTAGTAATCAAAATGTCAATATTTAAAATTCAATCAAATTTAAGAATAAATAAATATTACCACCATCACAATTTAATGTCATATTTTAGTTTATAAATATAATCAGTATTCACCTAATCGAATTAGGTACGTATTGCTATTATATAAATCTCTTAATCGATATTAATCACTGATAAAAAATTGATATCTTATTTCCTCCTATCATACCTACAGTACCTTATGAGGGATTCAGAACTGGCCACCCATACATCTATCCATGTTTATGCGTAAAGGTTTTACTGTCTCATAATAAATTTATGAAATATTTTTTTTAAGTTAAATACCATGGTTAAATTGAATGACACAGATACCATTTTTTTTTATTTTAAACCTTTTTTGAAAAGCGTTTGCCCGATAAATTGCTTATGCCAAGTTACTTTAGATTATCAGACACCTAGAACAAAAAGGAGTTTAAAAAAAATTGGCTCTCTGCCCATCTGTAGAATATTGTCCAAAGAAAATCCGTACATTCAGACTTTGCCAAACTAGTCAGGGGCGCACGTATAGGCTATGCGACAATGGTCTCACTACAGGGGATGCCGACGACCGTGCGAAGTGGAGGAGAAAATGTAGGAAAGCGGACCCCGGGCGTCGCGAGACGCAACTGGGACAGACGCTCGGATGATGATGATGACAGTGGCGCTCCGAGTGGGTAGACCAGAATTCAATGGGCTGCTCCTTTCTCAGTTGGGTATTGATTAACCGTAAACGGAATTGCTGTGTGAAACGTGATATTGCCACTTTCAGGGTGCGCCACCTGCAGGTTTTCTACCCGTTCCTCAAGTTTTACAATAATACTTGTGTGAAAAAAAGAGCTATTTTTTAACCAACTTCAGGAGAAAATTCTCAATTCTATTGGTATTTATTTTCATGTCGTATTTGGCTAGTATCTGCAGTAGTCACTGATATTCGATAGTATGTAAGGGGGGCCCTATCAAGATCTCTGGGATCCAAGTGATTTCACCTGTTAGCAGTCTTCCAATAAAGCCGAAAATCCGCGATTCCTAGATGCCAAATCAAAGTGGAACCAGGATTTAAATCCAGGAATTTAAAGCAATGTGAATGCACTGAGACAGAGCAAAGAGATTTAGCTAGTATTTACAGCGGATTTTCAACGACTCGTCGTTGAATAGTATCAAGAGTTCACGACTAAATTTGGTGAACTAGTGATACATAGCTAGTGGAAACGGTGCCCCTATACGCAATAACTAACCATAATGTGAGTGCGGTGGCAGTTCTAATGTTCAGTGATAACGACACTTGTAATGTTTAGTGGAACTAACATTAATGAGATTACAGCAGTCCCAAAATAGAAGCTTAATCACGCCTTATCCCCGAAGGGATAGCAGATACATATTATTTGCCAACATTTCACCGTGTGCATTCGTGGCTCACGTAATAGGTGGTGAGCCCATTGCTGTGCCGAAATAGACTGACATAGGTTGTGGCTACCTACTGGTGAAAATTTTCAAGCCGCCTTTATGGCCTTCAACTTAGCTTAAAGACTGTCATGTTACTGTTAACCGGGAGCCAACGCCCTGACGTGCCTTCCTTAAATGAAAATATCACAAAGCGGTCACCCATCCGTAAATAGTCATAGCGAAAGTAGCTTAACGCCGTTACATACGTATGTAGATACTTATTACTGTATGTACTTAGGTAACTTAAAGACTACGAAAAAAAGTTCCGACTGGAAATGTAATTCTGATTGTAATTGGGATTGTACTAAATTAACTAGCGCGCGTATTTCCCTACTCTCACAACCCCTTTTTTCTCAACAAAAATTGGAAGAGGCCTACGTTATACTACGGGAGGTTAATTGGAAAGGGTGTAGAAAGAATTGTATTATAAAAGAATCTCTCTGTCTATTTTTCAAATACTTTTTACATATAGGTATGTCTATACTAATATTATAAAGAGGAAAGATTTGTAGGTATATTTTTGTGACGTTATAATTTTTTCTCATCTATATATCAACTCCATAAGGTATGATAGATTTGCAATTTTATTTTATTTTTACTACCTCGATGGTGCAGTGGTAGTCTATGCGACTGCTGCCCTAAAGTCCCGGGTTAGATTCCCGGGTCGGAACAAATATTTGTGTGATCCACAAATGTTTATTTCAGAGTTTGGGTGTTTCCTATTTATAATATACATACATATTGTCACGCCTTTATCCCTGAAGGGGTATGCAGAGCAAACTATACGCTCACATTTCACCGTATGCATTTTTGTACCACGTAAGGTGGCGTCTCAGGCTGTGGCGACCTTCTGTTTTAATTTTTTGAAGCCGCTCATAAGGCCTTCAACGAGACGCCGTAACCGAGACCAACGGCTTACTGGGGGCCTACCATAAACTTTTGCTATATCTGCCAAGCGCAGAGCAGCTCAACTTGACACGTAACCTGGCAGGTTTTCAATTTGTACCATGAACCTTTTCGGTTGAGCTGCAATGTATCGAATTCTGACACGCGTATTTATCTCTGGTCAATTTGGTAGCAAGTCACTTAGTCTGACGTCATAAGACTAATCGTTCTAAAACAGTACCGTACTCATTATCGGTTTACCGGTTTTATGAACCTAGAATATAATAATTGGATAATTATAGTTTATTATCAAGTTGTTTAAACAAACTGTGTTTATTTTCGATAAAAACAACCATAATACGTCATTTGAGACATTGGGGACTCTTAGAAGGCACTTCATATACTCAACTGAAAAAGTTATCAAGTGTTACAATTCTTGAACGACATTTAATACGACTTATGTTTACAATTGGAATGAAATTTACGAGGGAATTTGAAACTCATATGTGGATTGCTTTTTGTTATGTTTTAGTTTAGTTATTTATGTCCTCTAGCCCCTAAACTTTTTGACTGTGTACATTCATTATCGTTTATACGTTTGTCTCGGTCGCATCCGTGCTAAATATTGTGTGTGTTTACAACTAGGAATAAAATAAAATAAATGAATACTATTGAAGTCAAAGTGTGTGCAACTATGAGTTCAAGGAGTGTCGTTTGAAAAATTTGAAATAGGTACCTAAAGTTGGAGTTTCTAAATGCTCACAAAGATATCGCTCTGTGGGCTTCAATAATGTGTTCAAGATTGTGGAATCTTTAAATTCTATAGTGGGCGGTGCTATTAAAGACTGGAAAAATTGCTCAAAGTAAGTTAGTATGTTTTCTTTTCAATTGATTTATGTCGTTCACGTCTCCCAGGGATTCAAGTGGCAGTGAATATAATAATTACTCAGCCAAGTAATATGTTTTAAATCAAAATAAATGTAGTTTTCATGGTCATCGTGATGACATCCTTATAATTTAATATAATATGTATAAGGTTGTTACCATCTAACTATGTGGTATTTGATAAAGTTATTTTTTACAATGGCATGAACACAGGGATAGTTTTTATCAATTTTACACATAAAAAATAACATTGAAATAGTACAATATTATTTTTTTGACTTGTTAACTATAATATTTTGCAAGCAACATCAAATTAATTATCTACTCATGTGCTATAGTGCAAAATCATCATCGTAAAACTCGTAATATGTTATCTTTATCACACATCTAAAATAATGGCAAATATAATGAAATTTATTTTTTAGAATAATGTTTAATGGTGTCAGAATAATATTCTGACCAACAATTAATAAATACTATCGATTTTTAATTAAATTTAAAGGAAACAGTTCAATTAAAGTTACTCTTTTACGCCTGCTAAATATGACAACACGGCAGCTCAGTTCTCGATAGTAAACATGTCAAAAATCACTTCATGGTAACGCCAAGCCGCTGAAATGTTAATCACGTGACCTCTGACAGGCAATCGCTGACTCGCCTGCTGTCCAACGCGTTTATGGTACAAAATAAGGCGGCCATTCAATTATCGGCTATAATTGACCTGCTATAAGAGTTTATGGTAGGCCACCTGTTCCTTCTGAACACAGATTAACTCCAAATGGGGGTTGGTCTGTGCTTTCTAAGCACGGAAACGTTCGCAAATATAAATGCCACAAAGTGGTCACTTATCCAAGGACCAGCTATAGCGAAAGTTGCTTAACGCAGCGATCGTTTACAGAACACTGTGTTAGCAGAGCCACGGATCATATATAAATAAATAAATATATACATTTGTATATAGAGATAAATATATATATTCTCTGCAAAGAGTATTGCATCATTGACATGATTGTATTTGACATTGTATTATTTTAGTTTATTTTATGATTTGATTGTGTTTATCTGTTGACATGAAATTGGGTATTATGATTTTTTGTATTATTATGGATTTTTTGTACTATTAATTAGGTACTTGTAAATTAATAATAAAAAACTTTGCATGCCGAAAGGTGGAATGTGACGGGGCCGTTAAGTCTTATGTAACACCATTTTGTACCCATATTCGCAAATAAAGGATTGAAAGAATTGAATGTATTTAGAAATACATAAGTATGTCTATCTAGATCCCATACCAAATTTATATGAGAATAAACTTATATTAGCTTACATAAAATAAGTACCTACGTAAAAAAAAATCTTATAATTATGATTTGGTTTAACCTCCAAAAGTTTTTTTAAATTACAAAGTAATGTACAAAATACTCATATTATGCGTGAAATAATAAAATAATAATATTCAAAACGAAATTTAACATTCAAAATGATTTTGATGAATAATGACTACCTGGGTTTTCATTAATGATACCAAAACAATGAATCACGAAAATGATTCATATTTCGTTCAACTAAGTAGTATAGATAGTATCAGCTGTTTCCTTGCTGGGTCGTGGGGTCAAAGGCTTAAGATTATTTTGCGTACATATTATATTCACGCTTTGTATCCAAAGCAGTAGGTAGATACATACTAACCGCCGAAATTTCTGTCTATGTATTCTGTTGCCAGTAAAGTAAGTGGGCATATAACATGCCTCTGCCCCCCCCCTTTTGGGTATAAGGCTTGATTTATAAACAAACAAACAAACTATGCATTCTTGTAGCAGGTGCAGGAGTATATAGCCGTGTTGAAAAGTCCAGGGGCGGGTTGTGGCTACCTGCTATTGATATTTTTTCACATCATCCGTAAGAAAACAACACAAGCACGCAAGCAACAAAAAATAAGGAAACACTTGTAATTTTAAATGTCACAAATGTTCACTTGTAAAGTAGTGATCGTTGAAATGAGCAAGCGAAAATTTGATAGATTCTTGGTTGAGCTTATTTCTAACTAGTTGACGCTCGCGGCTCCGCACGCATGGTGAAGTTTTCCCGTTCCCGTTTCCTACGGGAACTTGCTCCTGGGACAAAAAGTAGCCTATGTGTTATAAAGTCATCTAAACGTAATGTTGCTGGCCGCACTCCCGAAGCGACAAGAACCATTATTTTTTGTTCGTAATGTTGCTGTCGCATATGTCGTACAAAAGCATTTACAGACTATATTTAGTTGTACAGGTATAACTATTATATAATGTTCTATAAAGTATTCTACGCCTTAATAATTATTTAATATTTATACGCCTTAATATTTATTGTGACCTGAGTTTCTAAAAGCTTTTCATAATTAGAATTAGAATTATTCTGATGTGTATTATTGTAATTTTCATCAAAATCCATTCAGTAGAAATCTACTGAATGGATTATGATGAAAATTTACTTTGTGTCAAAGAGAAACAAGCCTCCATTATTACAAACTTTCGCGTTTATAATATTCGAGTATTAATATTATAAATAAATATTTTATATTGCTCTCAAATTATTTAATTCCGAGAAATCACTACATAGACGATTGCACAAAGTCAAGAGCACGATCACGGTAGTCGGTTACGTCACCAAAACAAACGAAGCCTTGAACTTGAAGAGTACATTTACAAGACTATTGTGTACGAGGGAATTAGCTATTAGTTATAAAGTTTCTACCAGCGGTCGCCAACCGTTCTGCCCACGAGAAAATCAACTATCTCATTTCCCCTCTAATAATTTCAAGTTACATCTAGAGATGTAACAATGTCGGCTGTGCGTTGATAGACGAGGAAGTTATCAGGTAATTTTGTTAGTAGACTTAGATATAACAGTTATTTATGAGACTTTTTAGGCTTGCGTAGTAAACAAGGAACCCATATAGTTCCGCCATTTCTGTTAGTCCCTCCGTCTGTTCACAACTGTAAATACTTACGACGACAAAGTGGTAAAATTATATCTTAAAACAATTACCTTTCACGTTAAAAAGGCCATTTGTTTTTTTGTCAACCTCATTGGGCTATCTTTGGATAGGTTTTACAAATATTGTAGGTTTGCTAAAAAGATTATCGATTACGTGAAATGTTTAGGTAACTTTAATGTTTCTCAAGGTCTAATTTCCTAAATGATTGATTTCGGGCATGGATTAAATAATTTGCAGTTCAACATAATTGCACAAAATATATATGCAATTATGTAATTGCGTATAAATTATATGCAATTATGTAATTGCGTATAAATTATATGCAATTGCATATAATATAATAATTAAAAAGACAACAAAAACATTTATGTAGATTTAGATATAAAATAGGTAACCACAGCCTGCGCCGGTCTATTTCAACACGGCAACGGGCTCACCACCTGTTACGTGGGACAAAAATGCATACGGTGAAATGTGGGCGTATATTATGCCTCTGCCTACCCCTTGGGGGATAAAGGCGTGGCAATATGTATGTATGAATTGTATGATATAAAATGGTCTACATGAATAAAAATATTCATGATTTTTTTATTTTAGATTTTGATCATCTGAGTGTACAGTTCCGGTTGATATCAATATCCCAACCTTGGAAACAGGTCACCAGGCTCGTGAGTCACGACGTGGCAAATTACTTCCATCGGCACAGTTGTACTGCGACTGCCATTCAACCTCTCAACCCATCTACATCATATCATACTTAAACGAGTGTCCTTTAAGCTCCAAACTGTTGAATTTCTATATGTTATAAGTCACCAGATGACCCAACCTGACTTTGTGACTTAATTATGGCGATTTCTCTAACAATTTCAATGACACTGGATAAAAACAGCAAGTAATCAAACAGATACGTGTAATTATTGTTAATGTTAGTAGTATTCTCACATTAATTAACAGCTTGTGACTCATTTGGGTGATGTTCGTATTTTGGTAAAATTCCTTTTATTTTTAATAAAATATTCCATATAACCGTTGATTCTTTTTGTATTATAAGTACTTATCCTTGAACATTGACGCAATTGTGTTATATTTTTAGCTAATTTATGATAAATTTTATGTTCTTGGCTAAATAATTATAATTTACATACACGTTCAATGTTAATTTTATCAATATTGTTGATAAAATTAACATTGAACGTGTGAGTGGTGAGTTTTATCCCAAGTCTGTTCGTCTACTGTGATAGTTGTGGGTTTTCGTAAATGTTAAGTGTATGCACTCAGAGTCTGCGGATAATTGTATTTGCATGTCTGAGGTCAGAATACAACACAGTGAAATAGAATATGAAATAAATTATGAATAGATGCTATTAGTGAAGATGTCACGGCCATCTCTTGTTCAAATGATGTGTATTGCAAAGCAATTGATCGAGGCAAGTATCTCTAATTACTTTTGACATGGGTTACGAAACTAAATATGATGAGATGATTGTGTAATATTTAATATATTTACTAGAGAATAATACTACTGTGACTTATCGTTGAGATAAGACAACATGTATTTTATACGGTCCATGCATTCCGAAGCATCACAATGACGTGAGATTATTCTAAAAGCTGTGGTTTCAGTATTCGGTTCGAAGCACGTTTTACTGATTCCGTAGTGAAAGGAGGAAGATATTCTCTTAAGTTATTAAAACTTCTAAAATGGTGTTTTATTTTATGCATAGTAATATTTTAAATGCGTTTGTGTATGTGGTCAGTACTTCTAAGATAGGGATACGGTACAAATATAGGATATTTGTACCGTATCCACAGTTCTACGGTATCACAGTATTTTTTCTATCTTAGAATATTCCCAACTAGTTGACACCCGCGGCTTCGCCCGCGTATAAAAGATTTCCCGTCCCCGTTTCCCACAGGAACTTGTTCCCGAGATAAAAAGTAGCCTATGTGTTATTCTGATGTATAAGCTATATTATTGTAAAGTTTCATTAAAATACAATTAGTAGTTTTTACCTGAAAGAATAACAAACAGTCACACAAATTATCGCATAAATATTATTAAGATTAGTTACTTCCAAACCCTACCTGGATTTTCAGCACAAAGTTCACTTTTTTTGAGTACTACTAGTGTGAAAGCTTTTTCGTCGATTGGCTTTTGAAATTCGGCAATGTTAGACGCGATTGTCGCTTGAACCCTCAACGTCATAAGGGCGTCTAGGTTTGTTAGCTAGTGCGCTCTGACTGCCAACTATAGTTCTTTAGTAATACCAATGTAATTTTTTTCGCTGGAAACACATGGGAACATAATTATTTTCTATCAATCGTAACGTATAACGTGCGTATAACTCATTAAATTTATAGAAAATATGTACATGTAGGCTACCAATTCGACATATTTTGAATACTACTCGGGACTTCACGCGAAATAATGAATAAATGTCAGTGATTATTACATTAATAACAATTACATCATAGCCCGCGACAGTATTAAAAATAACATCATTTCATCAATCGTAATGTTGAACAAGATTCTCATTTAATTTTTTTTTTCCAAAACCGATCAGAGCTTATAATGTAAGTATGGATGGAATGGTATGAGTAGGTTAGTTCTTTAATTATTCAAACCACGATTTACCCCTTTTCTATTAAACTCTTGGAGATGCTCATCATCTCCAGACTCCAGCACGAATGGGACCGTCTTGCAGCGTTTTTGGGGTACCACACTACGACGCGACTTGAGATAACTGGTATCAACAAACAATATCAAACTTCCAATTCAATCCAAACTGATATTCCATTGTAAAACGTTTGCTGATATTTAAAGTATTCAGGATGCAGCTTCTTATTGATGAGACAAATATGCTGTGGTCGTTAACGTTTAGCCTTTTTTTCTTACGGATATCAAAAAAATATAGATAAGTTCTCCCCTTACACAAGTTGAACGGACTATTAATGCAATAGCTGATTACTAAACGCAAATGAGGAAGGCAATCTAGTGCTTCATTAAGTCTTTCAATATTTCCACAGAAATAATTGTTTTCAATTATTATTGTATTCATCAACAGATTTGATTTTCCTCCATCTAGGGTATAATTATTATGTTGTAATTTAGTTTTTTTTTCATCTTTTGTATACCACTAAGTCAGACAAGCGTATGACTGTTTAGTAATAGGAGGGACAGCAATTTGCCTATTTGACTTTGTTTACTGATGAGATAAGAGAGAGAGAGGGAATAACATTAATTGTAAGGAGGACTGCCAGTTGTTCCCAAAAGCAGTATTACAAATGTAAGGGATCTTACTAGTTACGTCTTTGGGCCCTAAGATTTTGTAGAGACTTTATTTACAGGCACTCACAGATTTTTCACCATGTGTATTCCTGTCCCGCGTAATAGGTGGTAAGCTCATTGCCGTGTTGAAATAGACAGACGCAGGGTGTGGCTACCTGCTGTTGAAATTTTTCAAGCCATAAGGCCTTCAACTTGACGTAACGACTGCCATGTTACTGGCAACCGGGACCAACGGCTTAACGTGCCTTTCGAAGCACGGAAACTCTTGCAAATGTAAATGTCACAAAGTGGTCACCCATCCGAGGACCAGCCATAGTAAAAATTGCGTAACTCAGTGGTCGTTGACAGAACACTGAGTCCGCGGGGCCACGAGCGCTTCAGTAAAGTCTTTGCCACTAATAAGACGAACTTGCCTACTAGTTTTCCAAATTCTTTAGGCTCATTTTAAAGTGCCGAAAACTCCCCTTTTAAGAGAGTTCTTCTTACAGCGGTTGTTCAGATTTAAGTAGATTTTTTTGTTTACGATATCTGAATAATAATGTTACAACAACTAGTTACAGGTACCAAATACACTTAGTTAAGAAATATAGTTCCCGGAACCTGCAAAGTTCTCGTCAACTGCGTAATGTAGACTTACTTTTGGATTGCAAAAAAAAATTGTATGCTTGCATTCCATATTTCATTGAAATAAGGAACTTTGGTCTACGGTTATCACTCTTCGAGGTGCAGTTAAAAAAAAATGTTGTGTATTTGTCACGTTCTAGAACATACGTGAAAGATCTCCGACCATAACATTACATACTTGGTTGTCAATGAAGTATAGTTATAAAAGTAAATAACATAGTTTAATGACTCAGCCATTGTTCTTGCTGGGTTTGTTTTGACTCATACAAGTAGCGAGAAAATTCTAGTTACGTGAAGTTATACTATAATGAAAATATTCTATAAGTATGTTTCGAATGTGTTATGACTAGGCATAGCGTAAGTACCTATTCATTATTTTTAGCAAAGCAAAATGAGAGTCTGATTTAAGGATCAAAATATAAATCACTGGCACGGAAAATTTGGTTCCTATACACTACAGATACGAAAAGGAGGGTGTGGTCATAAATGAGGTACAATCAGTACGGGATTTAGGCGTTCGTATGGATAGTCAGCTAACGTTCCGTGAGCACATAATTGAAATATGCCAAAAAGCATATAGACGGCTTGGTTTTTTACTTCGTAGGGGAGGGGCATTTACAAATGTCAAAGCTATCGAGACACTTTATAACGCTCTTGTAAGGAGTAAATTAGAAGGTAACAGTATGGTATGGGCTCCACGTGAGGTCAAATACAGCCTTATGTTGGAGCGCATTCAAATTATATTTACAAGATACCCTAACTTAAGGTTGTATGGACTATACCCCTTCTACCCCATGATGTATCCAACTTTATTTGTGTAGGGCATGATTGGATAAGAAGGGACCTGTGGGCAGTAACATATATTCTCAAAGTGTTCCGTGGACACGTAAGTGATCCGGGTATATTGCAGGGGATAAGCTTGAGCGTGCCAGATGGGTATGTACATCATCGCAGATGGCCAAATTCATTCGTGGTCCAGAGGGGCAGAACTAAATTGCTGGACAATACTCCCATCACGCGAGCTATTGCCCCGATTAATATATTTTGCAGTAAGGATGGATTTGTTCTCGCCTTACATTCCATATGTTATGTAAATTGAATTAATGATAAATTATTAAAATAAAAACTACCGCGGCATAAGCTTGCTCAGCATCGTCGGCAAATTGTATGCGAAACTTTTGATAAAAAGAGTGATGAATGAAACTGAAGGAAAAATGTGGGATGTACAAGCAGGATTTATGAAAGGAAGGGGATGCACGGATCAGGTCTTTTCCTTACGATGCGTAGTAGAAAAGCTTTTGGCGAAAAGTCAAAAAGTCTATTGCGTATTTGTAGACTTGGAAAAGGCCTATGATAGACTGGTGAGGAATGAACTGTGGTCAACATTGGCCAGGTATGGAGTAAACAGCCACTTGATACGAGCACTGAAATCTCTCTATGAGGGCTCCAGTGCTTGTATCAGGATCAACGGAGCTTGCACAGACTTTTTTCACATTGAAAAAGGTGTGAGACAGGGTTGTGTAGCGTCGCCGTTGCTTTTTAATCTATACATGGACAGCTGCCTGAAAGAACTGCAAGAAAGTACGTATGGTATAAAAATGGATGAACTGACCGTCAAGTGCCTCCTTTACGCCGATGATCAGGTAATAGTAGCATCATCGGCGGAGGAGTTGCAGTTGATGGTAAACATTATGCATGATTCGTTAATAAAAAAAGAAATGAAAGTGAATGTAAACAAGTCGAAAGTAATGGTTTTTGAAAGAGAGGTAAGTACAACGGATTGCTCAATTCTTGTGGAAGGAGAAAGAGTAGAACAAGTGAAAAAGTTTGTATATCTGGGCACAAAATTTACGAGAGATGGAAAGTGTGACTATGACATAGAGCGAAGAGTTTTGGCAGGAAATAAAGTGAATGGAGCCATGTACGCCTTTATGAGCAGTCAGAACGTGTCTAAGAAGGCAAGACTGGCTGTACATTGAGGAGTGCTGGTCCCCACACTTATGTATGGCAGTGAAAGCTGGGTATGGCAGAAGACGCATAAAAGTAAAATTAATGCCGTGGAAATGAGAAGTCTGCGAAGTATAGCTGGTGTGAAGTTAATAGATAAAGAAAGGAACAGTATGATAAGGGAACATTGTGGTATAACAGAAGATGTAGTGACTAAGATAGAAAAAGGGATGCTTAGATGGTTCGGACACGTAGAGAGAATGGATGAAAATAGACTGACGAAGCAGATATATGTGGCGAGAGTGAATGGGCAAACTGGTAGGGGTCGACCTCGGCGCACGTATGTCAATCAAAAAGAAGATCTTTTGGAAAAAGGCCAGGTCAAGAGTACCCTTAACGTGTATGAAAACACTCATGAAAGTAGAAGAAGCGAAAGCTGTATGTCAGGATCGTAGCAAGTGGAAAGCCATAGTCTCTGCCTACCCCTATGGGAAACAGGCGAGATAATATGTATGTATGTATGTATGTATGTATGATAAATTATTAAATAAATATGTTATTGAATTAATTAGATAGTGGATTATATATTATTAGTAAATTAATATTATTATTAAATGAAATTAATTTTTATATTAATTATGTAATTATAATGTTTATTTAAAAATATTATTTATTAGTCAATGTTAATAAAGGTATGTAATGGTTTGTTATTATAATAGTAATGTTTCTACACTGTCGCATTGGGGATAACCTGTAATGACTGATGTATGTGAGATAAATAAATAATAAATAATTTCAATAACAGAGTATGAATACTTTCATATTAAGGTAAACGTATTACTACTCTTTGTCAGAAAGTTGGACAAACGTTTATAGTTACTACTAGTTTCTGTCAGAAAAATTATCACAATAAAAATAAAACTTTATCTGGAGAATGATTTTGGATGTCGTCATGCACTCTTTTGGTTAGTCCTAGCCATACTCAGCTACTTATATCATTTTTTTTTAAAATTTATCCTAGAATTGTTCAGAATAGATATGAATCTTGGTAACAGCTGACGGCAGATATTGCCAATTGATTATTAAACATTTTTATAAAATGCTAATGAAATTCAAACTGGACAACTGAGAAATAAAGTATTATGACGTTATTTAGATAACATAGTAAATATACAGAGTAATTTTAACATTTTAAATAGAAATAGTTCGCTTATCTAATAAAACCTTCTGTCCCAAACTAGAAAATCGAGCTCTTAAACTAAGGTCACGGCTAACTTGATGTGTATGACTGCCTCTGTGGCGCGATGGAAGTGTATCCGACTGCTACGCAAGAGGTCGTCGGTTCGATTCCCACTCAGGATAAAACTTTATGTTAAGTGCACGATGGTTTATTCTGGGTCTGGGTGTTACATATCTATAATATGTATGTATATAGACAATAAGAGCTCTTAAATATAATGATATAGAAAACACTTATAATAGCCGTGCTGGAGCTAATATTTCACGATATTAATTGGAAGGACAAATGGGTAAAAATAGGAGACAAATACTTAAGTCATCTTAAATTCGCCGATGATATAGTTCTCCTATCAAACAGCGCCAAATAAATCCAGGTTATGATGACAACTCTACATAAATGTAGTGAAAAGGTTGGATTGGAAATAAACTTTGAAAAGACTAAAATATTAACGAACTCTATAATCACACCTGTAAAAATCAACAACGAGAACATTGAGTACGTCAGTGAAAACTTATATCTTTCAGAGAAATAGACACAGAGGAAATAAACAGACGGATCACTTTAGCTTGGAAACGATACTGGTCCCTTAAACACTTATTTAAATCAAATATGCCTACTGCTATCAAGTAAAGGCTGATGGACTCCTGTATTCTTCCTACTCTAACATACGGTTGTCAAACCTGGTCCTTCACCGAAGCTAACGCAAAACGAAACTCGGTATGCCAAAGAGCTATGGAGAGGAGCTTCCTCAAAATTAAGCTAAATGATAGAGTAAGAAATGAAGAAATAAGACAACGAACAAAAGTGAGGGACGCTATGGAACATATAAGACGAGTTAAGTGGAAGTGGGCCGGACACCTGGCGAGGTATGGCGACGGACGCTGGACAAAGGTCGTAACCGAGTGGCGCGGCCCAGTACATGGAAAGCGCCGCGTGGGTCTCCCGAACAGGCGTTGGTCGGACGATATTCGCGCAGTTGCCGAAGAGAAATGGGTCTTACTAGCACAAAATAGAGATAGATGGCAAAGCCTGGAGGAGGCCTTTACCTGCACGGGGATTTCTAATGAATTATGAAAAAAAAAAAACGAATTATTTTTAATGTAAACTTATTTATTAGGAGCAAATTAAAGGCTATTTTATTTTTTTAATTTATTTTTTTAAACAGACAATATAAGTATGTTTATCAGTTATCAGGTTACCATAGTACAAGCTCTGCTTTGTTTGGAATCAGATGGCGTTGTGCGAGTTGTCCCAACGATATTTATTTGTTATTTATTCAATGGCTATGAGAAGCATTTTATTATTTTATAGTAATCCAGTTATAGAATTCCATTGCGTAATATAAGCCTTGATAGATCCTATCGCAGCTGTTAGTTTTATGCGTTGGCAAACTACGAAGACCCGAGGCCGCTCAAACAGAATTCTGTGATACCACACATGCTCCTTCAGTGTTTCTAAAGTTACCCCTTTCTGCTCACTGGTCACGAGCAAAGCAACAACGAAAGCACATATTTTCCTGTTGGATTTTTTTATATTGGGCTCACAAAAAGTCGCCACCCTCCTGAGAGAAAGCAGGGATGACAAACAGTGATTAAAGCCCGCTATTATAGCAGTGCTCTAATAGTGGTCGCTGAACCTCGAATATAACTCAAGAGTTAGGTAATTGTGAAATTTCGATGCAAAAAAATCTGAATATCAGCGCCGTTGCTCTACCCGTTGGCCAGCAGTTTAGTTGACCTCTACAGGCAAGTATGTTACAATTAGAAAGAGCACAACGCGCAGTCCTGAAAGTTATGATCAAGAAGCCCTTCCACTACCCTACCGCCCAGTTGTATAGGGAGGTACAGGTACTGGCAGTGAGACAGTTATTTATGGTATTAGTTACGCATACACACACTACACTGGAATATAACCCCTCAATCTATTCGCAGAGACTCAGACATGACAGGGTATGTAAACCAATCCGCTGTAGAACAACCGCAGCCCAAAGACATGCCTATTTCCTCGGTAACCACCTTTATAATAAAATTAATCGTGCTATACATATATACCCCTTGACAAGGCATAACCTTAAGAAAAAGCTCTCTGAATGGCTGCAGTTCTTGGATTACGAAGCTAGTAAACAACTACTAAACCCATAGGTTTACTGAAAAGAAAAAAAAAATATAAATAAATAAAATTAATCCTAACTTACCTTTACGCTGTTTTTAGCATGATTGGAATTCTCCAGTCACGTTGAAAATAATACAATAATATATTATCTGTTTGTTGTAATTGTTATGTTTGTCTAATTATTATAATATTCTATAGTAATTCCTATTTCCCTTTAAAAAAAAAAAAAAAACTAAATAAAAATATCTTTATTTTGCATAGACCATTTTAACGGCGCTTACAAAATGTCATACACTATTTAAAATATTTAAAGCGACCACCGGTTCGGAACGCGGCCCACCTGAGAAGAACCGGCAAGAAACTTAGGAAGGCTTTTTTTTTGATGGCCTATTTACAATTTAATATTATATTATATAGATATAACGTAGTTCACCTTATCTTGTCGCTAAAACAGTAAACACAAACATAAATACAAAAGAAATAACATAAACTAGGACACTCAAACACACTCACACCCCTATGCACACACATACACTCCCAACCCAATCACTTTACTACATTACATGCTGCATACCCTCTCTAGGAAGTACCATACGCGAAACCGGCTGCAAGATAGAAGAATGACTAATAAGGTATTATTATACATAATGTCATCCATATGTCTACAGCCCATCCATTTTACTATTTTTATTATTGGATTATTTTATTATTGTTTTTAAATGTAATGCTTATGGTTAGGTAATAAGAGCGAGAGACCACTGATGACTAAAAATACAGGTCTACACCTAGTTTGAGAGTCAGAGGTAATTCAAACTGTATTGCATAACAGAGCCTTTATAACATTATATTAGATATAAGCACAATATTTGTAAACTTGTAACCTGGCTGAATAAAAAAAAAAAAGCAGATACAAAACTCTGTTCAGTTTGGTGTCATGTCTCATGTCTCTATGAAAAAGTGTAACGTAAAATACTTGTTAGTAAGGAATTATAGTGAGTAATGTGTTTCTTAATGTGTGATCAGATGATATTAAAATGACGAAAGAATTAAAAAAATAAAAACATTGCCTTACACCCAATTATGCGATTAGGGTAGTGTGAATTGCTAGTTAAGAGTCACTATTCTATCCAACAACTCATAAAGAAAAACATCGCTAAGATATACCCTTTCAACTTATTTGGAATCAGTCGAAACAGATATTACTTAATAATCCTACAAATATTTATAAACGCGAAAGTTTGTAAGAATGGATGTTTGTTGCTCTTTCACGCAAAATCTACTGAATAGATATTGATGAAACTTTACTCACAGGCTACTTTTTATCCCGGGAAAGTTCCTGTGGGAAACGGGAACGGGAAACTTCGCCACACGTGCGGAGCCGCGGGCGTCAACTAGTATTTCATAAAATAAAAAGGTTAAATTTGAATATAGTACTCTCCTTTCTATTGTAGAATGATAATAAACAAATTAAGCGCTTAGAGGAAGCGGCAATGTTAGAATTCACTTTATTGCAGTTACGTGGTAAAAAAACGAGCTAATTTGGTTGAAGATCACTCTAGAACCTGGCCTTACAAGGTCGAACATCACATGTCAAAGATTGAATCGTTTTGTAATGAAACAATGCAGAGTGCTTATTGGTAAGAAGTTTTATGCCTACAAGCGCTGTGCATTCTGATGTTATTCTACACATTAATACTTATATAATGTTGTTGTATATAAGTACTACATAATATGTGCTTGATTGTATAATCGTGTATACCATATCTACTGTCTTCGACATTATTTGTGTGGTAATTGAAAAGTTCAATAAATCACCAATAACATAAGGTAATACCCACCTTTTATAAATTTACCTTTGAGAAAATCCTAATGCGATAAATCTTTGGAAAGTACGCATTAAAATAATACACACTAATATTGATACAGGCATAGAGAAATGACATACATATTGTCACGCCTTTATCACCGAATAGCAGAGGCATATTTAACGCCCACATTTCACCGTATGTATTTTGTTGAAAGTGGACAGGCGCAGGCTGTGGCGACCTGCTATTGAAATTGTTCAAGCCTCCCAGCAGGCCTTCAACTTGGCTTAACGACTGCGATTTTATTGGCAACTGGGAGAAACAGCTTAACGTGCCTTCGGAAGCACGGAAACGCTCTCAAATGTAAATGCCACAAAGTGTTCACCCATCCAAGGACCAGCTACAGCGAAAGTTGCTTAACGCAGTGATCGTTTACAGAACTAAATTAATAATACCGCTATAATCACCAATAAAATTAGGTAATACCCAGCTTTTTTAAATTTAAATCCATCACGCCTTATCCCCGAAGGGCTGGCAGAGGCATATTATATGCCCACTTTTCACCGTGTGGATTCCTGTCCCACGTAATAAGTGGTGAGTCCATTGCCGTGTTGAAATAGACAGACGCAGGTTGTGGCTACCTGCTGTTGAAATTTTTTCATGCCGCCCATAAGGCATTCAACCAGGCTTAACGACTGCCATTTTACTGACAACCGGGACCAACGGCTTAACGTGCCTTACGAAGCACGGAAACGCTCGCAAATGTAAATGCCACAACGTGGTCACCCATCCGAGGACCAGCCATAGTGAAAGTTGCGTATCTCAGTGATCGTTTACCTGCTGTTGAAATTTTTTCATGCCGCCCATAAGGCATTCAACCAGGCTTAACGACTGCCATTTTACTGACAACCGGGACCAACGGCTTAACGCGCCTTCCGAAGCACGGAAACGCTCGCAAATGTAAATGCCACAACGTGGTCACCCATCCGAGGACCAGCCATAGTGAAAGTTGCGTAACTCAGTGATCGTTTACAGAACACTGAGACCGCGGGGCCACGAGCGCTTCAACCAAAAGTTTTTAAATTTACCTTTGAGGAAATCCTAATGCGGTGAATCTTTGGTGTAATATTTATTCAGGCTTATAGAAATTGGACTTTCAATTAATACATTTTCATGCTGTAGTTGTTCTACTACATGTGATTTGCATACGCTTTAATTTTTATTTTTGAAGCTTATCTTTTTGAAATTAATTTATAAAAATTTAATTAATGCAAAAAAATCATTAATTTTCATCATAAGTGTTAAACTCACTACTTATTATGTTACTAAGTATAAGGTAATCACGTCATATTATATCCCAATCCACATTTCAAATTATAACATCCTACCTACTAACATTCTAAACGCGAAAGTTTGTAAGTGTGGATGTTTGTTACTTTTTCACAAAATATCTACTGAATAGATTTTGATAAAACTTTACAACAATATAGCTTACACATCAGAATAACACCTAGGCTACTCTTTATCCCGTCAAATATTTCTTGTGGGGGAACAGGAATAGGAAAACTTCTCCAAGCGTGCGGAGCCGCGGGCGTCAACTAGTATAGCATAAAAATAATTTAGTACAAACAATTTTCACTACTCAACTCTCATAGATTATGAAAAAGTGCGTAAACGTAGTTTGATAATAAATAATTTCAAGTTAGTTAATCAAATAAACATCGCATAATATTAATGACAAACTGACGTGTCTTTCCAGTACTAATAACCACGAACAATAATAATGACTCACTAGCCACTTAATACCTATTGCCGTATTTACCTTTCAACTCTATCGTTGTCGTCAGCGATGCGCTTACGCACCCCCCTGGCCCCACTACATCTATATAGCCTTCACGACCCGCGGCCACCTCAGTTCTAGTTGCATCATCACAGAGTGCACACGTTCAACATGTTCTCGCGATCGCTTGCGGTGTTCGCCGTCCTGGCGACCGTCGCCGCCCTGCCGGCCACTGACCGACCTGTCCCGGTTCCAATTACGACAATTTATAATGAAGATATCGAAAGGCCATGGTTATCCTTCCCACTATTTGGAAACCTCTTCGAGCCTCTGTGGAGGCTACTACCTAGTTTCGCTGACATCGGACCGAAGATTGTTGCTGACGATGATAAATTCGAAGTCAATGTTAACGTCAAAGATTACAAAAAGGAAGACCTGAAAGTCAAGGTAAAGGGTGACTTTATCTTCATTTCGGGCTCACACGAAGCGAAACAAGACGACCATGACATATTCGCCAGCCAGTTCTTCCACACCTATACGTTGCCGGCGAACTCAAGTGGCTCTGATGTTACTGCTCAATTGACAAGCGACAAAGTCCTGATTGTTAAGGCACCAGTCAGCGACACAGTCAATAGAGCAAAGGAAGTAGACAGAGAAGTCCCTATTGAAGAGACAGGAAAACCATTTTCAGAGGATGAA
This sequence comes from Thumatha senex, assembly GCA_948477245.1. NCBI lineage: Eukaryota > Metazoa > Arthropoda > Insecta > Lepidoptera > Erebidae > Thumatha > Thumatha senex. Next base: position 31,343,481 of record OX419728.1, on the reverse strand, counting down.
AAGTCAGGAAAACCTATTGTAACTACTCAGGCTACCGTGACATCTACAACTGAAAATGACAGGAAAGAGCCAACCACACCATCTGAAAAAGAAGAAGTAACCGAAAAAGACAACGTGATCCCTCATGGAAATGAAATTCCATTGTAAAGTGATAAATCGATTAAGTATTTAATTATAAATCAGTATTGTAATAAATATTTTTTGTATTTAATGGAGTGTTTTGTTATTAGCTTGTTGATATGCGTTCTATATCGCGCGTTAATGGGTTCGACGTGAAATGAATGTAAATGTGGAGACGTGCGCAGTGTGGTTTAAACAATAGAGGTTTGATTTTATTTTTTTTGGTTTAATGGTTACTCAACGTACATAAATGCATACAATTGTGGCCACGTTACGTATGAGGTATTATATCCCCAAACTTTTACGATTGATTAAAATTTGATATCTAGTATATTATTTTTCAGTTATTCTCAAATTATACATTTAATACTACTAAAATAATTTAAATTCCAATAATTTATTTATCAAATAGCTGAAAATTCCCGTTTGTAGCAAGTAACTATTTACATTTTAATCAATAATTTGAAGATAATTATTTCACCGTATTTATATTTTATGACTACTCATTGTGTAAAAATTATTGCCATAATTATGCTGAAAGAATATGGTAGAAATAACGTCTCCGATATACATAATAAATAAGTGTAGGTAACTCTTGAACATTCTAGAGATATTCTTAGCGACGACACTTTGACGTGGATGAGAAAAGCATTAATTTCGATAATACGAGTACAATTAGGTAATATCATACGGTAATACATATTTAATTACAAACATTTCCGTAACGGCTCCTATAACTAATTAATTAGCGTTACAAATTACTTTATTACCGTGAACAAGTTCATAAATATAATACAATTTACTGAGTATATTATAATTTTTTTATCAATATACTGTTCGGGACGGTCATTGAGATTTCAGAGAGATAGTGAACAACGTTATTTGTGTTCAAATCCCGGATCGAAACAAATAACTGCCTTATTGTCTAATGTTTGTTAGTTTGTTATAGGTATATTATGGTAAGTATAATTTTTATATAAAAATGTTTGTCATTTATCTAGATTCCATAGCATAAACTTATATTAAGTTAATATGGGCTAGATGGCTTTATGTAAAAATATCCCACAATATTTATAAATATCCATCACGCCTTATCCCCGAAGGGGTGGTGAGGCATATTATATGCCCACTTTTCACCGTGTGGATTCCTGTCCCACGTAATAGGTGGTGAGCCCATTGCCGTGTTGAAATAGACAGACGCAGGTCGTGGCTACCTGCTGTTGAAATTTTCAAGCCGCCCAAAGTGGTCAACCATTCGAGGACCAGCCATAGTGAAAGTTGCGTAACTCAGTGATCGTTTACAGAACACTGAGACCGCGGGGCCACGAGCGCTTCGTTATTATAAATAATAATCTAAAAGTCATATAAATAATATTTTTAAACTTTTTGATTATGATAACGTAGAGTATAAGAACAGATATCGGAAAAAGAGCAAAAGGAATTTCTGATAAATGCCTGAGTCAGCTAGTATCGTAAATATTCGCCAGCTATTGCTAACATAAAAGATTTTGCTGCTGTATAAGGATATCAACTTAGTCGCTCCGTTCACACTATGACCATGATTGAATTTTATGCGACACAGATCCTCGCCACTATACCTTCCTTTCAATCAATCAAATCAGCCTATCACCTTCCTAAGTGAACTCATATCCTGGCTTTTTGTAAATCGTATCGGACTGCAGTAGGTCGTAGCAATGCAGAGCTGTGAAAAATGCGTTTTTCATTAGACTCAATGGACAAACTGTTTTGCACGCACCTATATCTAACACGCAATATCCGACACGCTACATCCCAGCACGGAGTGTATGTTAGATATGGAATAGAATACCAATTAAACATTTAATTATACATATATGGAATAGCGTGATAAGGGAACATTGCGGTTTGACAGAAGATGTAGTGACTAAGATAGAAAAAGGAATGCTTAGATGGTTCGGACACGTGGAGAGGATGGATGAAAATGGACTGCTGACTACTACTAGAGTGAATGGACAAACTAGTAGGGGTAAACCTCGGCGTACGTATGTCAATCAAATCGAAGACCTCTTGGAAAAAAGGTCAGGTCAAGAGTACACTTAACCGGCGAGCGTGTAAGTCTCATGAAAGTAGAAGAAGCCAAAGTGGTATGTCAAGATAAAAAAGCAGGAAAACCATAGTCTCTGCCTACCCCGAGGGGAAACAGGCGGGATATTATGTATGTATGTGTGTACACATAGTATGGAATACAGATTTAAAGTTTGTTATATTATGCAGTGGGTCATTTGTAAAACACCTGCAACCTGGCAGGAGTAGGGAGCAAAGATTGTTTAGCTTCTTTTGAAAATTAGTTACGAAACAAGTACTAAACACTATCATACACTGCCTCGAGGAGCAATAGGCACGAGCGCATTAATGCTTTTGAAAAAGGTCAAGATCAAAGGAGCTAGCCCCGGTCCACCCCATCCCTTGTGATTTCCACGAGTTACATAGTACCTTAATTTAATTAGCAAGTCGAAATAAAGTTACATTTAAAAAAAAGATAAGATTAATGTAGGTCATTTTTTAAAGTATCTATTTAGATCTAGCAGATTGCTGGTGTTTTACTAAATACTCTGTATAGATAGTAGACAATTTTAGTGGATAACATCGACGAATCTATTACAATTTCATTAAAATTATTAAAATACGTTTTGAACACAAAGGTGTATAAATAAATTTACTTACAGAGTCAAACAAATTATAATTTTATAGGTATAATTGCTTTGTTTTTCTTACTGTTTGTATATTTAATGCATACTAAAATTAAATAGTCTTCTGTGTGTGGTAGTATTTTTACAAAGTACATACATGAGATTTTGATGGGTTTTTGTGTAGGATATTTTTACTCTATTTTTGTCTCTGTATGTAAATGGTAAAAGTATCCTATTACCTCATTTATACTCTCGCGCGAGCCACGAGACGAGCTGCAAGACGATCCGCGAGCCGCGAGTGTAAACACGTTATTATGGTACATTTTTTTTTAGCTCGCGGCTCGTCTCGCTGGTCGTTTCGTGGCTCGTGCGAGAGTGTAAATGGGATATAGTTGACATAGAGTGGGTTAGAGGACATACAGCATGACTAGACATAGAAACTAAATTACTGTATTTTTGTATATACATAGTGTATTTTATTAGGAAGTGACTTCACAAACATGAACCTGGAGAGGTAGATGTTGCATTACTCTGGTCTTTTAAATGTTAACTTTTCACTTCTGTCCTATCCATGTCATCCAATCAGTACGCCTTGTATTTGTAGTTTGAAAAACAAAGCTATCAAGTATGTACCAAATTGTACCTAATCAATTGTTTGTACAAGCCGTCCCACATTTGAAAAACATCTGTACCTATTATTGAACGTTTGTAATTCAATAAAGAAATTTACTTTGTGACCGTAAAATGGCTTTGTGACGGACTTATAACAAGAAATTTTATCAACTACATGAAGTAATTCTGTTCATTTGATTCAACATTTAGGGCCGTATTTCCAGAACGTTTATCAATACGCAAGGAACACTTGAGAGAAATTAATATTAATTAGTAATTAGTTAATATATTAATTAGTATTTATAAGGCAAAAACTAGCCTCAAGCGTCGATTGAGTATTGAGAAACGTTCTGGAATACGGCCCATAGTACGGCATTCATTTCCAGGGACGTTGTATAAGGAGACTAAGGTCCGTATTCCAGAACGTTTCTCTATACTCAATCAACGCTTGAGGCTAGTTTTTGCCTTATAAGTTCTACTCCCAAGTGTTCCCAATTTTTGGCTTGTGCTACATATTAGGTGTCAATGTGATTATGATAAAAATATATATAAATAAAAGTACACAAAATAATAAAATAAAGGTTTGTGATGATAATCCAATGAGCGAATTTCACTTCTACTTGTATAAAAACCGTGTCTATCTGATTAATATCGATAACAGTTACTGTATACGAGTTCTCGGTGAATACAATAATTATTATTTTACGTGTATGTATTGTTTTGCGATTGAATAACGTATTGAATTATGATTTCTGTACGTGTTATTTCAGTGGATGTGCTGTATACTAACTATTTTATGTTTGTTTTGTAATCATATGCTTACATAATCTATAACGAATGTATGTTGCTGTAGTTCTTTGCTATGTTAATACTCCTACTAAACCTAACTAACTAACTTTCTTTACGCTATATCCCTGACGGGACAGTCAGAGAGGACAGATAGCCAGGCTTCGCAATCCATGCATACTTCTTTAGCTTCTTGCAGATTCATCAATCGCTTCATACATACATGCACGTCTATCCATCCGAGTACTTTTGACTTTTAAATTTTTGAGCAATCTGCTCACGTGGTCCTCATATGTAAGTCTCGGCCGACCCTGACTCCTAAACCTGCTATTGACTATAGTATAATAACTACGTACCTATACTTTAAATGACTCATGTTTTGATTTTTTATTTATTTAGAAACAGAAGCGCCCGTGGCCCCGCTGACTCAGTGTTCTGTAAACGATCACAGCGTTAAGCATCATTCGCTATAGGTGGTCCTTGGATGGCTGACCACTCTGTGGTATTTACATTTGTGAGCGTTTCTGTGCTTCGGAAGGCACATTAAGCCGTTGGACTCGTTAAGCCTCGTTGAAGACCTTATTAAAAAATTTCAACAGCAGGTCGCCACAGCCTACGCCTGTCCATTTTAACACGGCAATGGACCACCCGTTACGACAAAAATGCATACGATGAAATATGGGCGCATAGTGTGCCTCGGCCTACCTCTTCGGGGATAAATACGTGACAATATGTATGTATGTATTGTAATGTAACATTTTTTACTTACTTTTTTAATTAAATGTTTTATTATTTGTTCTCTCCAAATTATCTGCATGACCATTGTCTGTAGCATTCATAATTCAAGAGTTTTTATGCTCTCTTAATGTTTGTTTACCTTTTGTAATTTTTAATGTCAGTTAATGACAAGCCTAGATTTTATTTTTAATTTATTGTTAGAGCTGCCAGTAGGTTAGGTTGTATAGATATTAGACCTTGTTATAAATTTATATTCTAAATTATTTGTATTCTAAACTTGTTTAAATTTTGAAATGCTCTGTAAAAGAAGGAAGCCGGGGCCGTCAGAGGAGTCTACTTTTGGTGCTCACCTTGAGAGGAGGTGCTGGAATAAGTGCTGAGTGTGAGGGTTGTGCCCTCCAGAAATAGTGAAGTGATGGTCTGCAGTGTTGTGTGCTATTAACCGGCTCTGTGAAAGACGCCGACCGCTCGTTAATTTCAGCCCTCTACCTGCCTGAATTCGCGACCAGTTTCTCCGAGGTCGGCGACGTGGAGGCCTTGAGGGGATTTGAGGCCCCCTTCTCAGCGACGTGGAGGCCTACTCGGGGCCCCCCTTCCTAGCAACGTGGAGGCCTACTCGAGGCTCCATCTTAGCGGCTGTTCTTGAAGAATCAAGACCTTAATTTACTCCCGGCTTTCCTTGGTTTTATTTTCTTAACATTTTTATATTATATTAAATCAACTTTACCTTTTCTCCTTTTTCTTTTACTTTTCCTTTTAAGCCAGGACTCCTCCAGTCCAGGTGGCAGTTTTCACCTTAACTTTACCTTTTTCCCCTCCCGGAAAATAGTAACATTACAGTATGTTAGGAACAGTAACTTTATTGAAGGGCCTCATTTGTTCCCCAAAACTGAGTAGATTGTTTGACTTGGGATATTAATGCATCAACCATGCATTTGTACCATTAGTTCCAAGCGATCAGACGTTTACGCGGCCTGAGTTCGATTGCTGAAATAGTTTACGAGAATTTCCTAATACGAGGAATATTTGGAATTACAAATAAATAAAATAAATAAATAAATATTGTGGGGCACTTACACAGCGCCATCGAGCCCAAACTAAGCTATGAGCTTGTACTATGGGGTCTAGACATACCCTTATATTTCTAAATACATACATATTATACATAGCAAACACCCAAACTCCGAAACGAAAATTTGTAGATCTAACAAATATTTGTTCTGACCCGGGAATCGAACCCGGGACCTCAGCGCGGTGTTTTTATAAATAGCATTAGTTTTTAAAAATTAATAAGAATTGCCTGATGGACACCCGCTGTGCCCAACAGTTTTGGAGTTGATAGACTCATTTGCCATTTAGTTATCCAATAGTGCCATAAAACCTTTATTTTTTAGACTATCCGCTCAGCTGGTGGTATGCCTAACCACGCTGTATTCTGATACGAGTAAGTATAATAGGTACAACCTTTTATCGTTTATCGTTGTTACAACTCACACAACGACATCTGATTCCAAACTAAGGAGAGCTTGTACTAAGGTAACCTGATAACCGATAAACATACTTATTTATTTACAATTAGACACAGAATAAACCATCGTGCTCATCACACACAGTTTTACCTTGAGTGGGAATCGAACCTACGACCTCTTGCGTAGCAGTCGGATGCACTCCCACCGCGCCACAGAGGCAGTCAAAAATACAAGTTAGTAATTCGTATTCCTTGTCTGTAGTGGAAGTCAACAATATTAGGTAGGTACAAACTGTACTTTGTCTAGCTCAAGGCTAGGTTAATATATGGAATGTGTCCAAAGTACGTGATATGGATGCTATAGTATGTATTATACGATGTCACTGTACTGACAGTGTTTATCGTCAAAGATATAAAAACAAATCAGACAAGCTTTGTATCCGGATTGAAACCATTCAACAACTTGTATTAGTGTTTGTTTAAGCTATTTGGTTTTCATTGTTACGTGATAAAATGGTTGATGTATTTCGATAATATCTTGCCTTGAAATAACCTGGGTTATCATCCGTTTCTAAAGATTATAAAAGTAGAGGGCAGAAGGAGTCAGGCCGAGACTTACATATAAAAACCACTTAAGAAGATTGCTCAAAAACCGAAAGAAGTATGCATGGATCGCGATGCCTGGCGATCTGTCCTGTCTGGCTACCCCGTCAGGGATACAACGAGACGATAGTTATGTTTTTATAACAGTTTTTAGTAGGTAGGAGCTGGCACTTTGGTACTACAGAATAACGCTTTTCTCGGACTAAAAATATTAGAGTTAAGGAAGCTTCTAACTGCTTAATTAATTGATATTGTGTTTCTAACGCCCATAGTTGCCTCCTCTTTGGTTGAGTTAAAAAAACTTTTCATATAGAAGTACATTTAAAACTCACAACAAGTGATAAGTGTGAAACATGTATTATTTAAAGTTGAAATAATGAAATTAATGTACAGAACACTCATTTATGGTTATCTAATATACCAATGCATTGCATAAATTACAAGATACTATAAATCAAATAACCGGCTCTGGTTCTTACGCGACCCAAAGGTGCCCATAACCTGAATTGCAATGGCCAATGTTTGTGGGAGGTACGTCCCGGCGAAGGAGTCAAGGGTTTTCTCCCGTAACCTACGCCCGATCTCCAAGATTATTTATAAGTTAATTATATTCGAGTATTGATGTGATTGATGAACCTATTTTAGTTTAATAAAATAAATGGGATGTTAGACTCTATAGAGCTAAAATTTAAAACATTCAACAATAACTGTCTATGAGATACTTTTGAATGAGGAAAAATACATGAAGGTACTTTCCGCTACACAGTACATTTGATTAATTCATTGATTAACTTACCCCTTTTGTACAGCTAAAAATACATAAACTGGATGATTCTTCAGAGGTCTCAACTAGGACTCCATTTCATTGAGTCATTCCATATGTAATGGAAGGGCTTCGTGTAATTTTAGGCTTTCTACACATAAAAAAAAATAGGATTACATTTTCTAGACTTGTTGGTAATATAATTGGCGGCCTTTACATAAAATCGAGATTGCCTTTTTTTGGCAACCTTTAGAGGCAAAATAGGATGAAAAAAATATTTGGGGCAGTGTGTTGTGACCTATAATGTAATACTAAGGTACTCGTATCTACGACAGTACATTTGTTTCCTTATGACACGAAAGAAGGTCAAATCAACATTTATAATCCTAAATTAGGAGTATGGAAGAAGATGTAGACATCTGTGTGTTTTGCAGCTATAATAGGTTAATAGGCGAATAATAGGTTTGGATATATGGAATGCGTGAGTAAGATTATATCAACCAGTTTTGTATGTTTGTTTGTATGATCCCAACTTTGTTAGTAGTTAGGAACTTCCTATTATGTGTAAGTGTTCTTGTACTGTATATTGTTGCTCATATTGTTTATATTAATTAATTTATTTTCTTGAAGCACTCTTTGTCCCGCTAAATAGCATTAAATAACAAACGATTACTGTGTTAGGCAACTTTCGCTATGGCTGGTCCTCGGATGGGTGACCATGGCAGTCAAGTTAAAGACCTTAAGGGCAGCTTGAAAAATTTCAACAGCAGGTAGCCACAACCTGCGTCTGTCTATTTCAAAACGGCAATGGGCTCACCAACTATTACGTGGGACAGGAATACACATAGCTAAAAGTGGGCATATAATATGCCTCTGGCACCACTACGGGGATAAGCCGTGATAGATAAATAAATAAATTTAAGCGAGTAAGCTTTTCATGGTATTTATATTTTATTTTATATTTCTTTATCTTGATGCGAGAGGAGGATGTAAATATGTGTGCATGTCCAGTGATCATGCACTAAAACAGGTTAGAAGTGAACTTATAACCTGTCGGTTAGTTTTAGGTAGCAAGTCTTTCGCATCTTCGGTCAAGAACTTTTTCAAGGTCAACTTGTAAGACTGTTGTTAAACATAAACTATATACGTTCGAGCTGGTTGGTTCAGAATTTTTGTTTTGTCAGTATTCAATGCCTTATTTTTTTTTTTGTTTCCCCTCATGGTTAAACCACCTTGAGGAGGAGTTTATTCTCGTATAGCTCATTCTGCAATTTGATACAGAAATATAATATGGTAGTTATATGTTATTGTCTGCAATAAGATTCTTATATTTATACTCAATAGTGGATGAGGCGAGAGAAGCGGTGGTAAGCGTAAATAAGTCGGATTTAGTTTATTGTAGAAAGTGTGAATTATGTGTTGTTGAATTCTTTGAGTGTGTTAACTATGTAGGTGATGTGGGTCATGAAGGTATTGATGGCGGTGGTGTTTGTGACGAGTAGTGTTAAATTGTATGGGTCTATATTATCATGGTGACAGTGCTGTTCGTGGTTAAGTCTCGTGCGAGTAAATTGTGGGCATTGTGTAATGAGGTGTGTAAATGTTTGCGTGGTGGTGTCACAGGGGCAGGTGTCGTCTTCGGTAATATGGAATCTATGTAAGTATTGTTTGTGGTAACCGTGGTTGGTGAGTAATTGTGTGAGTGCAAATGTGTGTCCTGTTATGTCGATAAGTTTGTGCAGATGTGTGAGTGATGGGCACCAGGTTTTAATTGCTGTTCCTTTAACATTATTACTGTATCTGTCTGAAGCTAAGTTGGAGCTATGAGTTTTGGCCTTTCTGGTGACGTAACTTAACGGAAACTGCATAAAAATGGGTAGGCAGGATTCAGAGGCCGCAGACTTAGCGGCTATGTCTGCAGCCTCATTACCATGTATACCCGTATGGGCTTTAACCCATACAAAGTTAATTTGTGTTTGTGTAGTGTGTAAGAAATTTTGTATGTTAGTGGTGATTTGATGTGTGCTGTTAGTGTTGCTAATGTCTTCCAAGGCTGACCTAGAGTCCGACATGATGAAAGCTGTAGCTACCTGTTGATTGTTTAACCACTTACAAGCTTGGTCGATGGCCACCAGTTCAGCTTGAAAGACGGTGCACGAGGAATGTAATTTGTATGTTTTAGTGACAGTGGTATTTTGTGAAGTATAAGCCACGAAGGCAGCACCCACTAAGTCGTCGTGTTTGCTACCGTCAGTGTATATGTGGTGTGCATGTTGTTGATTGATTAAAGTGTCGTCTAATTCAGTCTGTGTACCGATAATGTCAAAGGAGTGTGGTTTTCTGTCTGCCGGGTGAAGCAAATGGGATAGTTGTGTAGGTGTATCAAGTGTAAGATCGAGTGGAAGGTAATCGGTGACCCCTGAAATTCTGGTTGATTCGATTCGTGCTCTTTCTTTGACTTTTAGGTCAAGAGGTGTAAGTGTGGATATTGCAATGGCGTTAGTGGTGTTAATAGTGCGGAAGCCTCTAATTATTTTGAGTGCGAACCCTCTTTGTAACGATAATAGTTTATTGCAGTTGGTTTTAAAATTGAGAGCAGTGTGCCATACGCTAGAAGCGTAGCATATTATTGGTTCGATTACTCCTCTGTAGAGAGTGAGTATGTTTTGAGAGTGTATTCCCCAGGTGGGTCTGATGAATCTGGTAATTGTGTTATTTAGTATACGTGCTTTGTTAGTGATATAATTTACATGTTGTGTGAAGTGTAAGTAGTCATCAATGATCACCCCCAACACTCTGGCAGTCCGACTGAATGGGATGTGTGTATTGTTCATGGTTAAGTGTAGGAGTTTAGTTTTATTGGTGAAAGCTAGAGCAATGGTTTTTTCAGGTCCAAAGGTAAGTTTATTATTGTTGCCCCATTCTAGAATCGTGTGTAAACTTTGGTTGATATTGTTTTGGAGACTGATGAGTTTTTTGTGTGCGGCTATTAGGGTGATGTCATCTGCAAAGGCCTGCAGCTGACATCCCTCGGGAAGTCTGCGTCCGGGTAAGTCACCATCAGTCATGTCCAGTAGTTCATCCAAAATCAGATTCCAGAAGGTCGGCCCACATACAGATCCCTGGATGCATCCCCTAGTTAGTTCTTTAGTTACTGTAGCGTCCGAGTATAATATGGTGGCGGAGCGGTCTGATAGGTAGTTTTGAATGATGGTGTATATATTTTTTGGGCATTTAGTGTGGTGTAATCGTGCAAGTATGGCGGGCCACCATGCGTGATCGAATGCTGCTTTAATATCGAGGAGATCATCGCGACATGTAATCCGTTCTGTTTGTGAGTTTTGATGGTGTTCACTATGTTGGTGAGAGCGTGTACCGTAGAGATTTGTTGCTTGAATCCATATTGTTTTGTGTTATATGTATGTGTAGTGTTTAGGTGATGTGTGAGGCGTTGTATGATTAATTTTTCAAGGGTTTTACCTAGTATAGGTAAAAGTCCTATAGGGCGGTATGAGGATAGAGTAGAGTAATCAGATTTATTAGGTTTCGGAATGATTTTGACTATGGCATGCTTCCAGGTTTTAGGAAAAACAGAAAGTTTCAGGCAGCGGTTCATAAGCCCAGTGATGATTTCAGGAAAACATAGAGCGAACTGATAACAGATATCGGAGGTGAGGTGGTCTGCGCCGGGGGATTTGGAGAGATTCATGTTTTTCAAGAGAGTAATTATTTCATGCTGCGTGAATGAACAATCATCTTCGGTGTCGGGTGGGTTGTGTGTTTTAATACGTGTAGAGTTCTGTGTGGGTGTGTCAGGTGTGTCATCGGAAAAGCTGTGGCAGTTTCTTGACTAGATGTGGTATGCGTGCCAGGTGACAGTTCAATGGTTGACGGAGGCCTCCTGGGAGGCGCTTTCCTCATAATTCGGTTGGTGATTGACCACACATTTTCTTTACCCTGCCTATTACAAAAATCCCGAAAGTGTTCAGTTGATGCGGTTTTAATTGCTTTGGCGTATGCTGCTTTGAGGGTAAAGCAGCATACGCCAAAGCAATTAAAACCGCATCAACTGTTGCCGGAACATACTTTTCACTGGTTCCCACTTATAGTGTAGAGTGTAGTGAGCTATCTTTAAAAGACAGATACATGTATATGCTATTGATAACAATAAAAAAGATTCTGTAGACTTATAAAAGGTTAATAATAAGTAGCCTATGTATCTTAATTCAGGACGCCAAATTTCAAATCGGTTCATCCTTTGAGTTTAAAGAAGTAACTAATATTTTTGAAATAAAGTAACCCATGAGTTATTACTCCAGAGTGTAACTAACACTCAAATTTTAATTCTAATTGGGTCAATTAAAATTCTACTTGGGTCAATTTTAATTCTAATTGGGTCAATTTTAATTCTAATTGTGTCATTGAGCGTGTAGAAGTACAAATATACACACTCAAAATTTTTTCGCTAAAATTTGACTCTTTCAGGTTGTCGACGACGCATCTAAGCGTTGGCTTTCTCAAGGCTGTGCCGGCTCAATAAACTAATTACACGGATCATGACAGGAAATATTTTTTTACAACTTATTAATACTGTCGATATACTTTGTTCAACTATCATGTAGAATGCCCGGGTATTTTTCAGGGTGGTTGCTTTTTAAAATAAAGTATTTGAAACCCGCGACTTCACCTGCGCCGTGGTGATGTATTTCCATATCCGTTTCCCACAGAAACTTGTTCTCAGGATAAAAAGTAGCGGATAGTACCTTCTATTATAGACTTTAATACACTATTGATTAACTCTTTTGACATGCACCATAATCTTACAAATATTATGAATGTGAAAATTTGGATATTTGTAGAATTGATAGTAAAATGTCACAGAAGCACTTGTAGCCCCGCTAACTTAGCGTTCTGTAAACGATTACGCATTAAGCAACTTACGCTATGGATGGTCCTCGGATGGGTGACCGCTTTGTAGCATATCTAGTTCTGAAAGTTTCCATCAGTCGAAAGGCAAGTTAAGATATTGGTTCCGCTTGCCAATAATATGCCTGCCTTTGTGGCGCAGTGGGAGTGTATCCGATTACTAAGCAAGAGATCGTGGGTTCGATTCGCACCCAGCTTATTATGTGTCTTGGTGTTATTTATCTATAATATGTATGTATTTTGAAATATATAAGTATGTTGAAGTCCGAGACTACCATGACTTTAATTGGTCGTGCTAATTAGTGTCTAGCATAGCGTGACTTTGTGTGTCCTTTTAGCCTTTTTGTTACCACCTCACTAAAAAGGCAACGTGTTCAAAATTTCTTCCAAATTTAACATCTAATATAGAAACATTTTACAAAATATTTTCGGCCCTTTATACCCACCCGTTAGTTCCGTGCTTCGGAAGGCACGTTAAGCCGTTGGTATCGGTTGACAATAAAATGGCAGTCGTTAAGTCAAGTTGAAGGCCTTATGGGCGGCTTAAAAATATCAAGAGCAGGTAGCAACAACCTGTGTCTGTCTATTTTAACACTGAAATGGGCTCACCACAACACATGGACAGGAATACACAAGGTGAAAAGTGGGCATATAATATATATATGCCTCTGCCAACCCTTCGGGGATAAGGCGTGATAGATATAAGTATGTTTATTAGTTATCTGGTTACCATAGTACAAGCTCTGCTTAGTTTGGAATCAGATGGCGTTGTGTGAGTTGTCCCAACGATATTTATTTACTTATTTAATATGGCAATTGATATGCCAATTGAAGACCAGTTGAAGACTTGAAATATTTCAACAGCTAAGCGGCACAACCGACTCACCACCAATAACGTGGAACTAAAATTCATACGGTGAAATGAGGGTGTTTTGTACCTTTATCACCGATACACTGATAAAGGCACGCTTGACTGGTGTGAAATGAATGAATGGTTGAAACTTCGTAAACAAACATCAGACACTCCGGATTCCCACATGGGCTACTTTTTATCCCGGCAATTAATGATTAAAAACTTCTGCAGAGTACCAACTGTCTAGCATTGCATCTTCAAAGCTATATAACTCTGTAATTTTAAAACAGGTTTGTGATTCAATATTGACTTCAATGTCTTGGGTATGTCTTATACAGGGTCATTTGTAAAACACCAGCAACCTGCTAGGAGTAGATAGCCAAGGTCATAACCAACAACGTTTGTTCTGCCACTTTTGGCAATTCGTTACACAGCGAGTACTATCGTACATTGATACTTCGAGTTTCGTCATAGGTTTTCGCTCTTGGATTCGCTTAAAAGAACTCCTGAGTCTTTTTTTCGTCACGTACTGCATGCTTCGATGAACGATAGATGTGCGCGCATCAATGCGGTTGAAAAAGGTCAAGGTCCACAAGGTTATGACCGGTGCACCCCCATTCCCTGTGATTTTTATGAGTTGTGTATTACTGTAATTCAATTACTACATTAATATTAAGTTAAATTAGAAAAAAAAAATTCAAATAATTCAAAAAAAAAATTTCTGAATAGAAAAAAAACCAAGCAGGTTGTTGGTGTTTTACAAATGTCTTATAAATAACTGTCTAGTATGATATAAATTGCAGATATATGGCAATAACTCTAAACCGTGTCGACTGATAGATTCTGCGCCGAGTAGCTACAATACAGTATTCTAATAGTCAAAAGAGACAATTGAATATCAACTCAATGGAATAAAACAATCAAAATAGTCTATTATCAGTTTCTGCTGACTGATAAATGTATTATAGCTGACTCATAGGTAGTGTCTATTCTATTTTATTCCTAACATGACTTTATTTAATTTAATAAAGTACGGTAATACTTATTGTCATTTGCATTTGCAAAATGTTTTATGCGCGGAATAACACTTTTGACTGCCTCGGTGGCGCAGTGGTAGTGTTTGCGACTGCCGCGATTGTTGCCCAGGGTTCGATTCCCAGGTCGGAAAAAATATTTGTGTGATCAAAGTGTATGCGATTGCCGCGACTGAGGTTCAGGGTTCGATTCCCGGGTCGGAAAAAATATTTGTGTGTTCCACAAATGCACAAATGTTGGTTTCGGAGGTTGTTTGTTTCCTATGTATAATAATAAATGTTTAGAAATATGTAAGTATGTTTATCAGTCGTCTAGATCTCATAACACAAGCTTATATTAGCTTACTTTGGGCTTCTGGCTAGATGGCGCTGTGAAAAAAAATGTCCTACAAAATGTCACACAATAACAAATGGTGAATTGGACGCGTATAGTATTTTCTACTGCGTATAAGTACATTTTTGTCTGGATCCTATACCACTAGCCTGTATCGTTTGGCCAAAAAAAAGGCATAAGCTAAAAAAAGTCCTCGTAGATAAAGGACACTGCTAAACATAATTTCAGTGACATCACTTCACTGTGTCATGTTTCAAAATCAGGGTTGCATTTTACCGGTTGTCAAGTATGGCATAGAGAGGGACTCTGACTATATGCTACATTTACTTGAGAGAGACACATATTCAGAGTGGAGAAACTAGTATATGTTGTCGGGTGTCGTGTAAAAGAAATATTTCCTTTGCTTGTCCCGAATGAAACATGTTTCAGTTTCAGAGACAGTGTGACAGTTTGTTGAACGTTCGTGCTTGCGATGGAAATTGTAAAAAAAGGGAATCTAGTATAAAATAAAAATATAATATCAACCAAGGGCTTATGTCTATTAGTTATCATCAAATAATATTTGTATATGAAACGTTCTCATATCTCGTATATGGAATACATGTTTTAAAACACATACTTTTTATTATACTTACTACTCATACGTGGTCAGAGAGACTGAGGCTAGTCTTAGGTCTGTATTCCAGAACGTTTCTCAATATTCAATCAACGCTTGAGGCTAGTTTTTGCCTTATAAAATCTACTCTCAAACGTCGATTGATTATGGAGAAACGTTCTGGAATATGGCCCTTAGCGCCGTATTCCAGAACGTTTCTCAATACTTAATCAACGCTTGAGAGTAGTATTTATAAGGCAAAAACTAGCCTCAAGCGTTGATCGAGTATTGACAAACGTTCTGGAATACGGACCTTAGATTCAGATACTAGCCTCAGTCTCTGAATCTGAGTACAGTAGCAAACACGCTAATTAGTTCGTTGTTAGACTGCATCTGTGGGAGTGTATCCGACTGCTACGCAAGAGGTCGTGGGTTTGATTCCCACCCAGGATAAAACTTTGTGAGATGAGCACGATGGTTTATTCTGTGTCTGGGTATAAGAGGTTATAGTACAATCTCTGCATAGTTTGAAATCAGATGGCGTCGTGTGAGTTGTCCCAACGATATGTATTTATTTAGTTTAAATTATTTCACTTGAAGTCACGAGTAGTATATTAAAGACAATCAATTTTCTCAGCGATAGTATTTAAAAATAATTTGCCATAATATGGATTTGCACTCGCAAAATGTCACAAACTCAGTTTGAGAGCTAGTCATTTTTTCCAGATAGGGTGTCTGATAGAGGCATATTGTATGCTTACATTTCACTAGTTGCATTTTATCCCACGTGGTGAGACAATTGCCCTAATAAAGCAGATTTTTTTATACTACTGAGGTGGCAGACAAATATACACCCACCTGATAGAAGTGGTCACCGTAGCCTATAGACATGACCACCAGAAGTGAAGCACTTGCGCTGCCGACCCGTAAAAACCATCTAAGACCCCTTTTGAAGGACCCCATACTGTAGACGTTTGGGAAAACCCAGGCAAAACCGCTCGTAAGGCCTGTATCTGGGTTATGGGTTATCCATCCATATCCATATAAATGGAAACCCATCTCAAGACGCAGTCATCGTTTACAGTACACTGAACAAGCAAGGCTAGGAGCGCCTTCAGTAACTATTAAGTAAACTTATACTCTGGATGCTAGATTATGTCCTCAGATATATTAAAAAGTCATAGAAATTCGTCTATTGCATTGAGAAGTACAAGTAAAGAATCTAAATACAAATTAAATAATGCAGTAAGCCTGTATTTTTGTCAATGTAATAATACATTTCGTCATCCAATTCTTATCGACCCTGTACGTGTGTCCGTTTGAATGTTTACATATAGGCGTAGCTCTGATAAAAGTGATCCAAATGAAATTCTGCATGGTTAGCAATGTTTAATAATAACATTCGTATAAACACGTTTTAATTATTTACTCACGTAACCGTCCAAGTACTCTGTGTTTGAAGTTTTATATACCAATATGCAAATATGTAACTTAACATTTCTAAAACTTGTATAATTAAGAAGTATGCATGGATCTCGATACCTGGCAATCTGTCTTCTCTGACTACCCCGTCAGGGATACAGCGTAAAGATAGTTAAAGTATTTTGTGTGACGAAATTTGTCGAAAAAGAGAATGAATTACGCCGTAAGGGTCAACTAATTATATTAGTATTTCTATCACGCCTTATCCCCGAAGGAGTGGCAGAGGCATATTCTATGCCCACTTTTCACCATGTGTATTCCTGTCCCACTTAATAGGTGGTGAGCGCATTGCCGTGTTGAAATGGACAGACGCAGGTGGTGGCGACCTGTTGTTGAAATTTTTCAAGCCGCCCGCCATTCATAAGGCCTTCAACTGGGCTTAACGACTGCCATGTCATTGACAATCGGGACCTACGGCTTAACATGCCTTCCGAAGCACGGAAACGCTCGCAAATGTAAATAAATGTAAATGCCACAAAGTGGTCACCCATCCGAGGACCAGCCATAGTGAAAGTTGCTTAACGCTGTGATCGTTTACAGAACACTACGTCCGCGGGGCCACGAGCGCTCTCCACAATATAATGGAATTAATATTGTGGAAAAGTACAAGTGGTGTTATTTAATTATGTGTTGCTAGTGCCACCAAGTGCCGTCAGTCAACGGGATGATAATGGTGTGATGAAACCATATAATTCTGAAGGTTTTGCTGAACGTCCAGGAACGCCCAGAATTTTTAAAAGGATACAATATGTTAAAATAGAATGGGTGATAGTACTACTAGTAAAAAAAAAGGTTGATTGGTCAGTTTTTGTTGTATGAATATATACATCTAAACATACGAAGCGATACGTAATTATGATGTTATTTGTCATAAAATACGTTCACCATTCAGATTCAAGTATTACTAATTGTATATAACTACACAACTCGGTGCAAACGAACAGCTTTTTTTTAGCTGTACCTAACACAATGGACCCTGTTCGTCTTTGAAAAAAAAAGCAACGAGTTTGTATCAAATCGGTAACGCTTTGTGATGTGATATTTGTATTGAACTATACATCTAGGATTTTTTTTTCCTTTTTTGTTCCTTTCGATCCGGCTGTATGTTGGCAGATAACCTGATGTACCTTCAAAAGGAAATCCACCGAAATTTAAATAGATGGCAGTGGCACTACATTTAGAGGCAACATAATTATTGGGTTTACGTTTCTTTAGATTCTCTACTTGCCTTCATTTAGCTTAAAGACTTAATTGAAAAGAAGTAACGCGCCCTTTATCATCTTATCGATAGAATCAAAATCGCCTACGCACGTACTCGTATTCATGGTGTCTTGAATCGAATACCGTAAACCATTTATAATAATAATATTAATATGTATTTATTCGGTGCAAAAAATTAAATACAAACAAAAAAAAAGAAAACAAAGTAGTAAAGATGAAACATAAAATAGAATACTTTAACTGAATTCTAACCTAAATAAAACAGTTATCTTGCACCAAATGGGCGTCCAGTTCAGCATATGTCAGGAAGTGTCCTGTTGCCTGACGCTGGTTTTCAACTGGACCCCTACACAGTTGAGACCTATGATGCTGTGCTGAGCGCTCTTCGTCTATGTACATTTTAAGCATGCACGCTTAGATAAAAACTACATATAACATAGGTATCATACATACACATACACAAATCTACACATACATAGGCTGATACATAAATAATTATGATACACATACATCATACACATATAAACACGGCAATGGGCTCACCACCTATTTCGTAGGAAAGGAATACACATGGTGAAAAGTGGGCAAATATTTTTGTTGTTTGTTTCTATACAAATAAAAAAGTTGGCATTTGTTTCTATCTCTTATGGTTTCTGAAATATATATGCATACATCGTCGTCTGTTTGCATATAATTTTCAGGACAGAACTGGATAGACTCAGCTCTTTGATATTTTTTTTCTAAAGATGTTTAGAAGTCTTAATGTACTTAAAATATGTCAATCCATCGCACTACGCTCAGCCAGCAGCTTGATTTGAACTGTGTTGACGAAACCTGATTGGGTTTAGGTAATAATAAACTTTAGAAACTCGATATTTTTTGCAAGTGATTTGATAAGACGGCAATGGGCTCACTACCTGTTATGTGGGACGAAAATGCATACCGTGAAATGTGGGCGTTTAAAATGCCTCTGCCTAGCCTTTCGGGGATAAAGGCGTGACAATATGTATGTATGATTTGATAAAAATGCTTTTTTTTTCTTGCATGCTACCCTGATGGCTAAATAGGCTAGAACTAAGAGATATTATCTAAGAGCATAATATGTACGCTATTTATAGCCAATAAATAATTTGAATAAGTAAATAAAACATGATAAAATAACAAATGGCAGAATGCTCTAGATACGAGTACATACTACACATCACTGTATGGAATTCATTATTTCTCTTTGTATCGTTGCTGTGCGGTGAAACGACACGATCACATTTTTAGCTAGAAATATATTGTATATAAAATTGAAGAGAATGAAATTTTGTATTGAATTATAATATGAAGCGCTCGTGGCCCTGCTCACAAACAAACGATCACTGCGTTAAACGACCTGCGCTACGGGTGGTTACGGATGGGTGAAAGCTATGTCATATTTCCGTTTATAAGCGTCCGAAAAGCATGTTGAACCGTTGGTCCCGGTTGTCAGCAACGTGGCCACGTCTTGGCTTACCGTCGTTAAGCCAAGTTGAAGGCCTGATGGGCACCGTGAAATATAGACGTGTTTTGTCTCTGCCAACCTTTCGGAGATAAAGGCGTGAATAATAATTTCTTTAATTATCTACATGAAGAGTTTTGTTGTGATTAAAATATCTTATAGGGTCTCTTTTAAAGTCACTTTACAATATTTGTTCTAGACTAATTGACTGAGGAGGCGAGCGAAGCGAGCCGGCGAAAGTCTTTGTTTTAAGTTCACTGGTACGGGAAAAATGCTATCGATGTCCGACCGTTCGTCCGTCCATTCAGTCTACAGGTCGCATTTTTCATCGAATTTGCATGCAACTTGGCATGGGCAATCCTTGATATAGCCAAAAACTTTTAGCGACGGAGTTTTTCGATCGGGGAGGAAAGGCAGGGGAGGGGAAATATTCCTGTGGTGATTGGCAAGAGCGCTCAAAACTTTATGGGGTGATATAGGCTTGAAATGTGCTGCTGAGCCAAGCGTTTTTTATTTTTATTTTAAAAACACTAGAAAAAAAAATGTACTTGGTACCTCATGGGTACGCAACAGGAAAGCCATGCAGGCTCTCTACTAATAATAACGAACACCAAAAAAAAGTTTAGCCTTTTTCCTCAATTACTCCGAAGTCTACGGTTCACAGAACCACTAGTAATAATACCTGATACTGGTTCTGCGGCCTGTTTTCTAAGGTGACGGTGATCTGTCAAAGATATGTTACGTTGTAGTATAGACTGCGGCGTTACACAACGTCAGCTTTTACCAAAACAAAAGTAGCCAATGGTTATAAAAATTACAATTTGATCGCACCTAACTTCTGGGCGTGGCAGCCCTGAAGTGTAGGACCCGTTTTTATCTACAAAACTCATAGCTACTCTTTTCTAATCGCCGGTAATTACAATAGTGTTGAGAAAGGGAGTTTCTTTAGGGCTGGGAATCCCACAACTCGCCCTACTGCCTGGTGCAAAGCGGTGACGTGCCTAAATACATTCAACCCGCCAAAAAATTGAGTATAGAATAGACACACGAACATGCAAACTCCTAACGATCCAAACCATTTTGGCCCATAGGAACGGTAAAGGGGGTTGCAGTCATGTTATGGAAGGGTTTTAACCACTCACCGAAACTATATATGGTTTTAAATCACACTCATTAAATGTCTAAGTATAACCAATATTAATCCACGTTATTGTCATCTGCGCTTTCGAATATACAAAAATTGGATTAATTATAGATTGATATATATAGATAGATTTATAATCTATAGATAGATTTTACTAGCATAATTTACGGATGTCATTATGAATTAATAAATTACATTGAAATTAAATATTAACAGTAATTTACTGAATTTTTTGTCACAATGTAATGGTCCTCTACTATTAGGTATTTATTAATGGCGCAGACAGGTCCAGGGCCAAATAGATGCCGATGATGTATGTACAATGAACACTTACAAAACTAGTTTGTTGACGGACGACAGGTATTCGTATATCTGACCCCTACAATATAAACTTGTGTTATGGGATCTAGACAACTGTTATACATACTTATATATTTCTAAATACATACATAATTATTATATATAGGAAACACCCAGACTTCGAAACAAACATTTGTGAACCACACAAATATTGGTTCCGAGCCGGGAAATCCTGGGACCTCAGCGCGGCAGTCGTATACACTACCACTGCGCCACCGAGAAGAGGAGCGGAGAGCTAATAACGTTTATTTTTCTAAGAATAAATATACATACTTTTTAAAATATATTCTAGCCTCCACACTAGGAACCCCTGTGTCGTGGCGGTGGAATCGACAAGTCATTATAAGTCATACATATATACATACTGTCACGCCTCCATCCCCGAAGGGCTAGGCATATTAAACGCCCACATTTTACCGTATGCATTTTTGTCCCACGTAACAGGTGGTGAGCCAATTGCCGCGTTGAAATGGACAGGCGCAGGCTGCGACGACCTGCTGTTGAAATTTTTTAAGCCGCTTATAAGGCCTTCAACTTGGCTTAACGACTGCCATTTTATTCGCAACCGGGACCAACGGCTTAACGTGCCTTCCGAAGCACGGAACTGGGGTGGGTCTAACGGGCCAAATAAATGTAATAAAATGTGTCTATTTTAGATGTTAAATTTGGAAGAAATTTTAAACCCGTTGCCTTTTTAGTGAGGTGGTAACAAAAAGGCTTTAAGGTCTTATGTGCTAGACACTAATTAGCACGATCAATTAAAGTCCTGGTAGTTTCGGACTGTTTTATAAGTCGAGATATAAATTAGTGCCAATTACTTTTATGGGAATTTTTTTAAAGCAATTAGTATGCAAATTTCGCCCAATCCTTTTTATTAAAGTTTTAATAACATCTTTGTTCAGAACGGGGATTGAACCCGTGACCTTTGCCTTTTTTTTCACTTTAAAAATAATGTGATATTATTATTAATTAAAAATACTTGTTAAGGTAACCAATTGTTTTTCCTAAATTGAATGGAGCTATCAACCGATGTTTTGAGGAAAATGACGAACATATCAAAGTACAAACAGCAAGAACATAGGTATACAAAGTTTCTGGTCAAACCAGTTATTCTTATACTTTGTAAGATGGGCTAACCTTATAAGATTATTTTTAGCATGATATTTCAAAATAATAATGGTCTTGTGTGCAGTCGATATTTATTTTAAGTTACAATAAAATAAGAATGCTATACCTACTTATTTTTAGAAGCTATTGCATGTATGTTATTAAAAATGTATTTTTTGGTATTTTTATTATACCACTGAGGTGGCAGACATGCATACGGCCCACCCGATAGAAAGTGGTCATCGTAGACTATAGACGTTTGCAACACCCGAGTTGCGGCACTCGCGCTGCCGACTTTGTAAAAACCTTCTAAGATCCCTGTTGAAGATCCCCATACTGTATGTTGGTATTGGTATCTAAAGTTTACTACGTACATTTGAATTATAGGTTCGGTTAAGTAATGAGACAAATTCTTTTGTAATATATGAGTAAGCACAATATACAATAATGGTTTATACATTTGCAACTGTACAAACTCAGCTGCACAAATTATTGGCGCAAATATAGCTTCTCTTGCTATCCTTGTTCATTAGAAACCATATAAATTTACTGGCCCCGCTGACTTAGTGTTCTGTAAATGATCAACGTTAAGCCGTTGGTTCCGGTTGCCAGGAAAATGACAGTCGTTAAGCCCAGTTGAAGGCATTATGGGTGGCTTGAAAATGTCCTGTCCTAGTCCATTTCAACACGGCAATGGGCTCACCACCTGTTACGTGGAACAAAAATGCATGCGGTGAAATGTGGGCGTATAGTATGCCTCTGCCTACCCCTTTGGGGATAAAGGCGTGACCATAATGTATGTATGTTTGTATAATTATGTACACTTCGTTTGTCCATAGTATCTATTCCTGTTAGTGCAGTCATATCAATAAAATAAGGGTTTGAAATCGTAATAGAGGTTGAAAGCTGTATTTTATGGTTTTATATTTTTTGGTATGCTTCTGAAGGCAAGTTGAGCTGTTTTCCCGGTTGCCAGTAACATGGCAGTCGTTAAACCAAGTTGAAGGCCTTATGTGCTTTAAAATGTTCAAAAGCGTTTCTCCACAACCTGCGCTTGTCCATTTCAATACGGCAATGGGTTCACCGCCTGTTACATGGGTTAAAATGCATACGGTAAAATTTAAGCACAAAGTGTGCCTCTGTCTATTCCTTTTGGTTATAATAGTGGCGCAGTGTTAGTGTATGCGACTGCCGCGATTGAGGTCCCGGGTTCGATTCCCAGGTCGGAGGAAATAGTTGTGTGATTCACAAATGTTTGTTTCGGAGTTTGGGTGTTTCCTATGCATAATATGTATGTATTTAGAAATATATAAGTATGTCTATCAGTAGCCTAGATCCCATAACACAAGCTTATATTAGCATACTTTGGATTAGACGGCGCTGTTTTAAAACAATTCCCCCAAAAAAGTCCCACGTTTGTAGTATTTTTCATAAAGTAGCTGTCACAAGGAAAGAATAAGTCTCACAGGATCCTCGTGCTTCAAATATAAAAAAAAAAAAAAAAAAAACGATACGATGATTTCAGTGAATGTAATAGTGTACGCAACATTTTTTTTGGAACACTGTTTAATGAAGTCACTGATAAACCTAGTCTATGTATAGTAATTACCTGCATATAGACACAATTGGTAGTATTGCAGAAACGTTTCATGCTACACAAGTAAATTAATGAGCCTTGACGGCACCATCAATTTCCTATAATATATGTAGGCATTAGACAAGACGAACTTTTGGAATAAAAATAGAATTTTCCGTTTCCGTAATAATAGTGAGTACCTATATACTCGTAGGTACTTCACAGGACTGAAGGATATTTTTAATTATTAGATTTAAGTCCAATGATATATATTATATCATCATATTACTTGGAATACTGCAAGGTCATAACAGTTACTTGCATTTCCTGCATCAGATTTGAATCAAATTTATTACCCATTATATATATTTGCGTCTCTAAATTCGCACGATTTGTATAATTCAAAAGTAAGAAAGATAAGAAGAAACGTAATTAAATTAAGGGTCTTAAACGCTTTCAACGTTTCTGCAATGTTGTAATAGCCGGGATCATTAACAGACTGGGGTGCGAACAATTTGCAGAAGGTTCACATTGCCTGCACCCTGACATACCCACATTTTGCAATGACCGAGATAGGTGAGAACGTGATCGTCTGCTGCAGTCTTCACGTTCTTAAAGAGAGAGCTAGCACCTTGATGTCTTAAAAATATTTTGGGAGATACATTTATTATGATTAATTCGGCGATAATTAAAAAAAAATGCCAAATTTTGTGTTCTTCTCTTCATCTTTATCAAATTTCTTTCCTAGCTATCGGCTGCATTGATTTTGATAATTCATAGTTATGTCATAAATAAAGGCAATTGTCTCTGACTGATCTATCAACGCAGATCTCAAACTGCTTTACAGTAGGAAAACTGTAACATCACCATTAAACCATCTGCTAAGAAAGGATATTTGAACATTCCCGCTTTTAATTTCTCTCATGCATCGATAAAGAAGTTTCACTTATGATAAAGAAGATTCACTCAAAACAACATGGCGTGTAACCGAAAAACGTGTCAATTTTTTTACAGCTATAAAATTCTACTTCGATATAGAATTTTCACTTCAATAAATCTAGAAACTACTCAGTTCCTAAGTTAATGATTTTTAACGATAAAAGTGTAAGTGTAAATTCTTAAGTATAAAAACAGGTTTTTGATATACTTATCTGAACCGGTATTAATGTTGTTAGTTCGTAATAAATGGAACAATCTTGACAGTAATTATCTGACACTTATATTGGTAAATAAAACATTAATTGAACTAGTGTGACTAGTCAGCCTTAAATATTTCGTTTTATGAGTTTTTAATTGGCTCAAACTTGGATAGTGCTTAAGTGAAGCAAGCAGAAGTTTCATGTTGCAGAAATGGATAAACTGCGGTGGACATACGAAGTCACACATCACAACGCCAAGTTCTTGATTATTTTTTTGTGACTTTTTTAGTCTAGTTGTAGAAAGTATGTGATGATTTTGTATCTTCTGCTTATTTTGAGGGTATTCCCTGTAGTTTGCGAGCGTTTTTGTGCTTCGGAAGGCACGTTAAGCCGGTAGTCCCGGTTACCACTAAAGCCCAGCGTTAAGCCCAGCTGAAGGTATATTGGTTGCCTTGAAAAAATTCAACAGCAGGTCGCCACTGCCTGCGCGTATCCATTTCAACACGGCATTGGTCTCACCACCTATTACGTGGGACAAAATGCGTACGGTGAATTGTGGGCGTATAGTATGTAATCTGAAGCTGTAAGGTGAAAGGTTTGTTTGTTTGTTTGGTTGAAGCGCTTATCTCAGGAACTACTGGTCGCATTTGTGAAATTCTTTTTGTGTTGGATAGCCCATTTATCGAGGAATGCTATATATCATCACGCTACTTTCCAATAGAGCGAAGCAGTAATTATAAATGTAGACAAATCGGGCAATTTTATGTGTATTAATGTAAAATTTATAAGGGATTATATAGGTACGAAGGGAGTTCGTAATATGTCACGGGCGAAGCTGTGGGGGTCACCTAGTATGTATATAAATGGATTTGGAATCTGGGGTACATTTTTGTTTGGCTGCTAGGATATGGTTGTGATAGCTGCATTGGTCGGCTTTTGATTGTCTGCATTGTAAGTAGAGACTGCTGTTTGACCTCCCAACCTTACCGTCTGCCTCGTTGACAGACGATAAAATGTGATTTTCTGCCAATAAATATGTATTTATAATTTATATGCCACAATATTTTTTGCGCAGTCAGCTATAAATAAATATAAAATCTTTTAAAAGCTGCATTTTTGTGGAAAAATATTCACGAAATCTTTACTGCAACTAAACAGCTTATTACTATGATAACTTTCGTCAGCGTTGGTCATGATTACTAACTAATGTCTTGGTCATGGTCTTACACATGTGTAAATTTCGTGATATCCCGATTGGTACACAGCTTCCGACGTGGTTTGAAAATCCTGAAAATCCTCTTGAAAATCATGAAATTTTTAGGGATGTTTTTAGGGACTTTTTCCCGTTTAGTTAGTAATAGCTTTTTACTAATTATTATTACAAACTAATTGGTATCATCACTTTATAATACGCGCCCTCACTCTCAAAAGCCTAAGAAAGTTATTATTCTTAAAAGTAAACAGCATATTTTGTGAGTAAATCGTTGCTATATAAATGTAAAGTGTGTTTCCTTAAACACTCTAATCTCATGAACTGCTCATTTTAATTAGACTTTTTCTGTAAGATAACTCGTTTATTGCGGAAAGCTATATAAATGACATTACTACCCAAGGCAGCGGAGCAATAATCATCTGCCGGTAAGACATAACTCAAAATCTGTTGGGGTTCAGCGGGGGTTCTAAATATGTTACGCGTAGTGTTTTGGGAGTTATAGTAATTATGACCGATTAAGACTACCCTGTCAAGGACACAGCGTGAAGATTGGTATTATTAGTGCTTGAGATGTTGCAAATACATCAGTATATTTATTTACAGAAGGGTAGGGACAGTGACAGTGGGCTCGCCACCTGTTACGTTTGACAAAAATGCATACGGTGAAATGTGGGCGTATAGTATGCCTCAGCCTACCCCTTCGGGGCTAAAGGCGTGACAATATGTAGGTATGTAGGGACATTGGTATGCTATAAACACTGACTATTCAGCAGATTATTTATTGATACGTCTTAATATGTGAGCATAATACCGTATTTAATAAATACCTATTAATCAATAAGTAATAAAAAAATATTCCGAGTGGTTTCGAGAGTACGAAAATATTAATGGCATAGTTAGATAAAAATGCTTTTATTAGTCCATGTATCACCTATTTTCTTTAATATTTTGACCTTTGCAGTTTTCGATGAATTCCGACTAACTAACTATCTTCACGCTGTATCCCTGACGGGGTAGTCAGAGAGGACAGATCGCCAGGCTTCGCGATCCATGCATACTTCTTTCGCTTCTTCGAGATTCATCAATCGCTTCATACACGCACGTCTGGGTATCCGAGTACTTTTGACCTTTCCGTTTTTGAGCAATCTGCTCACGTGGTCTTCATATGTAAGTCTCGGCCTACCCTGACCCCTTCTACCCTCTACTTTTGACCAATATATATTCTTCGTCAATCGTTCCTCACTCATTCGTTGGACGTGTCCTAACCAACGGAGCACGCCCTTTTCCAGCTTTTTTTTCGATGAATTCCATTTCCTTAATACACTTCCCAAAGTTTATCAACTTGTGGATGCAAAAGTAAATATTTTAGTTATTTGTATTATCGATTGAATGTTTCATTCTAGGTATTTCCACATCCATTGTTTCCCAGTTCTTGGAACTATAACAGCAGTGTTTGGTCAACATACGTGACTTTAGATACATTAATCTTGTCTTAGAAATAAACATTCAATTATAGAATTAATGCAATGACGAGCACACCATTTCGGGTTATAAATCTTATAGTGCGTCTATTATTTTATTAAAAGAAAAAAAAAACAATTGACAAGTAATAGTGCAAATGGCTAAAGTATCACCTGTACATTTTTATACCTGAGTCTGTTAAACTGTAATCTTGGGGTACAATAAAGTATTACTTACTTACTTAAAAATATGAGTACGAGTAGCAAAAATTGTTTCAGTGATATTTTCAGGAGAATTTGGAATATAAATCTCCAGGTAAACTATCACATGTCCATGTTATGAGACATGAAGAAATTACATTTAATTTATTTTCAGACTAATAAACGTAATGTATTTTTGACTTAAGCTATGGATCGAATTTAGGCCTAGCATCTCCGATTTAATTATTACTAGGGTCAATTTTAGTCAAAGTACGTGTGTTTGTATTGTCATTGCTTACAGGACAGAGATAACTATGTCAGGCATTATTGTCAAATCAAAATAAACCTTTGTTAGATATTGTAAATACGTATCACAGTGGCTTGTTGGCCGTTTAAAAACTTCTTCATCCTAGCGTATGTCTATTTGCTTGCACACCTCACCTGGATCTGGAGTCGGGGTTCCGGTTGATTGGCTGCCAGGAGCAGCTACCCTCTTTTGATTTGTCTCGTCAGGGCGCACGTCGTGCAAGGAAAGATCACCGCTAGCAGACGAGGACGCTTGGTTCCGTTCCACCCTTAGCCTTTTAAAAAACTATGTTTATCAATCACAACTTATTCCACAAAGAATAGCAGTATTTTATAAGTCCACATTTCACAGTGTGCATTCCTGTTCCAGGTAATAAGTGATGAGCCCATTGCCGTGTTAAAATATACAGACGCAGGTTGTGGCCACCTACTATTGAAATGTTTTCAAGACACCTATGAGGCCTTTAATATCCGAAGCATGGAAACGCTTGTAAACGGATATACCACAAAACTAGTGATAGTTTATATTTGTCTCCTAGTTACAATATGTTCCTCAACTCATAGTATAAGTAATTTCTACGTACTTGTATTTGAACTAAATAAATTTAACTTCGTCATCTTCAATTATCGCTTCGTTTTTGAAGCTTAACCGCCATCAACTCCTCAACGGAATCGAATCAAACCAAATATACCTGCAATTTGAAAGGTATGACAGCTTATTCAACTAATATTACTAGCAAAACCTTTTAAGATATTTACTTAATTTTTTTTAACAATACTAGATACTGTCCCTGAAAAAATAAGAACCAAAATAACCAATCACACAATACTGCTAAACAGGCTATGACGTTGCTCGTGTCAATAGACACTAAAAAGTAAGCGTACCTGCATTCCACATAAGTAGAACACAACGGGAGAAATTGCTTCACTCGATGTTATTTGTTACATACATACATATGGTCACGCCTTTATCCGCGAAGGGGTAGGCAGAGGCATACTATACGCCCACATTTCATCTTATGCATTGTTGTCCCACGTAATAGGTGGTGATCCCATTGCCGTGTTTAAATGGACAAGCGCAGGCTGTGGCGACCTGCTGTTGAATTTTTTCAAGTGGCCCATAAGGCCTTCAAACTGGCTTAACGACTGCCATTGTACTGGCAACTGGGACCAACGGCTTAACGTGTTTTTCGAAGCACGAAAACGCTCGCAAATGTAAATTCCACAAAGTGGTCACCCATCCAAGGGCTACCTATAGCGAATATTGCTTAGAATATCGTTCACAAAACACTGAGTCAACGGGGCTTCGATTTGTTACATGTACATGCCTAATATTATAATAATTAGGTAAATTAAAGTCAAACAGGAATTTAAAGATATACTACAAGGGGAAAGCTTTGTTACATGTACATGCCTACATGGCATGGCATTATGTAGGTAATTATTTTTACTCTGAAATGATAACGTCGATTACTTTTCTGTTTAACTATATTTATTGCCGACGAGCAAACCTATTTGCTGTTGTCGGATTATGACTGGGTCTATGGAATACCTAGTATAATAAAAAATTGCAAAGAGGTAATTAATATAAAAAAAAACAAAACAAAAGATTTTTTCGACTAGAGGATAATCTGTTGTTGATTTCCAATTGAATATTTTCTTCTTCAAAACAACGGTTACAACTTCATAAATGAACAAAATCAGAATTCTGTTAAGTCAAAAACCGCATAAATCCTTAAAAAAAAGCAGTCTTGCGAGCTTGATAAAGATGTGTCGGAAACGGAACAGACATTAATCATTTATATTGCAACTGTCAGAAACTGTAAACAGGATATATATTATGTGAGCTTCGCTGTTGAGGTTTTGATATTTTGGCGCTGTTAAGGCCAAATGGATTTAAGTAGCTTCATGTTAAGAACCTTGCATTATGTTATGTACTACGTTAAGTATTTATATTTCTGATAGGACAAGCAGAGTCATGAAGCGCACGTGGCCCCGCTGACTCAGTGTTCTGTAAACGATCCATTCGTTAAGCATCATTCGCTATAGATGGTTCTTGGATGGGTGATCACTTTGTGAAATTTTCATTGGCGAGCGTTTCCGTGCTTCGAAAGGCACGTTAAGCGTTGGTCCCGGTTGCCAGTAAAATGGCAGTCGTTAAGCCAGGTTGAAGGCGTTATGGGCTGCTTTAAAAATTTCAACAGCAGGTCGCCACAGCTTGCGCCTGTGCATTTCAACATGGCAATGAGTTCACCACCTGTTACGTGGGACAAAAATGCATACAGTGAAATGTGGGCATATAGTATGCCAGTGTCTACCCCTTGAGGGATAAAGGCGTGACAATATGTATATATAGGATCAGCAGATTCATAGGGGGACGGGGCCAAAGAAAACCATACCTGTTAGTGGTGCACCTGCTGATTAACGAACGAGGTAACTACGTAGGAGACCTAAGGGGTTGCGAGATCAGACATGGGAGATAATAACTAAAAAAAAAGTAAAGGGTAATGTCGCTATTGTAAGCGAAGTCATTAATTAAGAACTTTTGAGTACCTAATTTTTTTGAAGACGGTTTATAAAAACGTCTTTAGCATTGAATACAGCAATAGCTGTTTTACCCAATATTAAGATGAAACATCAAGAGTGAACGATTGAGAGAGAAAATGTGTCACAAAGAACCAGGTAAGTACATTAAATTCTTTTTAAGAGCCAGATAGTTAGCCATCACTAATGGCCATGTCAGCCACACCGGGGAAGTGTAAAAGGGGAAGACCCAAGAAGTATTGGCTTGACTTCGTAAGGGATTACATGCGTGCCAATGGTCTCACTACAGGAGATGCCGACGACCGTGCGAAAAGGAGAACAAAAATTAGGAAAGCAAACCCCGGGCGTCGCGAGACGCAACTGGGACAGACGCAGACGGATGATGATGGTGTAAGCCAACAGTAAATTGTTTGAAAACATCTTCAATCAACAATCAGTCTATCAGTTAGTATGTCGCCACCAACTTCCTGCTCTTGTTTCATTGCGTGTCTGAAACATTGTTGTCTGTGGTTTGCGTTTATTTTCTTCGTAGAATCGGTGACTATATTATAATTAGTCTCAGCGATGATAATTTCATTCATGCATGTGTAGGCATACTTATTTTTAATGAATCACACTCTCCGCTCGTTACCCATTTTCTTTGTAAGGCATTTATTTACGTCATGTTTAATATGTTGTAACGTTGTAAAACGTCACATTGGAATGTCATTGTTAGTCTTGGGATTTAGAGAGAGAAAAGAGTAAATTGTTGACTCTTTCTCCCTTGTCATCGAATTTATATAGTTTACGTTTTGAGTAGGCAGAATGCTTTGAATGTCTTAGCCTGTTCTTAGAACGAATGAAATAAAATAGTTTTGTCAAATGGTCAATGTCTTGGCAGCCTTGCCAACGAAAAAGTATTTTAAAATTGGAACGTCATTTGCCTAGCTACAAGGACGACAAAAAGATGTCGATTGTAAATATATTTTTTAAACTTCGCTAAAAAGAAGTAATCTTTTATAAATTGTATATGGAAGTTCACGCCTGTGAATTCTTATAAATGATTATACTAAAATAACGATGTATTTCGGTAAGAACTTTGGATTTTTGAAACCACGTTTCTAACCTTGGTGATCTTTAGTATTTTGACGAAAGTTTATTCGCTTGTTTACAGCTTATTACGATGCATAGAGCGGCGTTAATGGAATATTTGCCTGCTCTTCAAGATTTATAGGTTTTTCTTTAAAAAAGTGGTAAGTTCTCTTTATGTATTCGAATCAGGAACAAATCTCCAATTGTTTTTCCAAATCTAAAGGAACTAATTTTTTTTTTGCAGCTGAAAAGCACTTTTGTTTTATATTAACTTTATGGTTGGGTAAAGTTTGCCATAAATGCTGACCATGTGGTTTCGGGCTCGTCATTCTCGTGGAGACGGCACCAGTCGCGGTCTGCAGATGTGATTATGAATCCCGTGGTAATGTAACCACGCTTCAGGTACCTAGTTTAAATTGTTTTTGTGTAGATTAATCTAGTAATGATGCACGACTCAATGATTAGGCCCATGTAATGACTCCATGCTTAGACTCAACGATTTACGACTCAATGATTTGGCACATGTTTTTAATCATGTTACGATATATATTTTGACTCATAAGCTGGCATTATGCTGGATCTCACTATTCTAAATTTCACGCCTCAAACCTGTGAATAGTTAATCTTTAGCTTACTAAATCACTTGAATAGGTTATACCAATAGTGATAACGTAAATAATGTATATTCAATCAATTCGCCTATAAAAATATAGAAACTTTCTTCTAGAGATGTATTCTATTATTTTTGGTTCCTGCTCTTATGATTAGAAGCTCAATCTCTATCGCCGATATCCGTGGGCATAAAGTTGGTAGGGCTTATCCTCCTGGCGCCTGAACCGAGTTATAACTTTTGTTTGTTTGTTAGTTAAAGTCTCCGTAATGAGACAATGTAAGATTTCGTTTCATGATTAGATGTACTGTTAAGGTAATTTAAACTACATTGGCTGTATATCAATTCATTTATTTCATAAACAGGGACCTAGTAGTCATCATCGCCATTAAGTAACAATTAATAATATTACAATGTATGCATTTAGAAATTTATAAGTATGTTTATCAGTTGTCTAGATCCCATGCCGCAAGTTTCTATTAGCTTACTTTGAATTAGATGGTGCTGTTTAAGAAAAATGTCCCAAAATATTTCCCACAATATTCTAAATTGGGAAAGTAAGTATTCTCTACGCGATTTAATCACCGTTCCAAAGTATCCACTTTGGATCGGTGATCGAATCCAAATTATGGTTGTAGATTGTTGGACTAATTCAGTCTGGGATTCTAATCCCCAGATGCCAAAGTTTAAATGGATATCTCTAATATACATATTTAAGTTGAAACTTAAAGTTTTGATTGCATTAAAATCATAGACTCACAATTTGGTGAAAATTTGGCATAGAATATGCCTCTGCCACCCTTTCGGGGATAAGACATGATAAACAAGACGTATTTGCTATTATTCTTGCAAAATATATTTTTATTTGCATATAGTCCCGGTTGTTCTTTCTAGAATTATAGAATGTAACAGCCATTTGACCTTCCAACTCCTTTCTTATTCAGTTGGTCTCGTTTGGTGATCAGTACTAATATGTAGGCAAAGTTATTTTAAGTACAGAGTTCATCTTATCACAACTGACAGATCTTTTTTAAATCAGATTTGGTCTTCGCTTTGTATCTTATAGATATACCAGCAATATAAGAATTATATAGGGTCGGCAGCGCGAGTGCTGCACATCTGATGCAACGTTCATAGGCTACGGTGACCGCTTTCGTATTAAACAACTAAAATAACAACAAACTGTACTTTTTATTTTACGGTAGGTACAGTCATAAATCAAAAAATATAAAACGGACGATCGCCATTCAACCAAAGAGCTTAATCTAAAACAATATGTAGGTCACCACTAACTGTAGTCTCCATAATGATGTGGTTTACGATTAAACGAAGCTTGAACCAACGCCAGCAGTGTATTGTTGCTGTTAGACAATATATCCAGATAGTGCTGAACCGAAAAGACAGACAAATATAGAGGTGTCGAAATCTAGGACTGGAATAGGAGAAAGGAATCTAGGACTCTTGAGGGGTTGAATTCAAATTCAAAGAAAGAATTCAAAGTTGACTGCCCGATACTATTGCTATTATTCTTATTAACAGAACACATGTAATAAGTAAGAAATGTCATTGAGCAACTTCAGTATTAAAACCAGCTGTATAAATTAACTTGATAATAGTTTACAATCACATACAAAACCTAATAGCGACAGAGCTACTCTAACTGCTTTAATATGTGTTGGTATGTGACTACTCCGTTAGGGATACAGTAGTTTCAGAGAGGACAGTTTCGTAATCCATACATACTTCTTTCGCTTACTGCAGATTCATTAATCCTTTAGTCATCCGTGTACTTTTTGATCTTTTCGTTTTTAAACAATCCGCTTTAGTGGTCTTCCTATATAAATCTCGATCTACTCTCTACTTTCGTATGATAGATATTCTTTGCCATTCGTTTCTTACTCATTCGGTGACTTAACGCCACACAATTTTCGAAGTGATCGGATCTCCACAGTATTTAAAACAAGATGCATGAAAGTCATGCATCTTCTGATGTACCCAGGTTTCACTACCGAATAGCAAAGGTGGCACTAGCAGCGTATTGTGACTGCATTGACTCATTTTCCAGCAGTTACTCGCCGTTCTTCCGTCCGCGCTAGACATATTCCCTAAGTATACAATTCCATTCGCATAACATAACAATAGTATCGCATCGTAACAAAACCAAAGAAGGTTCCTATTTACCTGAGCTACCTCAATTTTCCAGAAACGATGTGACCCAACTTTATATTAATAAACAATTTGTATTCCAACCACTTTCACCAAATATGTTTTCTTAGGACATCAAGGTTTGTTTATTGAATTTGAACCACTTTGAATGGCCAACACCTCATACGGAAACCACAATACAAAGTGGTATGGAATGCTCAACAAAAGTGAACTTAAAATTTAAGACATAGAGTTCAAAGTAGGTAGGTAATATTTTTTTGCAGCAAAATTGGTATAGTTGATTGTAAGTTCATAAAAACGTCGCCTCCTTTGTATGAGGGTTCATAGTTCATTTCTATGGTCGACCCATTACAACCTTTTTACGATAAACAGAATACTTTTAAGAACCAATAGAATGAAAAGTATATTTTTTAGTAGAACATCAAAGAGTATGCGGGTATGTGTATGGTATACAATAGTATCACCGTGGCACTATTTCGAAACATTTTTCAAATTATTTTTTTTAAAAGTTCAGATCATGACTCCGGAGTACCGTTTATAAACTAAAGATGATGAAGTAGAAAACGAGTAATAGCTCTTTAGCCCATTTGTGCATTGCTTATATAGCCCTCGCTGATCAGAGTTTTGTTCTAACCCCTCTCTTTCTACTCTTATCGTTCACTGCTCATTGTTTAAAGAAATTAATGAGTCAACCAGAATCATGGAGCTCTTATAACTTAAATATTAAGTAGAGTTTAGAATTTATCTCTTTTTATTTTTATTTTAATAAAAATAGTAAAGTAGCCTGTCTCTTGTCGGTGTAGGTAGAGACTAAGGATTTCCACATGCTAAAATCCTTACATACAATTTTCACTTTTTCTACTTTTATGAGTGTTTTCGTACACTCTCGCCGGTTAAATAATAATAATAAAATCTAAAATAAAATTTAAAAATTACACCGTTTGGAAAAGTCCCGGTAAAGAGTACTTTTAACCGGCGAGTAATATTTAATTTTTTATTTTATATATATTACTCGCCGGTTAAAAGTACTCTTGACCTGGCCTTTTTTCCAAAAGGTGTAATTTTTTCAAGTAAATAAATAACAAATCCCTGTCTTCGTGGTAATCTGTCTGCTATAATAGCGTACCACGGACATTCTTTGTCATGTAATTGGTAAATCAACCAGTGGTGTTACCAGCACACAATAACTCAGACAGATACTGTTCATCTGACGAGCAAATGGCGTCAAAACAAACATACACTGGCCTACATACGTACCGTGTTGAATGCACCTAACGGCAAATATGATACAGTTGTCACTACAACATTGTGTTTAATTTGTTCCGTAAAGTTTGTCGATAGAACTTATGCGGGATGCGTAATGAAGTAGAACCTTATGGTATACTAGAGCACGACATGCGGTTTCATCCGTTCTCGTGGGAATACGGTGATAACCTGTAGCCTAAGTTACTTCTTATAACATCAGTTATCTGTCAGTGAAAGTTCCGTTAACAACAGTCCAGCCGTTTCAGAGATTGACCGGAAGAAACAGACAGACAGACAGAAAAAAATGGTTATTTTTTTTTTGTGTAAATGATACCGTATAAAGCGTAGAAGCGCTCGTGGCCTCGCTGTCTCAGTGTTATTCCTCTTATTCAGCTCATTCTTCAGGTTCAGAAGGTTGTTTAGCTTCATCACATACAGTTCTTGTTTCCATGTTCGATATTATAATATATTTTAAAATACGGTTATTTTTATTTTTAGTTCACTGTATATTTATATCAATAAAAATCAATAAAGTTCCACCATGAAAAGTCCAATCAAATTGAAATGTACTAAAAATATCTGAAAAAATATAATATAATTATATCCGTCTACCAATATATTTATGGATAATAAACGTGAAACTCACGGTCAATTTGAAACAATTTCCGTTCGACCATGACGTTTTTGCTGACCATCCGTGGTTGGTATTGTAATATCGATTAAAACCGAGTCGAGTCATTCGATCCGGGGAGTCGAAACAATCGTTATGTTTTATTACATCGTATCGATGCTTCCGATTTTTAAAACGGATTTATTTCTTACTTATTTTACTTATTATTGTCACGCAATCGTTAACAATAATTGGGTGTTTCAATAGAAATTAAAGATTATTTGATTATCAAATGAACTATTCAACAAAATTTAAAGGAATTAATAAATGAATGATTGAGATAGAGAAAGAGAACACGCACACAAATTTTCAAATAAAATTACTCAGATATCTATACCAATATTATAAATCTGAAGAGTTTGTTTGTTTGGTCGAACGCGCTTATGTCAGGAAGTAATGATCGGATTTTAAATAAATATTTTTGTGTTAGTTAGCCCATTTATATAGAAAGGCTATAGGCTATATATCATCACGCTACTATCCTGGAGAGCGGAGCAGTAGCCATAAGTGTCGACAAAGATCTGTGTTGGGCTAGTTTTATCAGCTAAACAGAGTACTTAATATAAATACGATGAGAATTGTTTACTTCGCTCTGGCAGATTCTTTAATCAGCTATCGGTTGATTCTATATGGACGTACTTTTGTAACATATATAAAAGATATTAAAAACCAGCAAACGAGACTTATTAAATTCCTAGTTACCAAAAAAAATAAAAATAAATGTAATCAAGATTATGAGAAATTGTTTCCCTTGTGTAGAATCTTACCAATAGAAAAAAAAGTTGTATATTTAGTTGGGTTGGAATATTACTATAGTAATCAATATAAAAAAGTTTGTAAAATAAATAAATAATAGATATTCATCACGCCTTATCCCCGAAGGGGTGGCAGAGGCATATTATATGCCCACTTTTCACCGTGTGGATTTCTGTCCCACGTAATAGGTGGTGAGCCCATTGCCGTGTTGAAATAGACAGACGCAGGTTGTGGCTACCTGCTGTTGAAATTTTTTATGCCGCCCATTAGGCATTCAACCAGGCTTAACGACTGCCATTTTACTGGCAACCGGGACCAACGGCTTAACGTGCCTTCCGAAGCACGGAAACGCTCGCAAATGTAAATGCCACAAAGTGGTCACCCATCCGAGGACCAGCCATAGTGAAAGTTGCGTAACTCAGTGATCGTTTACAGAACACTGAGACCGCGGGGCCACGAGCGCTTCAAAAAGTTTGTAAAAATAAATATAACACTAGAAGAGTTAGGGGACAGAAGTTGATTAAACCAAAGGTTACTAACTACTATGGTATAAGAACAAACAGGTTTATGGTACCAGAAATCTTTAATAAAATAGATTTACTAAGTAAATCACCGAAAATAAGTGCAGGTGTGATTAAAACAAAATTAAAGGATTTCCTGTTCGATGTTGCTAGCTTTAAGTAATTAATAGGTAGGTAAAGAATGTCAGCATATTTATCCTAGTATAGTTATTAAGTGAAATTTTGGTTGCATGGATTTGCACGGTTTGCATTCTTTTAAATATGTAATGTAGGTTAAGTAGTAGATATAAGAGCGCGTACTCGCCGATAAACAATTATGTTTGGCGAGATTAAACGTAATAATCTATCTATGTTGCTATTGTGTATAAAGTAAATAATGTATGTGAATTGGCGGCAAATGTATATATATATATATAAACGTAATAATCTATCTATGTTGCTATTGTGTATAAAGTAAATAATGTATGTGAATTGGCGGCAAATGTAAAACTCTTGTTAAACGTGAAAATGAACTTAACGTGAGAAAATTTTCGGTCAATGATTTATTGTGACTTTCGTTGTGGGCTTACTCTACAACAAAGCTATGATAGGCTGCGATTAGCATTTCATAATGAAGCCCCATCTCGTGCCACTACTTACAATTGGTTAAACGAGTTTAAGCGTGGACGTACCAATCTCAGTGATGATCCGCGTGAGGGACGTCCTTTAACAGCGACTACTGAAGATAACATCAGTGCTGTGCGAAGTATGATAGAGAAAGATAAGAGAGTGACCTATCAGCAGATACGGGCAAGCCTAGGCATTGGTATGAGTCAAGTTCAAAAAATATTTCACGAACATTTAGGCGTCATGAAGATTTGTACCAGATGGATTCCCTATACCGACGACCAGAAACGTCTTCGCATGGACTGGTGTCGCGAAATGTTAGATAAGTTCAACGGCGGTGACTCAAATGCTGTATTTGACAT
Source organism: Thumatha senex (assembly GCA_948477245.1). NCBI lineage: Eukaryota > Metazoa > Arthropoda > Insecta > Lepidoptera > Erebidae > Thumatha > Thumatha senex. The sequence goes on along the minus strand of OX419728.1, from coordinate 31,304,734 downwards.
CGTCACAGGTGATGAAAGCTGGATATATTGCTACGAACCCGAAACCAAAAGACAATCAGCTCAGTGGGTGTTTCCTTTTGAGGATCGGCCAACTAAGGTAAAGAAAGGAAGAAGTCAAGGAAATAAGATGATAGCCTCGTTCTTTGGTCGGAAAGGTCATTTCGCGACAGTTATGCTAGAAGATGGAAGGACAGTTACTGCAGACTGGTACGTCAATGGCTGTTTGCCTGTTGTCTTGGAAAAAATTCGACTTGGAGAAATTCTTCACCACGACAGTGCTTCAAAGCACTCCGCAAAACCGACTGTTGAATATTTGACTATGGCAGGTGCCGAGATAATGAGTTATCCGCCATACAGTCCCGACCTGGCGCCCTGCGACTTTCATTTATTCCCAAGAACTAAAGATTTACTTCGATTTATTCTCTTTACGAGCCCTGAAAATGCGGTGAAAGCGTACGAAAATGCCGTAGAAGAGACCCCTAAGGAAGAATGGGCCCACAGCTTTTCTCAGTGGTTCCATCGAATGCGACGATGTGTAGAGAGGAACGGAGATGATTACTTCGAAAAACAATAAAAGTATTAGCAACTTTCTACATTAAGCCGTTTTTTATTTTCTAAACATTTTCAGTGTTACCCACGTAGTATGGTGAAGATAAACTTACAATATGCGTGGCCGAAAATTTCTAATGTATGAGTTTTTTCGAGACGGAAGAAGGCTCTTAGGGTTTCCTAGTCGTACGCTTGACTTGGGATTGAGCTGAGCACAGTTTCCAAAGATAAAAACAGTAGAATTTTTTTTTGGGCTTTATTACCACCGCTGCAGAAAATTAAAATACCCACAATTCTTTTTAAAATGAATAAGTATAATATATAAAATAAGATTATTAAGCTATTGCATAGTTTTTATCGCGGGCTTTTAGTGGGCTTTAATCAAGAAATGCCGTAAGGAAAAAAACCTAAGACGAAGGTCGAGACGAGGTCACACGAAGTTCACCAAGCACGGCCGAGCGTTGGCTTAACGTGTATGTATATATATTATATGGTACGATTGTACGAAGCTCGCACGGATCGAGACGTGATGATAGTGAGTGTGAGTGTGAGGGTGAGGATGAGGGTGACTGTGAAAGTGAGGGTGGGGTGAGGGTGAGAGTGAGGGGTGAGGGTGAGGGTGAGGGTGAGGGTGAGGGTGAGGGTGAGGGTGAGGGTGAGGGTGAGGTTGAGTGTGAGGGTGTTTTTTTTGTTTTTTTTTAGTATAACTTGAATTAATATCAAAGAAAAATAAAGGTATGCTATGCAATAGCTTTACCGCGGTAGTCTCCGAGTGCCACACTTCTTTTTTTTTAATAAATATAACCTAGAACATCTTCGGGGAAATATTTTTTTTTCTAACTAAAACTAACTATATTCACGCTGTATTCCTGACGGGGTAGTGAGAGGGGACAGATCGCGATCTATGCATACTACTTTCGCTTCTTCAAGATTAATCAATCACTCATACATGCACGTTTGGGTATCCGAGTACTTTTGACTTTTCCGTTTTTGAGCAATCTGCTCACGTGGTCTTTATATGTAAGTCTCGGCCTACCCTGACTCCTTCTACCCTCTACTTTCGCACAATATATATTCTTCGTCAATCGTTCCTCACTCATTCGTTGGACGTGTCCAAACCAACGGAGCACGCCCTTTTCCAGCTTAACGCTGACACTTTTATTCAAACCTGCCATATTGCGTATCACTTCGTTATGTATTCGGTCGGCCAAAGTTACGCCGCACAATTTTCAAAGTGATCGCATCTCCACAGCATTCAATTTACTTTAATGCATCTGCCATGCATACCCAGCTTTCGCTACCGTAAAGTAAAGTTGGCACTAGCACCGCGTTATGAATCGCCAGTCGTGCTTTTTTTACGATGCTTTGTCGCTTTACTAATTGGAACAAAGCATCGTTAACTTTGTTTCCGGCAGCTACATCCGAATCACATCTTTCATCCGCGCTAAACATACTCCCTAAATACACAATCAATATGCATTGTAATGTAAGTTTAGTGGATTTTTTATAAGTGCAATAAAATACTAGATTACTTTAAAAATAAGTTTCTGTCCATTTTGACATTCCCATTATTGACGTCAGATCATCAAAATTTCCAAACTCAAAACTTCTCAAACATGAATAGTTTAATAAACGATTTTATCCTATATAATAATTAAGAAAAAAATAAACTTTAAAGTATTTTTTATTTTTTTTTGTGCGTGTATGAAGCGATGGATGAATCTCGAAGAAGCGAAAGAAGTATGCATGGATTGCGAAGCCTGGCGATCTGTCCTCTCTGACTACCCCGTCAGGGATACAGCGTGAAGATAGTTAGTTAGTTAGTATAGTTTTTAATAATTTTAGTGGCAAATATTAACGAAGGTATTTTCTAATCACTTCGTGACTCAGAATCCTAATAAATGCGTCGTTAAAACTGTTTTAATTACAACTAGCTATTTTCAAAAGGTTTTATTGAATATTTCAACAAAGTTAGCATATACGAGTTAGTAGTAAAAGTTTATGCGGTAAGAGATAATACTTTAGCTATAAAAAGCTTTAAATTGTAAATATTGGCTCAAATGCTTGTCCAATATTTGGCCGCATGCAACGCCTAGAAATCTACCTACATTGCGAGTGTTGGTAGATATGGCCAACAATGTGGAAAACAACCGTAGTGGTTGTTTTGTGTGCAATCTCCTTTTATTATTATTAACGCGTTATGAAAATGAAATGTGTGTAATGCGTTAAGTAAACAGCGATTACATGTAGTAGGTATATTTTATTCTGTTCAAGAGAGAGAGTTGCAGGCGTGAGTAAATATTATTCTGATCAGAATTGTGGGTTTCTGAGTTTCGGGTTTTCTAAATGAAATAATATACATTCTCGTACATAGTGAATGCCTCTCTAGCCCACAGGTAGTGTATAGGATTCTCGTTGATGATGTCTCAGGTTTTAATCCCAGGTGGGAATAAAATTTTTGGGTGTTTTCTTTGCATAATTAATAACAAACATGCTTAAATTATTAATTATGAAAAGAAAACACCCAAAATATATTTAAGTACATTTGTAATTTATTTATGTCTCATAGTTTCTTCTCTTCATCTTTCTTTATTTCCAATTGCTTTCGTACCCTATAATCCTATTTTATTTGACTGCTAGGAACAGCTATCGTTTGACCTTTTGATTCGTCATTGTAAAGAGCGACTACAGTCTGACCTTATAAAGCACTTTAAACTTACCTTATGCTCATTTAAAAAGTAATTTTGTAGAAAAGTACAAGTTTTTATTAAAAAAAATAAATAAATGATTTGGAGTCATTACGAGGTTGAGGGATCAGACTGTAGTCGCTCGCTATAATTGAATTATAGGCTTGACTTTTGATTTGATACAGTATAGGGTTATTAAAATTTGTCTAGTTAGTCAACCTTTGAAAATACCGTAAGGCGAAACCCGTCAGGTTAAAAAGTAAATTTTGTGGATAAGTAGCAAGTTCCACCAAGTGCCATCAATAAACAGTATATATCGTCCCTGTAGAGCAAAAAGCCACTAAGTCGAAAAATCAAGTTTTGAGTTATTGAGGTTTAAAGTTTTGAAAAATATAAATCGTCATAACTTTAACATACTTTAACATGTATCTCCGATTTTGGTTTTATTTTGAAGGAAATTATATCAAGCTGGTATGGTAATTGCTATTTTAAAGAATAAATGAGTATTTACTGAGAAAATTTGAAAATCGTTAATTAATTATTTGTCCTCTATAGATAGTCTGATCTAGCGATGACTTAGTTAACTTTCGCCCTTAGTTAGTGATTTTTCACTCAGTTATAAATTACGTCAGAAAAATATAACTAGAGTTGGTTAATTTGTGTCTAACTGCCACATGTACGAAATGTGCATTGTAAATAATACCTATCTTAGAATCCGAAGACTAGATGTTGAGTTTCTTTTTAATTTTGAAGTTTATATGAAATAAAAATATCTGTAAAAGCTGGTGTCGTAACTTCGAAATTTCGGAAACAGATCACAGGAAATCTACCTCAAGAGACTAGAAACGTCAGTAAATTAATACACTAGAGGAAACGCACTGAAGAAGTGAGGGTACTCCTTAAGTGCGGTTCTTCTAATGAAACAAAATGAGCGTACCAACCAAAGAAAGTCAACTGAAACAGCATTATATCATGTGATGAGTAGAGTGTAGTTGGTACTGGGTAATCATAGCCTAGAGGCATTCGTGCATGCAACATGAGCTTTTGATAGGATCATATTCAGAACTATAAAGTTATAAAAATAATAACTAAGAGATTTAAAGTATCATTCATAGGAAGTTTTTAATCCATTTTTATTATAAAAGAAGTAATTAAATTGAAATGATGACTTTTCACTTTGTCATTTTTTTACAAAATCATTTAAAACTAAGGAGGGAATAGTCACTATTTCAATTTAGTTAATTTGCGTTTTTGGGTGTTTTAGCAAACTTCTGATTTTAAAAACTCACTAAATCTTTTTGGTGATTTTATTTTACTAAAAGACTACCGTATGCATTGTAAATTCAATAGAAGAAGTAATTAAGTCGTTTTATTTTTAAGCTTCGTACATTTTCAATAAATATAAATTTATTAACAATGTTTGGTAATTTTTCTAATTTTTCTATCTATCTATCTTTACGCTGTATCCCGTATGACGGGGTAGTCAGAGAGAGTATCCTTTGTCATTTTTTAAAAAGGACAAAGGATAGATTTACTTACTTTTCACATTTCATAAATCAGATATTAATGCACATGCAAAAATGATTCAGACAGTCAGACAGATCATTAGAGAAAAAATATGCAGTTTTATTGGCATCAATATCTCATTTTGGCCATTTTTCGACTTAGTGACTTTTCGCTCTAGCAGAGGTTCCCAAACTTATTTTGTCTACGGCCCACTTTGATACTAAATAAATGTTTAGCGCCCCCATTTTTTCACCTACTTAAAAACCACTATAACTTCAAATTAAATTAATTAATTGTTGTGAGCTATATTAGCGGAGATGAAATATTAAAAACTAACTAACTAACTATACGTGCGTGTATGAAGCGATTGATGAATCTCGAAGAAGCGAAAGAAGTATGTATGGATCGCGAAGCCTGGCGATCTGTCCTCTCTGACTACCCCGGCAGGGATACAGCGTGAGATTAAATATTCATTCTAAAATAGACTTTTACTATAATCCGCAAGAGTTAACTTAAAACCTGAGCACAGTAGGCAGTACATAACGACGCTCAGGTCTCAAGTTAACTCTTACGGGCTACACTTGCCAATGAGAATGATTATTGAAACTTTATAGTATTCAGACAGAGTATCTTTTATTCAAAATAAAACAAACATAATCGATTCTTATATAAAAACTAATGTGAAGGATGAATCTGATGCTGTTTAATAAGTTTGTTGATATCAGGTTCCAATTTACTCAAGAACAGCCGCAAGTTGCCACGTTCGGTAACATGCAAACGATTTCTCTTTTTAGTAAGCAGCGTTGCCACAGCACTAAATCCACGTTCACACAAATATGACGATGGGGATGCTATCAAGAATCGTTGAACGATTGACCACAATCAAGGGTACAATTGCGGGGTCGGTTTGTGTAGCCAAAATTCTTGATAGCCATTTTTGAACTTGACTTTTCTTTCCTCGTTGTTGTCAATTCTATAAGTTCTTCTTCCAGCTGAGGTGAGATTGCTGTGTTGACATTTGAAAACGGATCTAACACCCAGCCTGGTATTTTCAAGTTCAAAATGTCCTGGTATCGTTCGGTGAAGTCAATGTGGAGGTTTTCCAAATGTTGGCAGTAGGCAAAGAAGTCGTCGTTACTGCATAATACTGATAAATTCGGAAAATTGTGAAACTCACGTCTGTCCATATTCTTTTTGTGTAGAAGCAGTTTGGCTGCGAAAGCAGCAACGACATTTATTGTTTTAATTAAATTTAGTTCATCGCCTTGCTGTTGGATTCATGGCGTTGAACAATTTATACAGCTCTGTCATGTAAGCTATAGCCTCTTTTGATGTAATGAGCTTGTTGCGCAATTCTGTATCTTTAGTTTCCAAGAACTCTATCACAGAGTCAAACAGGTTGTAAAATCGAGTCAGACAATTGCCGGTCGGATCAAATGTTTGTGTGATCCACAAATGTTTGTTTCCCCCGAACAATAAGTCGGTAATGTGCTATTATGGACTTTTTATTGTTATGCGAAATTCGGCATCTATGGGTCGGGACACATGTCTGTAATTTTTTTCAGAATTTTCCTACTGATATTAACGAAGATATTTGCAATTACCACTTTATTGTACGGAAACATGTCAATACAGGAATAAAAACTTCATTATACATTGATACAAAAGTGTTTTTCTTTTCGAGATTCGGCAAGTTGCTATTACCAGTTTATATTGGTGAAAATTTTATAGTGATTGCCGGTAAACGCATATGTGATATTTATATCGTATTAAATTTATAGAACATAAATCGGTAATAGAAAGTAACAAACATTTTTAGGTAGAAAACCATTAACATAATATCTGTAATATGTACACACCTAATAAACATTTCAAGTTCGAACACGTTGCGGTCGACTTTGAATTTAATTGTTTTTAAGTCGTCGTGTGATAATAGGTACAAGACATTTCTATATTTCTTTTTATAGCAATTAGACATTCAGTCTGTTATTGTTTACAGACACGAATTTGAATTGGTGTGCAACACTTTGGTTTGGTGCTTTTATTGCGACAAAGGATGGGCAAAGTAGGCAACTGTTGGTCAGAGAGAAGTAGAAAGAGTCAATCCAAAGGCAAACATGTCGAGCAGTGCCACCAACGCATAAGATGGCGACTGCTAGATAAAGCCATACCCCAAACGTTTTCCTCAGTTGTTGGTGACAAGATAACGTAGGACAAGTTAGAATTGTCTGAGAGACAGAACCTTATCTATAAGTTGGCGTGCTTCACGGTCACAAGGTATTTCCAAGTCTACTTCTCTTCTTTGAAAATTCACTTTTGACAGAGCGGTCGTGGTCATCACGTTGTCAGGTTTTGTTCAGCCGTAATCCGCTTCACTACCACGCCATCGTTCCCTGTGGATCGTGATACGAGAGCATTCGTGCACTGGGCCGCCTACTGCTGATTTTATTTGGTCGGTCCATCGCATGTGCGATTTGCTATGCTGCTTTGTGCCTCCATCCTTCCCCTGTACGACAAGGCGCACTATGCAGGTGTTGTCACATCATGACACGTGTCCAAAGAACTGAAGATTTTGAGCCTGGACTGTGCTTATTAAGCTATCAGTGCCAGACTCTGTGTCACTTCAAGAATTGTCCTCCAGCACCTCATTTCCAGTGCTTCTATTATCTTTTCCTTAATTTCTTGCAGCGTTTAGGTCTCGGTAGCGTACAGAAACATGGGGAATACCAGTATCCGGATAAGTCGAATATCTTCAAGTGCTGCTGTGTAAACAATCCTAATGGTAACCTGCTATGCTAAAAACTCGTAATGAAAGAGCGATAGCACTCGGTCTTCCACGACCTGCTGAATAAGCAATATTAAGAGGTGCAGTCTCCGAATCAGGGACTAATGCCAACTTTAAAAGTATGCAAAAGACCAGACTGTACTTCGCTGCATGATGATTTAAAAAGCTATCGGAGTCGATGAAGACTCTTTCGATTATATCAAGATAAACCATGTACTCTTCACCGAGGAGATTCCCAGCCAATGAAGGCTGAGTATTATTACTCCAGTCTTCAAATGGAAAACGGTCAGTGTAGAAATGAGGTAGCTACCGTGGCATGAAGATTTAGAGAAGATTATTAACCTCCGTATCCAGCAGAAGTGTACTGTCTGTGTAGTGTAGTGTGTGTCTTCGATTCAATATGGGTTTTATCTTGATAATAAAACTACGGTCACTGTTTTTGTTCTAAGGATCCTATCATTGGAACAAAAACAGGACTCGGGTTCTCATTACTGGAGAAATACAGGACACAGAGACAAAGAAATACTCGTACAGGAAGAAGAGTCTGCACTTTCTGTTCGTGGACGTAAAGAATGCCTTCGACTGTGTTTTTGGAACGATGATCTGGTGGGGACTGATGTCCAAAGGTTCTAGGCGCTTGCACCACTATTCTGTGGTTCTGATAGCTTTGGCGCGCGGCTTTAACACTCTTTCCCACACGGACGCAGTACACCAGAGCACAGAACATTCCACTTAGTCCATTTCTGTTTAAGAGATTCAAATATGGCGTCAGCATCCATGGCTGACTATGTATTCTAACGATACAGCGCTGGCGGACGCGGACGAGGGCAGTTTGGTGCAACGTGTGAAAACGTGGATGGAGATGCTTGAGAGTGCTGGTTTTAAACTTAAGTAATACTTGGCGTTAAACTCTACAGATTCAACGGTAATAAGGTAAATAAGGTAATGTACCTGGGATCTGTATTTCACACGTCATGGGCTAAATGGCGGTTGAGGGCTGATGTCATTTGGAATCCTAAAATGCCAGTGAGGTTGAAGGGCCAGGTCTAATAAAGCATCATTAGGCATGTTACATTGCCATGCCAGTGGAGTGTAATCATACTTGAAGCAACACAAGCAGGAGCTGCGAATTACGGAATGAAAATGCTGGGGAGTTTATTTTATGGAGAATATTTTATGTATCAAATAAATACTTAAATATCAAAATAAAATTTCGCCACTGCAATTAGGTAAAATTTGATTTAGGCGAAATTCACCCGTATATCTTAGGGTCTAGAGCAATTTTGCTGGCATAGCTCTCGATCCTACTTCTTCCTCGTTTAGATTAAATTATGTAAAGCAGGTTATGTTTAAAATATGTGTAATATTTACTGAAATATTGTTATGTGCAATAAAAACGATTGACCTATTTATTTTGAATTATTTTATTAAAAATACCTCTGTATATTATACTCAAATGATTTTTGGGATTGAATGGTTACTGAAAAATGTTATTGTCATATTTCCGGAAACAACCCTGAAATTTACTTGTACAGTATTTTTTGCCCTTTAATATTACTACAATAACTTGGTTAGGATATATTATCATCACTTGTTGCTTTACAAAATAACGTTATAAAAGTCCGCAGTGTGATAGTACGTATCAACACTCTTCAAAAAATTACCACAATAATCTGGTAAGTTACTATTACAGGACAATAGAACTTTTTTTAAACTGTAATATCTTTCTTCTCAAATTGTAGCTTATTTGAAGCATGTAGTTTGAAACTAATAGCTAAATACTATTTCAAAAAAAATAGCTTTAATTTCATGTATCAATGATGTCAATACTCCCACTGGTTAGAAAGTAATTCAACAAAAACAGTAAATCATTTTTTCTGTAAAATTAGCTTTTTGCGATTACCGACTTATTGCCCGGAGGGGTCGATATGTATGTTTTTAGAAATATATAAGTATTTATATCAATTGTCTAGATCCCATAACACAAGCTTATATTAGCTTACTTTGGGCTAGACGGCGCAGTGTAAAAAAAAAGTCCCACAATATTTATTTATTGAAATTTTTCAAGTCGCCCATAAGGCCTTCAACTGGGCTTAACGACTGCCATTTACATTTTATACATTACATTTGTAACACTTCTGAGTGTCGGTTACATATTCCTAAGATTTATTTACTAACCTTGTTTTTATATACATCCCTTTATTGGAAACAAACTCAATTTTCACAATACTTTAGTTATAACTCTAAAGTCACTTGTCTAATTATTTAAAAGTTTATAAATATTTCACATTGTTTGTTTTTGTTCGGAACGACAGGAGTTTGACGTTGTCAAAACTGTCACGAACGTTTCGACTCTTATGGCGCGTTCTAAAACTAACGCGTGCGTCTATCGTGTCTTTCGGTTTGGTGCTGGACATTGACTTGGATAGATTGGCTGTCCTGACTCACATCCAACCATAATGTATTGCGTGAGGTGTGACAAACAGGAATAGTAAGGTTTTCATGTTGGTTTTGTTTATTTATTTTTCGATTATTTGTCAAGGTTGTATAGGCCGTATGACTTTAGCCTGCTGTAATCGAGCGGGAGAAAAGAAAAGAAAGCCTTTTTGCGACGACATCATGGCGTGAGGGAATGTGCCGGTCATGGTGATTTGGTTCGGATTAATGTCCGAAGTCTTTTTAGCAAATATGTAGACATAATAATAATTTGTGCTGAGGTGAGAATCTTTGTTTATATTTGTTTCTTCGTAATCGGTAAGATTACTTGGCCTTTGCGAATAATATGTTCTTACGATGGTTGTGCTTTGTATTTCAGTCTGCTTTTCAAGAGACTTAGCAAGTAATATAAAAAAGGATGATGATAGAAGGATCTGGTTAAAACCCTACAGAAATAAGTGGTAAGTTAAAACTATATAATCTCTTAGACTGCATTCCTTAACAGAATGATGAGGGTGAAAGTGATTTTTATTACAAATTACTAATGTCTGTAACTTTTCTATTGTTACAGGGGTTTTAGTTTTTTTTTTCGTTTTATGTTTTTCGTTTTGGTTCTTTATTTTATATCTACATAATAATTGAGTTTAACGTGTTTCACGTTCTCTGCATTCTACATTTTTACTCCTGAATGTCTGTAAGAAGACTTAAAGTAAGCTGAGACAATGTGCAAAGATGATATTTTTCCCTACTCTGGTTACCTACTGCCTGGATTTCTAGAATAGGAAGAGATGTGAAGGACTTGGATGTTCCTCAATCCAGATAAGTGGTAATCTTTAATTAGTTTCTATGTATAATAACCCGGTAAAGGCCGACTGATGATGATAGTTTAAAAGGAATAACTTTTAACTTTAAATATTCATTTTTCTATTACATATGTAGCTTTCAACTACTTTAATTTACTGGACTACTGATGTGACTTTCCAGTTACACATATTTTATAATCTTTTTATTTTCACAAAGGAATATTAATGTGAAACTTTATTTTTACTTTGTTATGTTGTAGTGTACGATGATGATGATAGGAAGCGGCGTTGTGTGTTTAACTAAACTAAGAAATAGTTTATATCTATGTCTGTTAAAATTTAGAAATTTTTAAGGCATCTGACAATTGCTTTAATATTTGTCATTTTAGGCCACGCCCATTCCCATACATTGGTTTAAATTTTTATTTGTACTAAATCTAAATTTATTTTTCATGCATGACTAAGCCATTTATTTTTACTTTCATATATGTATATTCATGTCTACATATGGATATAATTAAATAAATATAATTAATAAGTTGATAACTTGAGTTTTTTTAATTGCATCATTCGTTTGATGGAGTGATACCTGGCGCCCTCTTTTTATAAATTCTGGTATTTCTCTGCTCCAGGTTGGTCCATACTCACTCCCTATACACATGCTCTGCTAGCTGGTGCACCGGTGATCCTTTGAGATAGTGTTACTTACACATCTCCAGGTATTACCAACCGTACCTGATGGGTGTACGTAGGTGTGTTGTTGCTACCTAGTGCGCACCACCCCTACCAAGCCCGTCGACCGTTATACATTCAGATACATGCTTGTTAAACATACTTTTCAACTAAGCTTATGACGCTCATATGTAAAAATATAAATAACTTTGTCAGTAAGACAAAACAGCTTATATTTAAATATGAAATGAACCAACACAAAACTTTTTTTCAACACTATGACTTATAACCACAAAACATGATTTTGACAGATGGCTTTTATTTTCCAAATCTAGAAAAATGATTTCTTTAAATATAACAATGAGATTTTGTAAATCGTTTTGTACAGTCAGACAAACACTTGGACAAATTAGCAACATAATAGCTATCAGGTATAATGAAACGTCTGCGCATGACAATTATGGTTAGGTAATTAACGTTGCTTGGTTTAACAATGGTATTCTTTAAAATAATAACGCTTAATCACGTGAGGAAAATGTTAACATATTTTTTTATGGATCTACTACGCATGTTCTAAGTTTTACGATTAATTACTTATAATTTTGTACACGTGCTATCTATTATCAGTGAAAATTCAAACGTGACGAAGATATTTATGGAGTAAAGGAGATGGAAAGTTTTGGGCCTAAAATGTAATGAGTTGGGACATAGTCTAAAAAAATGTTTATATATTTTTATGTAAAATATCAAAAATCTGCATAATTTGTCAATCTACAAGCGGAAAAATCTGGATGCGATTATCAAATATTTTTTAATCGAATAACTATCTCAGTAATTGATTAGGTAATTAATTATATAAACAATCCCTGTACGCGTATCAAAAGTTGTACCAATGGTTTTTGAGTACATATCCATAGTAATGATAATATCTCGTACATATCTATATAAATTATTTGTATATTAATAAAAATGTAGAATATTGATTTCAAATCGATTAAAATCAGTCGTTGGTTGGCATTATGGCTCAAAGGTCTAGATGCCAAACCAAAAATATAAAAAATGATATGCAGCTTGAGAGTTCCCGGTAGGGATGCGTTATCAAATGTAAACTATCGATAGGTACTGTAATCATTAGTGGTTGCGCCGGTTTATGATAAAAGAGTGGCCGCGTTGTTTTTTCTATGTTGCATCGCTGATCTGCATTTGTTTTTAATTAATTAGTTGTCGACACTCCCCCCGCCCCCCTTTATTCCATTTCTCGCGCGCGGCCGCATCGAACCAACTATCGCAATAATTGTATTTTCCATGGATAAATAGTGTTTTCGTGCAAGGAAACCAGGAATTCAAGCCAAGGAACGCCCCCGGCAGCCTCCACCTCATCATCTCGCAGCAAGTAGCAAGGTAGTGTGCATTCCTGTTTTTCCATTTCTTTTTTCGTCGACAATCGCGTGTAAATTTCTTTTTTTGTCTTTCCCCGTTCAAATACAGTCCATTTTGAATTTATTTATCTCGCCCGCTCACTTATTTTCTGGTCCTAACGATCCGGATTTTAATCCACTCGCTTTAGTAATTTGCCAATAGAAACGCAATAGTTTTTATCCCATAGGGGGTAAACGCATAGGTATAGGTAATAGTTTTTATTCCACCACGGAATAAACGCATAGGTATAGGTTATAGTTTTTTACTCCATTCGGAATAAACGCATAGGTATAGGTTATAGTTTTTATTCCACCACGGAATAAACGCATAGGTATTGGTAATAGTTTTATTCTATAGGGAATAAACGCATACATAATAGTTTTATTCCATTAGGGAATAAACGCATACTTACCATAGGTAGGTAGGTACTAAATAGTTGGTAATTTCGACTGCACCGCATAGTAATAGGTAGACCACGCGAGCAGGTGCCTGGGCCCGCGCGCGCAATAGGTACATACGATCGTTCGCGTCGCGTCTCGCTACTTACCACCGCTGCCATTTTGATCGTTCGTTAGTTTTGCACTGTAGGTAGCTATAGTTGTTTTGTATTAACAATGCCTCCGAAAGAGATTCCGGATTTAAAACTATTATACGCTTAAAAAGGATTTTTTCTAAGTCGTGTTTATTACACGATGAGCTATTTTTAAAATAAAAATTTGATCCAAATAAGCGGTTGTTACTACGTTCGTATTTGACCTTCAAAGTATTCAAAATCAAACTATAATTTTCGGCGCAAAGCGTTATACCGGCGTAAACGGTTTTTGCTATCCCGGTTAGTTTACTAACTAAGTAATGTAATTTTTCGTAATCCGATAACGAATTATTATTATGGATCGTATTTTCGAAACTAGCGAAAAACAAAGGCCTATTTTTAATATCGCCATCGGGTATTTGTATGGGCGGTAATTTAGGTCGGTCCCGTTTCAGCAAATCAAAACCGGCTGGCCCGGGTTTCGAATCCGTGACTACTACGGGCAAGGGCGCTTGCAATGACTTAGCGACACGTTTTATGCGACAAATTAAATCTTCGAAAGATGACATGGCGTCATAACTTAATAAGAAATCGGGATTTAATTTTAATTCAAGCAAGTTAATTTTATCGAGAACATTTTCGAAATCTAAGCGCAAAATATCTACGGTTTCGATCGAGGATAAAAACAATTCTTTTATTGATTCATCTGCGATCCTCGATGAATAATCACAAATAAATTTATTAATTGCATACGCTTTTTTAAGCGTATGCAATTAATTTGTGATTATTCACCAATATACAAAAACAAAAAGTCACATAGGTCATTGACCTTGACATTCTTTAGGGCGCGAACAGCTAATGCAAAAATATCTAAGAATTTTTCTAAGTCGTGTTTATTACACGATGAGCTATTTTTAAAATAAAAATTTGATCCAAATAAGCGGTTGTTACTACGTTCGTATTTGACCTTCAAAGTATTCAAAATCAAACTATAATTTTCGGCGCAAAGCGTTATACGTAAACGGTTTTTGCTATCCCGGTTAGTTTACTAAGTAATGTAATTTTTCGTAATCCGATAACGAATTATTATTATGGATCGTATTTTCGAAACTAGCGAAAAACAAAGGCCAATTTTTAATATCGCCATCAAATTCGGGTATTTGTATAGGCGGTAATTTAGGTCGGTCCCGTTTCAGCAAATCAAAACCGGCTGGCCCGGGTTTCGAATCCATGACTACTACGGGCAAGGGCGCTTGCAATGACTTAGCGACACGTTTTATGGATTTGCCGTTGGCCGTTGATACTAACGTCGTTCCAGGAGATATTGATTTGTTAGTTGGCGCTTCAATTTTCCCGCACCTCCTGTCGCAGCATAAGGGTCAAGGTCACGCATTGCACCCCGCGCCGCTCGCTTTAGAGACGGTTCTTGGTTTTGTTATTGTTGGTTCCGCACCCGCTTGTTTTGATTGTAACTCGACAGTGTCATATTGTTGCACCGTCGAGCCGCTGGACTCCGCTGTCCGTAAATTCTGGGAGATAGAAGAGGTGAACGTCCCTCCTATTATCAGCCCGGATGATAAACTTTGTGAAGAGTTTTATAGTCGCACGACTACTCGCGATAGTGATGGTCGTTATGTTGTTGCACTCCCCTTTAAGGGTGATGTTAATTCGCTTGGAGATTCGTTTCAGTCAGTCGAAAAACGCTTCTTTTGTTTAGAACGGAAAATGCAGACATCTCCAAAGTTGAAGGAGGCTTACGATAGCGTAATAGTAGAATATTTGGATAAAGGTTTCGTTTCACCACCACGCTCCTTAGTATACCATACCGCACCATGGAGTTGTCCGCGAGGATGAACTAACCACCAAGTTGCGCGTTGTTTTAGATGGCAGCGCCAAAACTAGTTTGAATGTTTCGGTAAACGAAATTTTGCACAGTGGTCTAAATCTTGTAATGTTACTATTTTCCGGGAGGGGAAAAAGTAAAGTTTAGGAGGAAACTGTCACCAGGACTGGAGGAGTCCTGGCTTAAAAGGAAAAGTAAAAGAAAAAGGAGAAAAGGTAAAGTTGATTTAATATAATATAAAAATGTTAAGAAAATAAAACCAAAGAAAGCCGGGAGTAAATTAAGGTCTTGATTCTTCAAGAACAGCCGCTAAGATGGGGCCTCGAGTAGGCCTCCACGTTGCTAGGAAGGGGGGCCTCGAGTAGGCCTCCACGTCGCTGAGAAGGGGGCCTCAAATCCCCTCAAGGCCTTCACGTCACCGACCTTGGAGAAGCTGGTCGCGAACTCAGGCAGGTAGAGGGCTGAAACTAACGAGCGGTCAGCGTCTTTCACAGAGCCGCTTAATAACACACAACACTGCAGACCATCACTTCACTATTTCTGGAGGGCACAACCCTCACACTCAGCTTTTATGACTCAGACTGATCTGACGGCCCCGGTTTCCTTCTTTTACAGAGCATTTCAAAATTTAAACAAATTTGGAATAAACATAATTTAAGAATATTAATTTATACCAAGGTCTAATATCTATACAACCTAACCTACTGGCAGCTCTAACAATAAATTAAAAATAAAACCTAGGCTTGTCATTAACTGACATTAAAAATTACAAAAGGTAAACAAACATTAAGAGAGCATAAAGACTTTTTAAATATAAAGGCCTAGGAATGCGACAGACAATGGCCATGCAGATAATTTGAGAGAACGTATAATAAACATTTAATTAAAATAGCAAAAAAAGTAAGTAAATAAGTTACATTACAATCTCCAAGGTAATTTGTTCGAAATTATAGTTAACTTTCGCTTATTCGCTGTCGCGCTTTCAGCCGACATTAGACAGATGCTTCTTTGTATTGGTGTTCGCGAATCAGATCGCCGATTTCAACGCATTAATTTAGATAGAATTTTCGCATTCTCGGACTCGACCGTCGCTTTGTGTTGGACACATTCTTCGTCCCATCGTTGGGATACATTTGTCGCAAATAGGGTGGCAAAAATTCAGTCGGAATTGGCGACGCAAAACTTTTATCACGTCTCAGGTACGGACAACCCTGCCGATTGTTTGTTCGTGGGTTAACACCTGCACAGATTTTGGATCATCCGTTGTGGTTCCATGGCTCTTCCTGGTGCCAAGCCCCACCCGATGAATGGCCTGTTAGTCCTTTCAACCCCGCTACTGTGTCCACGCCGCCAGAGAAAAAGAAAGCCTCTTTAGTTGCTACCGCGCCGCTCGAAAATTCGTCTGTCTTGGAGTTGGCTAGCCGTGTTTCATCGTAGTCGATTCTTTTGCGTAGTGTTGTTTTTATTTGTCGATTTTTGAAAATCCTTCCTCGTCGCGAGCACGTTACCGCCTTCGACTTAAACAAGGCTGAGTTAATCGTTCTTCGTGAACTTCAGCGATTTTATTTTTCGTCTGAAATTAGAAATTTGGAATTAAATAAACCTTGTAGACGCGCTTTACAACATTTGAAACCTTTTTTGAAGGATGGCCTCATTCGAGTTGGTGGTCGTTTGAGCCAGTCCGCATTAGAGTACGATCAAATGCATCCTATAGTTCTCCCGCGCAAGGATCATATCGTTGATCTTTTAGTTGAATATCACCATAGGGTGAATTGTCACGCTGGTCCAGATTTATTAATGTCAATTCTGCGCCAGAAATACTGGATTCTCTCCGCACGCAATTTGATTCGTTCGATAGTTCATAGATGTATTCCGTGTTTCAAACTTCGCCCGAAGTCAATCGCGCCCGAAATGGCCGATCATCGTCCTTGTCGTGTTGTTCAGGCTGCTAAACCGTTCGTACACACGGGTACGGATTACGCTGGCCCCTTCAGGGTAACAGTTTCTCGTGGTCGTGGTATACTCTCCACGAAAGCTTATGTTTGTCTTTTTGTTTGTATGACGACTCGCGCCGTTCATATAGAGTTAGCTGGTGATTTGAGCACGCCATGCTTCATGGCTGCATTTAAAAGATTTTTGTCGCATCGGGGTTCCGTATCTCGAATGTATTCGGACAACGGTACGAATTGCGTCGGAGCTCGTCGTAACCTTTCCGAACTACATATTTTTTTGCGTTTCAAACACTTTACGTTTGAAGAGCTGAGCACCGTGCTCACTCAAGTCGAGGCCGTAATGAATACGCGTCCTCTTTGTAGAACCTTGTCTAGTGATCCCTCGGAGCCGCTTGCACTGACTCCAGCGCACCTTTTGAATGTTACACCGTTAAAATACTTACCCGCTTTTGAAATAGAGGAAGATCGACTTCATCTTCTCTCGCGTCATGCATTATTGGATAAACTCGTTCAACCGTTTTGGAAGCGTTGGAGGACAGACTATTTGCATATGCTACAGTCACGTCAGAAATGGAATACTCCATCGAACCCTATTACTGTCGGTACTGTCGTAGTTATTTTAACTGAAAATATGCCTCCATAACATTGGCCTCTTGGGGTAGTAGAAGAAGTTTTCTCTGGGTCAAATGGGATCACCCGTTAAGTAGCGTTAAAACCGCAACTGGTTCGTACTTGCGACCAGTTATTCGTCTTTGTCCTTTGCCTAATCACCAGTAACTTCAATAACAAATTTAGCTTGTTCGATTAGGTTTAGTTTAGTTTAGTTCGATAGCATTTGTTTATTTGGCAGCTAAAGCTTAGTGGCAACTGTATAGTCAGTTGTTCCTTTTTCGAAGGTAACCCTTCAAGCCGGGGGGAAATGGTTGCGCCGGTATATGATAAAAGAGTGGCCGCGTTGTTTTTTCTATGTTGCATCACTGATCTGCATTTGTTTTTAATTAATTAGTTGTCGACACTCCCCCCGCCCCCCTTTATTCCATTTTTCTTTCGCACCTACCTTGTCTCGCATAAAGGAGGAGCGAGACAGCTGTATTACGCGCGCAAGTACCTGCGCTCGCGCCGCTAGCCTCACGGGCAGCGGCCACGATTGAAGGCTGGCAGTCTGTCTACTACAATAATCGCGCGCGCGGCCGCATCGAACCAACTATCGCAATAATTGTATTTTCCATGGATACGGATGGTTTACGTGCAAGGAAACCAGGAATTCAAGTCTAGGGACGCCCCCGGCAGCCTCCACCTCAGCATCTCGCAGCAAGCAGCAAGGTAGTGTGCATTCCTGTTTTTCCATTTCTTTTTTCGTCGACAATCGCGTGTAAATTTCATTTTTTGTCTTTCCCCGCAAATACAGTCCATTTTGAATTTATTTATGTCGCCCGCTCACCCAATTAGTATGGAAAAAGTATCGTACTCGTAAAAGTAGGTATTCAAACAAAAGAATCAATATTTCAGGGGTATCTGTTATACCTTGGACAGAGTCTTTGGCTTCTAGGTACCTGGGAGAAGGACCCGAGTTCTTGTTGTAAAACACGTGTTGTGAGACTCCATTTTTAACTCAATCTACCATACAATTTATTGTTCCTTTAAATATATTTTCACTTGATATTGGCAAAAGGCGTCACGAAGAGAGTCGCTAAAGAGCCAATAATTAAGAATAGAATAGAGTTGTACCTAGAAAAATCGCAATTTTTAAGGAATCGCATTTATAATAAGTGTTTTTATATTGAAATTTAAACCTGCTCTGTCCAAAGTAAAACGGATACGTTCCTAGATAAAGCCTGACCAGAAACATAAAAAACCTGCATTGGCGTCGCCACTTGTGTGTATCTTTTTTTTTGTTTTAAGAAACCACGCCCCACTCTAGAATTTTCTCCTGAGTCATAGGTGCAGTTACAAACATAGAATCTCAGATGCACATACGCCCAGACCGGAATAAATATTTTGTAGACCATACAAAATCGAATCCGCGACCCGTTGCGCAGTAAGCGATCACTTGACCACAGCGCTAACCTTGTCGTCTTTTATATTATGGTAACACCAAGGAAACACACAGTAAAGTCCTGTCAGATAATTGTTCCGAAATTATTTTTCTGGCCTGGCTATACATCTGTTTGTTATACCTACCTAGGATAGATCTTTTTTTTTCAATAGTTTAGTGGTCCCAAGTTTTTGTATAGGTTTTCTCTACTTTTCATAGGCCTATTCATAGCCCGATTTTAGATTCAAGTCAGTATTCATTCAGTAGATATCATCGGAGCGTCTGTCCCAGTTGCGTCTCGTGACGCCCGGGGTCCGCTTTCCTACATTTTCTCCTCCACTTCGCACGTTCGTCGGCATCCCCTGTAGTGAGACCATTGGCACGCATGTCATCCCTTACGTCAAGCCAGCACTTTTTGGGTCTTCCCCTCTTACCGGGATCCGGCGGGGCTGACATGGCCAGACATTTGTTACCTACGTAGCCCGGCGGTTGCCGCAAGACGTGACCATACCAACGAATCACATACCAGCATCTTCATTTCCGTGACACGCAGCTCCTGCTTGTGTCGCTCCAATATCGGTCACGTCTCACTGCCATGTAGAAGGACAGGTCTAATAATGGTTTTGTAGACCTGTCCCTTCAACCGGATCGGCATTTTAGGGCCCATTTGGCCCACGCGGCAGCAATGCGTGACTTGACATCGCAATCGATGTCACTGGACGTGTGAAAAACAGATCCCAGGTATTTAATCTGGTCCGTGCGCTCGACCAAATCACCGCCTATGCGGACGGTTGGGGGATCTGTCGAGTTTAGTGCCAAGTACTCGGTCTTCACCACATTTAGTTTCAGACCGCCGTTCTCAAGCGTCTCCTTCCACGCCTTTACCTGTCGCACCAATCTGCCCCTGTCCGCGTCTGCCAGCGCAATATCGTCAGCATACATGAGCAACCATGGAGGCTGCACATGCGAGTTCCTGATGCTCTCCGACAATTCGTCTAATATTACACTGAACAGAAGCGGACTAAGGACCGAACCCTGGTGTATCCCGACGGTGATGGGGAAGGGTTTCGTGTCGCCAACAGTAGTCCAAACCATTGAATCGGAGTCACAGTACATGTCCCGGATAGTGTCAATATAGACCTCTGGAACCCCTTTGAACCGCAGTGCCCACCAGATCATCGCACGAGGAACACAGTCGAAGGCCTTCTGCATGTCAAGAAACAAACAGTGCAGAGGCGTGTTTTTCGACCTGTATTTCTCTGCGACAACCCTCAGGGCAAAAACAGGGTCCGTGGTCCCATGACCAGGGCGAAACCCATAATGACACTCCGAGAGAGTACACTCCTGCCGGATCCGAGAGTCTATAATCCTCTCGAAGATCTTCATGGTGTGGGACATCACCTTTATACCGCGGTAGCTCCCGCACTCCTGCACTGACCCCTTACCTTTGAAGACTGGAGTAATAATACTCAGTATTTTACTTTCATTTAGTACTTGCGAGGACCGATGGGTCCTCGCAGTGTGGGCATCTTAGTAAACATTTTTAAACGCATACTCCTCAGCGGGCAGATCCCTCCATCGGGTCCGACAGCTTTCCGATTCTTCATGCGCCGAAGCGCAGTCAGGACTTCTCCAGGCGTTACCGGTGGCACTAGTCCCTGATTCGGAGGGAGGTCCGGAGGCTGCACCTCTTTGTGCTGTTTATTAAGCAGCTCGTGGAAGTACGAGTACCATCTCTCCTTTACCGCGAGGTCTTCGCTTAACAGGTTGCCCTCAGGGTCTTTTACACAGCGACACTTACATATATCCTGTGCCGCTTTGACCCTGGAGCGCGCCAGCTTATAGATGAGCTTCTGCCCCTCAGACGATTCCAACTTATCATACAGAGGTTGTAAGTGGTCTCGTCTGTCTCTGGCTACAGCTCTCTTTGTGGCGCGCTTGGCAGCCCTGTACGCGACGCGGCCTTCGGGAGATCCGGTCGCTTGCCACTTTTTAAAGAGGGCTTTCTTCTCCCTAGCCTCCCTCTGGACTGCGTCGTTCCACCACCAAGTTTCCTTGTCACATTTGCGTCTACCCTTAGACTCACCGAGCACCACCTTCGCCGCTCCAAGGATGGCAGCCTGAACTTTGTCCCAGTAATCTTGAACTGGTTCGCCTACAGCTGAGACGAACTCCTGCCATCTTTAGCCGTGCTGGCCCGACACACGGCAGTCCTAGCCCACTTGCCACAGGAGTCGGGCGGGGCTCCTTAGCAGCATTCCTTTTCTGACTGTTAATTTTTTTTGTTTTGGCGGGTGGCTATTTTGGGAGCGACGCCCTCAGACCTCCCAACCCCAGAGGGGAAAGCCAGCGCCAGAGTCTCGTCCGTTAATCAGCAGGTGCACGCACTAGCACGAGAGGTTGACTTGGGCCCCGAAGATCTTGGTGGGGCCCCTTACATCTGATTTTAGATTCAAGTATCTAATCTGAACGTTTCAATATACATTCCAGAATGCTATATTGCTTGTGCTTGCAATTAAAATATTTATTGTAATAATGGAATGTTGCATTAATGAAAATATTATTATGAGCCACTTATTACAATTTTTAGAGGTGTAAATACTTTCTAAAAAAGTACTTTTATTCATTGAGTAAGGAAAAGTACTTGATACTACAAAGTATCGATATCGATACTTATTTCGTGCCATAGCCTAGTTCCCGGTGTTTTTGCTTGTCTTGTCTTCGCTCACTCGTTTTGTGTTTCCCTATGCGCTCTGAGTACTTTGCCGTTTATTTTCTGTTTTCGACGACCCCTGCTTTGTTTCTTATTGACTCCGAACCTACCTACATTGTACGACCCTTACTTTCACATTGGACAACCGAGATCGCCCGCACGTATGTAATTCAGCGGATTTAGCTTGCTACTAGCCGGCGGGTTCAATGCAATATAGGCCATTGTTTACAATCTGCTAGTAAATAAATATAGCTACACAAGCTTTACTAGTTACTAATGAATTCGCCGGCTAGTAGCTTGTAAACTCGATTAATTTAGGTGATAAGGATTACTGAAATTCCTAAATCAGATAAAGTTTGGATCATAACCTCACTTTCACTAAACCTCCAATATCTCCGCTTTCAGATTGTCAACACTTCCAAATTTTCAGTGTAGGGCTTTTATGTTACGAGCCATTTATTTCGCACTATTTTCATATCGTTACATTCTTGGCCCAGATTTATATGGAATCGTTTCATTCTCCTTTTATAAAATAGGAGATTCAATGCAAATTAAGCATTATGAACACATTAACAAAGTTATATATTCAAATCGTTTACCTAATGTGCCGCTAACCAACGATGAATCTTATTTTTTGCATGTAAACCTTTGTAAAACACCAAAAACCTGCTAAGACTAGGTAGCTAACATAATTATAAAATGTTCTATGATATTTTTTAAATATTGTTTAAAAAAAAAATCAAAATTAACTTTAATTAAATGTACTGATTGAATTATAGTACTATGCAACTCGTGAAAATCACAGGGAAAACGGGTGGTCCGGGGACAGTTCCTTTGACCGTAACCTTCTTCAACCGCATTGATGCGCACACGTCTATCATTCATTGAGAAGGAGACCCAGGGAGTTCTCGAGCGAAAACCATTGACGCAGCACGACAGTTTAGTGTATGATAGTACTCGTTCCATAACGAATTGCCAAAAGTAGTAGAACAAACGTTGTTGGTTGGCCCACTCCTAGCAGGTTGCTGGTGTTTACAAATAACCCTGTTTAATTAAGCAGAAAAGTAATCAAACTTAATAGTTAATAGCCGTTAAAAATTATTATTAAAATAAATTAAAATAATTAATTGTTATTATTTAAATTTAGAAAAAGTTAGCATACTAATTGCTTTTCAAAATTGTTTCCGTTAAACATTATCATTAAAGTCTTAATTGAAATCAGGAAGAATTTAAAGAACGAATCTAAATAGACATTTCATATATTTTGGTAAAATGTTTCTTCGGACTTGGTATCTACCCCCTTAGTAGGACACTTTGTGAAGATTGTATGAAACATTAATCTTTGTGTCTATATTGATCAATATGCTGATTTATAGCTTTTGATAAGAATATCAGTATCATCATTTCTTACATCGAAATATGACATGAACAAGTAACATTGGGAATAGTTTATTATGAGGGTCTCATGGTATGTAGGGCTTTTTACTTGAAGGCGTTTCTGCTGATATTATTGTAAATAGCTCACATACTTAGGACCCGTAACATTACAATTACCGTGGTGTTTTCTTTTTTTATAGCATGTACGTCTAGTTGCCTTTCTGGTTTCCTGCTCTGAAAGGGGGGAAAGTGCAGCTACTATCTTCTTAATTCTAATTGCAGCTACTATCTTCTAATTGATTCGGTTCTAACACACTACCTTCTCTTAGGACTTTATATTACCACATATTTTATCGTCGTTGGGACAACTCACACAATACCATCTGATTCCAAACTAAGCAGAGCTTGTACTATGGTAACCAGATAACTGATAAACATACTTATATATTTCTAAATACATACATATTGTGGATTAATAACACCCAGACACAGAATTAACCATCGTTCACATCACATAAAGTTTAATCCGGGGTGGGAATCCAACCCACGACTTCTTGCGTAGCAGTCTGGGGAATGCCTCTGTGGCGCGGTGGGAGTGCTCCCGACTGCTACGCAAGAAGTCGTGGGATTACCACAAAAGCTGCAAAGTTGTAAAATCAATTTAAATTTGCGCGTGCCAGTCTTATATTACTTAGCCAAGCTACAGATAGTTTAAGTTATATTAAAAAGTAATCATTCTACATTTAGTTGAGTCTTCATAAATTGAGGTGTAATGAAAAAAATTTCTAAAAGTGCTCAACGAGACTCGTTATGAAAATAAAATTTAGTTACTTACTGTAGTTGGAAGGTAATCCTATCTAGATTTTGAGATTATGAAGTCTGAGCTTTAGCATATATTTCTGCAAACCTTACCTCTTTTATGAAGTACATTTTAACGTATTTTAATTTTATTATTTTTATTAATGGAGTTTTGATATGATATTTATTTTAATTAAAATGAAAAAAAATGTAAGTTATTACCACTATTTACCTGTTATTTATTATTATCATGATTATAATTTTGCGCTGTGCATGTTTAGTGCCCTTCTTTTTGTATTGTTTTCTGTAAATATGTTAAATTATGTTTGTTAATAACCATGTAATTATTTTCTTATTATTTAATAAACAAACAACTCGAGCACCAACAAACAAACCAAGTAAAAATATAAACAATTCAATGTTTTGAATGCAATTGTTGACTGGCTGCTAGGTTGAATGACCTGGTAGGTAGGTAATGAAACTTTTTAGTACTAATGAATATAATAGACATTGTAACCATTGTTCGGGAGGCTTTTGTGACACCACTTACATTTCACGCCTTATATTGGTATGCAGTCCCAGTTTATTTAAAATGGTAGAACGTCCATCTTGTTAAATAAAGTCTATGGATGAATAAATCACGTCTTATTAGACAGAAAAGAATAGGAAAATTAAAAAGATTAAACGGATACCTTACATAATACATATACACACCTTTTCATCCAAAAGGTATGACGTAGAAGGGGTAGGCTGGGGGTGAATTTAGGGTAACTTACGCACAGAGATCAAGGAAAGATGCATTTGCAAGTACATGAGCATTTATTTAGCAAATCAAACGTTATATTATACAAAGCAACTAGAAGAAGGTAAGAATTTAGAATATAAGCAAACTAAGTTGATAATTTCATTGCGATTTGCGACTGCCTCTGTGGCGCGGTGGGAGTGCATCCGACTGCTACGCAAGAGGTCGTGGGTTGGATTCCCACCCAGGATAAAACTTTGTGTGATGAGCACGATGGTTTATTCTGTGTCTGGGTGTTATTTATCTATAATATGTATGTATTTAGAAATATATAAGTATGTTTATCAGTTATCTAGATCCCATAACACAAGCTAATATTAGCTTACTTTGGGCTAGATGGCGGTGTGTGAAAAGTGTCCCACAATATTTAAAAAAAAAAAAAAAAAATAGAAAATGGGTGGTTCGGTAGGCGAGATCTTTGAGACGTGTGCCAAGATAAAGTGGGAGACGTCACCTTGTGAGCAGCTGCAGCAGAGAAGGGCCGAGGACGAGGGGAAAGGCACCGCTCCTAACTCGCGCTGGGCGTCAGGTAGTCATGACATCACACACCCCCCTTGTCAGTACAGAATTTCACCTGGAGGGAAATTCAGCTCCTGGTGCTAGCCGACGTCTCTGGTGCGGTACGGCGTCAGCTTCTCACGGAAGGCAGCAAGCCCATGGACCGCCTTTCCTGGTGCCCTGGAGAAGAACACTTTCGTACACACCACTTAACCTGTTTTCACAGTTTATGTGGTGTGTACGAAATCCCACGTACGAAAGTTTTCTTATTTAATCTATAACTTAATAGCTAGACTAGGTCCAGAAACGACAAAAAAGGTAGGCAGAGACAGACCATATACCATCCTCGTTCCCGTACCGTTTTGAAATTGACAATATGTTTAACATGTATTGTATTTTTAAACTTTGATAATATTTTCAAAAAGAAAACGTAAATTTAGGTAGTTACAGCTGGTTGCGGTTCCTTGGTCTTCCTTCAAAGGTCTTATCGTTAATTCAGTATTATGCAGGCAAAGTTAAGAAACATCGTCAGCTTGATAACCTAAGGTCCATATTCCAGAACGTTTCTCAATACTCGATCAACGCTTGAGACTAGATTTTGTTTTATAAAATTTACTCTCAAGTGTTTCTTGAGTGTTGATAAACGTTCTGGAATACGGCCCTAAGTGTTAGCTCAGGTAATGTGAAATATACGGTATTTCTAGTAAAGGATCAAGGCCTTTAGGAACATTTATTGTTTTATTATATTTTTATATGCGTTTGTCATATGTGTTTTTTTTACATATTACATATGCGCATTGCGGCGCGCACCGGCTGCAAGTATAATAATCCCGTCGCTTATTGACTACCCCGTCAGGGATACAGCGTGAAGATAGTTAGTTAGTTAGTTTAGCTTATTACTTTTACAAAAATGAAGGAAAATTTGCCTGATTTGTTAACATTTGATTACTGCTCCGCACTCCTGAATAGTAGCGTGATGGTATTTAGCCTATATAGCCTTCCTGGATAAATGAACTATCCTAATGAACACAAAAATATTTTTTCAATTCGGACCTATAGTTACTTTGCTTAGCGCGTTCAACCTAACAAACAAACTCTTCAGCTTTATATATTAATATAGAGTATATTAATGAAAGTACAGATTTTATACCATTCTAGGAGCGAAACAATAGTAATTTCATGCGTTTGTCATCACACACACCGTGTAATGCTTACCAGTAACGCAGCGAATTAAAACTAATTTGGAATACCTTCTTGCGCAGAAGTAACAAAAGAACGCATTGGAACATTATGAGTCATATGTTATAACTTATGAGTCAGAATAAGTAGTAAGTGCAGATAAGATTTAGGTTTTCATACAAATTCAAGTTAGTATTGAGCGTTTTCAGCTTCGGAAGGCATATTAAACCGTTGGTCTCAAGAGTAATATTATATTAGTAGCTAAGACGCTTGAAAAATTTCAACAGTAGTTTCTATCATTACTGTAAGTGCAGTATTGACTGCCTCGGTGGCGCATACATACATACATATTGTCATTCCTTTTTCCCCGAAGTGGTAGGTAGAGGCATACTATACGCCCACACTTCACCGTATGCAATTTTGCCGTGTATGGCACCATGCGACTACCGCGCTGTGGTCCG
This sequence comes from Thumatha senex, assembly GCA_948477245.1. Taxonomy (NCBI): domain Eukaryota; kingdom Metazoa; phylum Arthropoda; class Insecta; order Lepidoptera; family Erebidae; genus Thumatha; species Thumatha senex. The sequence goes on along the minus strand of OX419728.1, from coordinate 31,277,687 downwards.
GGGTTCGATTTTCGGGTTAAAACACATATTTGTGTGATACACAAATGTTGGTTTCGGAGTTTGGGTGTTTTCTATGTACGAGTATAATATGTATGTAATTAAAACTTGAGCTATGGGATGTAGAAAACTGAAGTACTTATATCAGTTGTCTACATCCCATAGTTCAAGTTTAAAGCTTAGTTTGGGCTAGATGGCCATGTATAAAAAGTGTCCCACAATAATTATTATTTTATTTTATTTATAATCACCACCAACCCAAGCTGCGGCTAAAAATACAACGTTCAACAATCGAAATTGCAAAGACACTATGGTAGAAATTACAACACTTCGCTTCTATATTTATGTGAACACGAAGAAACTCAGCACTTTATAAAATATCTTTTGAGAAAGTCAATCTGAGAGATCTCAAATCTAAGGTAATATTTTTTGCGCATTTCTACAGACTGCAGCATTGCTGAAGTGCAAAATTGTGGTCAAATGCGAATATTAAATGTCTGCAAACACGAACATAGCTGCGAATGCAGCTATTTGATATAAAACACTGGATAGTAAAATCAGCTCTAATACACAAAATATCCAACGAACTAATTTTTATTTCGAACGAGTTGCGGGCACGCTTAATCATATTCAAAATCGTATGTTCAAATTTAGATTCATTTTTATTTGCGAGGTAATTTAGAGATGATACATGTTTTAGAGCCACACCAATCTCCACCATGTTCAACCCGCAGCAGAACAGATTATAACGAATTATTAAAGTAATGTTTTTCCAAATCTCTCACTGCTTACGTAGATTTCATAATATTAAGGCTTCGCCCGCGTAGAACATTTTTCCTGTTCCCGTTTCCCACATGAACTTGTTCCCGGGATAAAAAGTAGCCTATGTGTTATTCTGATGTATAAGCTATATTATTGAAAAGTTTCATTAAAATCCATTCAGTAGTTTTTCGTGATAGAGTAACAAACATCCACACAAACTATCGCAGTTATAATATTATTAAGATTTAATAAAAGATCTGTAGAATAAAATGGCGATACAACAATCTTTACTTTTGACTCTATTTTCCCTTAACTTGTGGAAAAGAAATAACAAAAAAAAAATCGGTTATCCAGAAAGGTAGACTCTCAGTCACTATGTTCGTTTGGTTAATTATAACTGATTACTCACCTACATTTTCCTTGTACACGTGTAAACAACGAGCAGCATAATTTAACAGGCAGCTCTGATAATATCTTTGTACAGCGGAAAAAGGATTTATCGTGGACAATTTAAACGAGCCATTCCTGATCAAATCTCGCCGACGACCACTGTTTGAATTGGTAATGGGCTTATTTAGAACCCCAATCTTTCCATCCGATAAAACATTTGATAAATCTCATTAGGAATTCGGGGTCGGATTATTTAAATATGTATTATATTTATGTGTTTACTCGCATGTGGCTTGTACTCGTCAAGTATCAGTCTTCTCGGGTAACTTTATCAAAAAAGTTTAATCATTTGAAAAATAACCTTAGTATGATGATGTTACTATAATCAACCAATCACTGATCTTGATAGTATCCCGTGCCTTCATTTCAAAGCCCTGGATTCTGCTTCATACTCCCCCCCCCCCGTTTTGTAAGATCTTCAGCAGGTATAGTATTGCCCTAACCTGCATATGATCGTTCATCACATTCAGTCAGATATTCCTGGATCGAAAGATTGAAGGTGAAGTATAGATGATACTTATTAGTCACGTATTCGGATGGTCCCCGTCGGACCATATCACCGCTTGTACTGTCTGCGATACGATGAACAGGATGGATATGCTAGAGTAGATGCTGTGCACTGCCTACGTTTCACAGGATTCCATCCGAAGCACTAGCTCAGGACCCTGGGGTTAATTTTCAGACTATCCCTAGTGACTTGGCTATAAGTTTTGAATCACGTCATTTTAAAATTGGAAATTAAAAACATTCTTATATTCTTTTATTTAAAGTGATAATGGCTGGTTAGGTGTTAATGATTCTGATAAGCGATGAGGTAAACAAAAGACAAAAATTTTTGTAAACAAAATTAAATGGACTTTTTTATAACAAGGTACGCTTGTACACAATCATGGTTAATTTAAATTTAAAACGTCAGAATATAAATGGGGTTCCAAAACCAAAGTCAGTTCATAACAAATTGGATGCCATTCCCTGAATAATACATTAAATTACGTTGTTGCGTGAATCTGGAATAAAAATACCCAAAGCTTAACCGAGGTTAGAACGACCTTCAATAAAAGCTCAACTGCGCCCTTGGATCTAGTTTAAATTGTTTAATAAACACTATAATTAAAGTTCACCACAACTACAGCAATTATTTTTGCCATAACGTTTTTATCTTGTTAGCGATCTGAAGGTGAGATTGCGGTTTTATTAAAGCACGAGTCTAATGGCCTCGTATGTATTTTATTTTTTAGGTAAAAACTATAAATGGCAGCTACTTTACATTTAAAAGGGGTAACTGGGTGTGTTTAGAGGGTTGAAGATTTTTTTGGATAGACCCTGGTATAAATATATTACAATCATTCACGCATTTATCCCCGAACAGTTTCTGTAAGCTTTTTATCCCACGTGACAAGTGGTGAGTTCATTGCCGTGTTGAAAAGGACAGGCGACAAGCTTTTAAACCGCCGGTTTGGCCACCCACCCATAGAGAAAGCAGTGATCGTTTACAGAACACTGTTTGAGGGCGGCGAGCTACAAAATCTATATTAATCAATCTATGCAAAATCATAAATACAAAAATTCGTGGTGAATTTTGCAATGCTGATATGTTCTCTACAAACGTATATTATATGACGTCAACCTGTACTAAATTGTTTACAGAGTTATTAAACGTCAAAGCCAATCCCGTTACCCCTTGTAATAAGCTTGGAAATCCTCTACAAAGCTATACCGGACTCTTACCGACTAAACCACCTATTGTCCTTCCAAATGTCTACGACTGAGAGTCCAGGGTGAAATCTAGAATGGATAAAGCCTCAGGACTCCCGATAGACTTTGTCTGCTAACGCGGCCTCGTCGCAGTCACGTGAGGTCCCAAATTAATTTATGTTTTTGAACTTAAGTGATTTTCACTCATATTTACGTCGCGAATAAGACCTAAAAATCTTCTTCTCCATCGAAGAAGATTTTAGGAACGTGACAGAGAATGTGAGGGGCCCCTACCAGTGGTGCACTGGCTGATTAACCGACGAGGTCACAACACAGACGCCTTCATCGGATTTGTGAGGTCAGACAGTAGTCATGTCAAATATAAAAACATAAATAATACTCTTAGCAGTCAGTTCAAAGTGAACCATGCCCCAAATTCCAAATACGTTTGGAAGCAAGCAAGGAGTCAGTAAAAATCAGACATTGTTCTTCGCAAAGGTGTGGTATTTTCCGTTTACATTGACTGTCTGCGGCATTACAGTTCCAAATAAAACAAGTCCATCTTTTTAGTTAACGCTCGAGCCTCACTAACTTTCATTCGGCAACTTCAAAAATTGTTAAAAACCTTTTGTGAGCCCAATAGGTATCCTGTTTTGCAATAAATTCTAATGTGCATTGTTTGTAAAATATTTTACTAAAACATTCAATATTTTTACAATTATTTTTTCATAAAAAATAACGCACCCGGTTACGTCGTAAAACATTGTTATGGAAAGTTACATTAAGTTACGCAAACAGAATAATAATTTATGTGCTTGTAACTTCGGGTTAGTGCCTATAAAACTGCACATCTACACAAATGATAAATTTACGGGAACACATAATGGATAGATTATAGGTACTTGGTTATTCAAAAAGCCTTTACATGACCATGACAGCATAAGGAAGAACATTAGTAAAAGTCTGAAGCGAGTTTTGCACAGTCAATAAATAAATACCTAACTAACTAACTAACTATCTTCACGCTGTATCCCTGACGGGGTAGTCAGAGAGGACAGATCGCCAGGCTTCGCGATCCATGCATACTTCTTTCGCTTCTTCGAGATTCATCAATCGCTTCATACACGCACGTCTGGGTATCCGAGTACTTTTGACCTTTCCGTTTTTGAGCAATCTGCTCACGTGGTCTTCATATGTAAGTCTCGGCCTTCCCTGACTCCTTCTACCCTCTACTTTTGAACAATATATATTCTTCGTCAATCGTTCCTCACTCATTCGTTGGACGTGTCCAAACCAACGGCGCACGCCCTTTTCCAGCTTAACGCTGACACTTTCATTCAAACCTGACATATTGCGTATAACTTTGTTACGTATTCGGTCGGCCAAGGTAACGCCGCACAATTTTCGAAGTGATCGCATCTCCACAACATTCAATTTACTTTCATGCATCTGCTGACATACCCAGGTTTCACTACCGTAAAGCAAAGTTGGCACTAGCACTGCGTTATGAATCGCCATTCGTGCTTCTTTTACGTTGCTTTGTCGCTTTACTAACTGGGACAAAGCACCGTTAACTTTGTTTCCGGCAGCTACTCGCCGTTCTACATCCGACGTTCCTGGTTTACCCTAATCTCGCATTTAGTCCTTACGTCACCTCTTTCAAATACTAGAACCTTAGTTTTACTTGCATTCAAGCGGAGACCCTTACTTTCACACCTCTCTTTCATATTAGTGACTAATGCCTGTAGGTCGGCTTCTGATGAGGCCATGAGCACCGCATCATCAGCGTACAGCAGACAGTTTACTGTAAAGTCACCCAAATTCACACCCATATTAAAATCTTTCAACTTCTGCAGGCAACTGTCCAGATACACTATGAACAGCCAGGCGGACATGACACATCCCTGTTTGACGCCTGTACAGACATCAAAAAGAGGTGACACATCCCCCCCTACTCGCACGCAAGCCTTACAGTCCCTATAAAGCGACTGTATTGCCCGCAGTAGCGAGCCGTCCACACCATATCCTGGCAGCAAGTCCCACAGCGTTTCTCTCACAACGTTATCAAATGCTTTCTCTAGATCCACAAAAGCGCAGAAAACCTTCTGGCTAAGAGCCAGAAACTTTTCCGCGATCATGCGGAGAGAAAACACTTGATCCATGCAAGCTCTTCCACGTCGGAATCCGCATTGAGCCTCCCATAAATACCTTTCAGACTTTTCTTGCATTCGTGCCGTTATAACCTTTGCATACACCTTACTAGCTAAGCTGACCAAGCTGATCGCCCTGTAGCTGGAGCAGTTTAGGCGCGAGCCTTTCCCTTTGTAAATAGGTACTACAACTGCTACTCGCCAGTCATCTGGGACCTCAACCGTCCGCCAGCACAAGTTACATAACAGACATAGTGTGTCCCAGACACGCGACCCACCGTACTTGATCATCTCAGCAGTAACTCTGTCTTTTCCCGCAGCCTTACCACATTTCATACTTCTTATCGCTTGTTCTATTTCTTTCATACTAATGACTTCAATGACATCGGGATCCGGAGCATCGAAGTGAGCTCCACTTCCCGATGTGGCATCTCTGTCTTTTCTTGCATACATCTTTCTATAATATTCACTCCATCTCTGCAGGACGTCAGTTTGGTCTGTTAGGACGTCATTGTTAACACTAAGCACTTTATTTATATTGCAGATTGCCGAACAACTCTGGGTCCTGCCTACCTCTTTTCAGAAGAGCTTGGCATTATCCCGGAAATTGGACGACAACCTTTCATCCGCTTTCATTCTGCACCTTTCAAGAGCTTCTTCTATCAGTGCCTTCGTGTTAACTTTCTGCAGCTTGTATCTCTCTTTCATATTAAAATCATTCCGCGAGGCTAAGTAGTCCAGCCATGCTTTCTTCTTCATTCGAACTGCTTCTTTCACTTCCTCATTCAACCATGCATCACGCTTATTACTACTGCCTCTTTTCGTTTCTCCACACACTTCCACAGCGGCATTTATCATACTGTCCCTAAGGTTCTGCCATACACTTTCCATATTCTCACTGCTTACATTGACGTCGCCAAGCTTTTCGGCTACCCTTTCATTATATTTATCCCTAATGGATGCATCCTGCAGCTTCCAGCTTTTGATGCTATAAGTCGGCTCAGGTTCAGGACACTCGGTACGATGACGCCAACCCGCGAACAGACCCCTAATTCTAGTTATGACTAGGTAGTGGTCTGATCCCAGCTCAGCGCCTCGATAAACCCTTTTGTCCATCACCTGTTTACGGAGCCGACTATCCATTAGGAATAGATCTATCATGCTTCTCTTTGACTTACATCTCCTCGTATACATATGAATTTGTTTGTGGTTGAACATTGTGTTCGCCACAAACAAATCCTTTTCCTTACAAAATGCCAGTATTAGCTTGCCAGCGTCGTTCACCCTTTTATCCCCATACTTCCCGAGTACCGACTCAAAACCATCGCGAGCGGTACCCACCCATCCATTCAAGTCTCCACATACTATAAGTCTTTCATTTCCTTCTATCACATTTAGAGCTTCTCTCATACTCTCCCAGAAGTCCTCTAGCTCACTCGCGTTCGACGAAGATACTGGCGCGTAAGCAGCTACCAGGAAAATCTTCGTCAAACCAAGTTTTACACGGATCCAGAGGATTCTAGGACCTACCAGTTTGTACTCATACATACCGGAGGCCAATCGCGAGGACAGCAAAAATTCAATCCCCCGACTACCATGCTCGCTCTCTGGTACTCCAGACCAAAGCGCGAGCATCCCACCCGGGAGCTTCAAGACTTCGCTGCCCTTGCGCTTGGTCTCTGTCAAGCACACTGCATCTAACTTTCTCTCATTCATAACATCCATCAACTCATTCATCCTATCTGTCATTCCTCCCCTAACATTCCACGCAGCTACCCTGCACTCCATCCTCCACTTCCCGCCGTGTCGGGCCGCGCGTGTAGGGTGGCGGTCCCCTACGCCGCTCTGGCACACACTTTTCGCACCAGCGGGGACGAACTGGTGCGCGTCGCCTCGGGGGCACGCCCTAGCATCATTCGTCCTGGTGGCACTCGTGTTGGAGTAGAATTGCAGCCGTAGCTGGCAGGGATGGCGACGTGCACGCTTCTACTCTTCATCCCCATAAATACCTCAAGGATACTTTTGAGCTACTGTGTAGGTCATAAATGCCCCATCGGAAAAAGTTCTCTTTTTTCACTTTTACTAAGATATGAAAGTCGTAAAAGTTCTGATATAAGGGCATTGTGTTGTTATGAACGATTTCAGTCCCATATATGGGCCGTCAACGAAAACAGTTTGCATAAAACCGACAACTACAAGCTTGCTATGTTCTCACGTTCCGACTGACAAATATATATTTTTCGATTATTACAAACTTTCGCGGGTTTTATTTAACAAAGAACTACGGCTCTTTCAGAGCAGTTATTCATATAATAGTTGGTTTTCATGTATTTACAAATTTACGCGATGTATATTTTTGGTCATATACTTTCTGGGACATTTAGCGATGCAAATATATTTTCTATAAACTACGAGCTACTAAAGTTGAAAATAAACTTAATTTTATTGATCATAATAAAATGCGCATTATTTTGTTCATAAATATAGCAAAGCAGTTATTGACCTCAACAGTTTTTTTCTTAAGTATGGAGTGCAAGTAACGTACGTTTTAGTCAATAGAGGATCAGCGATAAAATTATACAGAGTTTCACTCAGTTTCAGAAAATCAATCCAGAATAAATAGAAAATAAATAGAACCTGTTCTTATCCTGACTGAGTGAGTCTATGCTAAGGGATTGTGAATTAACTTAGATAGGCAAAATTAAATGTCATCTACTCTTCATCCGATCAGTGAGTTATTTGAAAATTTGCAAATTAACTTTAATTAAGTGGTAAGACTATTAGGTTAAGTGCAACGTCTTCTAGACAACCTTTGGATCAAACTGCAGATCATAGTGGCATCTGGAGAAGTACCGCAGAAGTTTATGTGTAGATTTTGATTTAGATTAGATGTTTACTTGTTTGTTTGCTTAATCTGAGAAACGACTGGACCTAAAAGAAAAAAAAATTGTGTTGAACAGTCCATTTATTAAAGAAGGCTATAGGATATGTAACATCACGCTACTACCCAGGAGAGCGGAGAAGTAATCATAAATGTCAACAAATTGGGAAAACTTCATACATTATTGTAAAAGTAATAAGCAACGGGAATAAATGGATGCGATGAGGATTCAAAATACGTCACGGGCGAAGCCGTGCGAGTCAGCTTGTTGTGTAATAGAACAAAGCGTTTCATCATAGCCTAATAGCCTAGGGACGTTTGTACGTGGAAGAAAGCCCCTCATCATCATCCGAGCGTCTGTCCCAGTTGCGTCGCGCAACGCCCGTGGTCCGCTTTTCTTTTTTACACATGGGTCATTTTTTTACACATGGTGAATTTATTAACCAAATAATTATTTAAATTAATGCTCATAAACGGAAAAGTCAAAAGTACTCGGATACCCAGACGTGCGTGTATGAAGCGATTGATGAATCTGCAAGAAACGAAAGAAGTATGCATGAATCGTGAAGCTTGGCGATCTTTCCTCTCTGACTACCCCTTCAATGATACAGAGAGAAGAAAGTTAGTTAGTTTTAGTTAGCTAATAGTTTGACTACTATTTGTGGAGTTTGTTTGTGTTACAGCTCTGTTAAAGCGTATTATGGTGCAATAAAAAAAATGGAGAGGTTTGAAACGTGGCTATTACTATAAGTAACTACAATCTAGGTGTTTTTCCAAGAAGTTACCAGCTTTATATTGCAACTAAAGTCCACCGCAGTCAACTACATAAGATTAGCGATTCTTTCCAGGGTAACTGTATACGCTTTTATAACAAGCTTCCCTGTGACCTGTGAAATAAATAAATTTATAACGTTAATTAAAAAAAAGCTCTGTGATAAAGGTTATTCCTCTGTTAAATACTATGTGCAGGACTGGGACGCCGAAAAAATGCTGGCAAAGTGAAATAATATTAAATTGTAAATAAAAAATAAGCCTTCCTAAATTTCTTGCCGGTTCTTCTCAGATGGGCCGCGTTCCAAACCGGTAGTCACTTTTAATATTTTAATAAGTTAAAATGGTCAATGCAAAATAAATATAGTATTTTTTTTTATTTCTCGTAGCTTTGCTGACTTAGTGTTCTGTAAACAATCACTGCGTTAAGCAACATTCGCTATAGGTGGTCCTTCGATGGGTGACCACTTTGTGGAATTAACATTTGCGAGCGATTCCGCGCTTCGCAAGGCTCGTTAAGCTGTTGGTCCCGGTTGCCCAGTACTATGGCAGTCGTTAAGCCTGGTTGAAGGACTTATGGGCGGATTTGAGAAATTTCAACAGCAGGTCGCCACAGCCTGCGCCTGTCCATTTCAACACGGCAATTGATTCACTACCTGTTACGTGGGACAAAATGCACACCATGAAATGTGGGCGTATAGCATGCCTCTGCCTAACCCTTCGGGTATAAAGGAGTGACAATATGTATGTATGTATTTAAATACATTTTTTTTATTTAATACCAGAAATATTATTATCGACATCTCAGGTAGTCAACGTCCACAGCTGGTCATAGTCCTTTAAAGATTGGACTAGTGTCATCATCATACTCCGTGACCTTCATTATATTGTCTATCCACCTTGCGGGAGGCCTACCCGCACTACGTTGTCCAGTACAAGGTCGAAACTCGAGAACCTTTCGGCCTCATACTTCATAGCCATCATTCCTACAAGATGTGGTCATTTTCGCCTGATGATTTATTCTGCTGTATTGGTTACCTGGGTACTCTTTACTGATGCACTGCAAACTGCTTCTTCTACTTCTTTCTTGACTGCCTCAGTGGTGCATTGGTAGTGTATATGACTGCCGCGTTGAGGTTTAGGTCAGAATAAATAATTGTGTGATCCACAAATGTATGTTTCGGAGTATGGGTGTTTCTTATGTATATGAAAATTTATGTACTTAGGAATATTTAAGTATGTTTATCAGTTGTCCAGATCCTATACCTCAAGCTTACTTAGGGCTAGATGGCGGTGTGTAAAAATAAATATCGTAAACTATATAGTATTGTACAGTAAGTATAAGGACATTCAAAAAAGCTATGTAAACAGATTTTGATGAAAATGAAAAACAACGGCGTTGTTAGCTGTATTGGAACAGGTTGAAACAGAAAAGTAATTGAAAATTAATTTTTTTTTGATAAATTAAAAATATTTTTTATGCTATTGAGGTGGCACACAAGCGTCATCATCCTCTTGCCCTTGTCCCAATTTACTTGGGGTCGTCGCAGTATGTCTTCCTTTTCCATTCATCCCTGTTATTCGTCATCTTATTATTCACTCCTTTCATATTCATATCACTCCTTACACAGTCCATCCATTTTTACGTTGGCTCTCTCTGGCTCTCCATCCATCATTAGAACACAAGCATACCTGATGGAAAGTGGTCACCGTAGCCTATGCAACAATAATACGTGTACGTTTGCAACACTAGAGGTGCAGCACTCGCGTTGCCCACCCTTAATAATTTTGTATGTTCTTCCTAACAAGTTAAAGCCTTTGTAAAAGCAAGGCACTCAGAAGCTGTCTGTTTAAGTCTAGTCTAGAATAAATCAACACAATCAGATCAGTCAGTATGTTTTGTATCCATTATATCCATTATTACTTATCTCTTAAGCCACGAAAGAAGAATAAATAAACAAACACACTTCAATTAGTATTAGTATGGATTCGGTCATGTATTTCATATTCATTGTTCACGCTCGCCAACTTTATATTATTATTTTGTCTGCCCATTTCAGCACTACTGCATAAAAGTTGATTTGGTTGCAATTAGTATTTAATTTGCCTTGCTGTCTGACTGTTACTGAAAGTTACTACAATTAACGGGATATTTACCATGTTCTATTTTATTGTTGAGTTTCCGATATTTCGGCACTGTTGCAAGCGCCATGATCACGGATGTACTGAAGGGCTGCGAGTTCGGGAGGACGGTTCGATTAGCCACTCCGTATACAGGAAGCCCACCCACACTGACCGATATCTGCATGCCAGCTCGCATCACCACCCACGCCAGTTGAACTCTGTAGTGACGTCACTTACTGACCGCGCATACAGTCTATGTGCCGAGGAACACTTAGAAGAAGAGATTAACCATCTAAGGGGCGTTCTTCAGAGCAACAGCTATGACGGACGAATCATGTCACCTAGACACGCTAGAACACCTAAGCGTCTGGACTATAAGGTGGAAAGACAACATGCGTACTTGCCATACGTGAAGGGTGTAACTGACAGGGTCGCTAACGCTTTAAAGCGGTTTTCAGTGAAAACTGTCTTTACCCCTTTCAGGAAATTATCACAATGCCTAGAAAATCCAGGTGTTTACAAAATAGACTGCAGCTGTGGGAGCTCGTACATAGGCCAGACCAAGAGAAGTATCTCATGCCGAATAAAAGAGCACATCAGGGCGGTGAAAAACAACGAACCACATAAATCCGCGATAGCTCAACATCTCTTAGAGGCAGGTACAAACCACTGGATTAAGTTACACAATCCCCAGATTCTCCCGTCAGAACGCCACTATATACCTAGAATGGTTAAGGCAGCTATAGAAATAAAAAAGCATAAAACCTTTAACAGGGGGGGTTTCAGTGATTCGACATTTCACAACTAAACATAAAAGAGCCGTGAAAATATCGCGAGGTGATACTGTGAGTTTTGTGTGTCGGGATCGTGATCGAGTTCGAGGTGACACAGTGAACAATGGTTGTGTTAATGTGCTGTGTAATAAACGAGTCAGAAAGAGGGTAGATCGCTACGGTCTGTCAACAAACAACTAGCTCGCAGCTCTTCAGTACATCCGTGATCATGGCGCTTGCAACAGTGCCGAAATATCGGAAACTCAACAATACAATAGAACATGGTAAATATCCCATTAATTGTAGTAATTTGAATAGTAATGACCATGTAAGTTTAAAATCATATATTGTTACTGAAAGCTTCCGTTTCGCATAAGTTGCAAGCAAACTTCGAGAGCTTTAAGTGCTACTGCAGTGGGCGGAAGTACAGGCCGCCAATGGGCAATGTTCACTTTATAAACATGAATTATAAATCAAAATAATCAAATAGAAAAGTCAAAAGCATTCGGATACCCAGACGTGCATTTATGAAACGATTGATGAATCTGCAGGAAGCGAAAGTATGCATTAATCACGAAGCCTGGTAATCTGTCCTCTCTGTCTACCCCATCAGGGATACACCGTGAAGTTATTTAGTTAGTTAGTTTGAAAAAAAAAAAACTATTTCGAGAAATGAGGTTACTGATCACTATGACTTAAAAATGAATGATTATTATGGGAGATATTTCAGGCTAAATGCATAATAAACTTTCATTTAACCTTCTAAAGATTTAAGACAATTTTTTTCCAATAATATTTAAATTAAAATTAAAGAAATCCAATTTATATTTACAATATCTAATAATATAAAACAAGGGTAATAAATTTTGGTTAAACCCAATTCTCAACTATACGATTTAAAAGCGTAATACATTAACTGGGAAAGGGTCTTCTGTATCATGATTTGTCGCTTAAAATATGTATATTGAATGACAATGTTTTGTAAACAGTGCCATATAGCCCAAAGTAAGCTTATATAATTAAGTTTGTTGTATGGCATCTAGACAACTGATAAACATACTTCTTTAATTCTAAATACATACATATTATACATAGGAAACACCCAAGCTCCGAAACAAGCTTTTGTGTATCACACAAATATTTGTTCCGGCCCGGGAATCGAACCCGGGACGTCAGTGCTACAGTCGCATACACTACCACTGCACCACCGATACAGTCAAGTAAAGTATGGGACAAATAACATTAACAATAACACCGCGTGATCAAAGCGCTGATGTAATCTAGGTACCGCCCTTGGAGACGGTATACTTTAAATATTAATGGTTATTAACCAAATTAATTCTGTAAGAAATTACTACAGTCGCTTCTACTCTATATAGTTGAAATTAGCAAATATTATTTATTATATATTATTATTGACTGCCTCTGTGGCGCGGTGGGAGTGCATCCGACTGCTACGCAAGAGGCCGTGGGTTCGATTCCCACCCAGGATAAAACTTTGTGTGATGAGCACGATGGTTTATACTGTGTCTGGGTGTTATTTATCTATAATATGTATGTATTTAGAAATATATAAGTATGTTTATCAGTTATCTGGTTACCATAGTACAAGCTCTGCTTAGTGTGGAATCAGATGGCGTTGTGTGAGTTGTCCCAACAATATTTATTTATTTATAATTATTAATGAACAAAAACTATAGCAATTACGCCAATGCAAAATAACTAAAATAAAATAAATATCCATCACGCCTTATCCCCGAAGGGGTGGCAGAGGCATATTATATGCCCACTTTTCACCGTGTGGATTCCTGTCCCACGTAATAGGTGGTGAGCCGTGTTGAAATAGACAGACGCAGGCTGTGGCTACCTGCTGTTGAAATTTTTCAAGCCGCCTTTAAGGCCTTCAACCAGGCTTAACGACTGCCATTTTACTGGCAACCGGGACCAACGGCTTAACGTGCCTTCCGAAGCACGGAAACGCTCGCAAATGTAAATGCCACAAAGTGGTCACCCATCCGACGACCAGCCATAGTGAAAGTTGCGTACCTCAGTGATCGTTTACCGAACACTAAGACCGCGGGGCCACGAGCGCTTCCAAAATAACTATCAGAAAATAATTCATAAAGAAATATTCTCTACCGTATTTCCAGTTTCATTCCAATTACTTCTAAGTTTGTAACAAGATTGAAAGTTTCTCCAGCACCTCGTTACAAAATGTATATTATTCCGATATAAGAACAATTTTTCTCAAGGCTTCAAGTTATAACGCTATTTCGTTAATTAAAACCTGCCTGAAAAGATCTCATTTTTAAAAGTAAACTGTTGTTTCTAGGATTTGATAAAACGTTTTTGATATTATTAAGTAGGTACTTTACCCGGAATTGAGTTAAGATAAATTTAGTAAATAAATATGACGGTAAAACTTTTTTGTAAATTTGTCTGCCACTGTACTTCTCTCAAGAAACACTTGAGAATGGTATTTATAGAACAAAAACTATTCTCAAGCTTCGATTGAGTATTGAGAAACGTTCTGGAATAAGGCCCTAAGTCGTGTTTGCATCAAACTTTGGAGCCCAGTGTCAGCTTTAATTGGCTGCTGGGGCAACTGAAAGAAGAAAGAAATAAAAAAATAAAAATATCAATAAGTTTATAACTTTGATTTGGATGAATATCTTGACTGTGGAAAAAATAACAACAGTCAATATCAATCTCATCTTAGGTATTTTCTTAAATTGAAATATTTATATTTGTTCTATACCCATACTTACGAATGTAACTGTCAACTCCAGTGACGTGAATTAAACCCGTGATAGATTCTTTAAATAAGTAGGTATAAAAAGTGCCTCTGAAATATTTTTCTAAAACAGTGACTTTGTGATCATAGCGTACACATACATATACATACATATTGTCACGCCTATATCCCTGAATTTGTCCGCCACTGTACTTCGTCGCCATCCCTGCCAGCTACGGCTGCAATTCTACTCCAACACGAGCACCGCAAGGACGAATAATGCTAGGGCGTGCCCCCGAGGCGACGCGCACCAGTTCATCCCCGCTGGTGCAAAAAGTGTGTGCCAGAGCGGCGTAGAGGACCGCCACCCTACACGTGCGGCCCGACACGGCGGTAAGTGGAGGACGGAGTGCAGCGTAGCTGCGTGTAATATTAGGGGAGGAATGGCAGATAAGATGAATGAGTTGATGGATGTTATGAATGAGAGAAAGTTAGATGTAGTGTGCTTGACAGAGACAAAGCGCAAGGGCAGCGAAGTCGTGGAGCTCCCGGGTGGGGTGCTCGCGCTATGGTCTGGAGTACCAGAGAGCGAGCATGGCAGTCTCAGTCAGAATTTTGTTTTCCTCGCGATTGGCCTCCGGTATGTATGAGTACAAACTGGTAGGTTCTAGAATCCTCTGGATCCGTCTAAAACTTGGTTTGACGAAGATTTTCCTGGTAGCTGCTTACGCGCCAGTATTTTCGTCGAACGCGAGTGAGCTAGAGGACTTCTGGGAGAGTATGAGAGAAGCTCTAAATGTGATAGAAGGAAATGAAAAACTTATAGTATGTGGAGACTTGAATGGATGGGTGGGTACCGCTCGCGATGGTTTTGAGTCGGTACTCGGGAAGTATGGGGATAAAAGGGTGAACGACGCTGGCAAGCTTATACTGGCATTTTGTAAGGAAAAGGATTTGTTTGTGGCGAACACAATGTTCAACCACAAACAAATTCATATGTATACGAGGAGATGTAAGTCAAAGAGAAGCATGATAGATCTATTCCTAATTGATAGTCGGCTCCGTAAACAGATGATGGACACAAGGGTTTATCGAGGCGCTGAACTAGGATCAGACCACTACCTAGTAATAACTAGGATAAGGGGTCTGTTCGCGGGTTGGCGTCATCGCACCGAGTGTCCTGAACCTGAGCCGATTCATAACATCAAAAGCTGGAAGCTGCAGGATGCATCCATTGGGGATAAATATAAAGAAAGGTTAGCCGAAAAGTTTGGCGACGTCAATGTTAGTAGTGAGAATGTGGAAAGTTTATGGCAGAACCTTAGGGATAGTATGGTAAATGCCGCTGTAGAAGTGTGTGGAGAAACGAGAAGAGGCAGTAGTTATAAGCGTGACGCATGGTGGAATGAGGAAGTGAAAGAAGCAGTTCGAATGAAGAAGAAAGCATGGTTAGACTACTTAGCCTCGCGGAATGATTTTAATATGAAAGAGAGATACAAGCTGCAAAAAGTTAACACGAAGGCACTGATAGAAGAAGCTCGTGAAAGGTGCATAATGAAAGCGGATGAAAGGTTGTCGCCCAATTTCCGGGATAATGCCAGGCTCTTCTGGAAAGAGGTAGGCAAGACCCGGAGTTGTTCGGCAATCTGCAGTATGAATTAAGTGCTTAGTGTTAACAATGACGTCCTAACAGACCAAACTGACGTCCTTCAGAGATGGAGTGAATATTATGGAAAGATGTATGCAAGAAAAGACAGAGATGCCACATTGGTAAAGGGAGCTCACTTCGATGCTCCGGATCCCGATGTCATTGAAGTCATTAGTATGAAAGAAATTGAACAAGCGATAAAAAGTATGAAATGTGGTAAGGCTGAGGGAAAAGACAGAGTTACTGCTGAGATGATCAAGTACGGTGGGTCGCACGTCTGGAACACTCTATGTCTGTTATGCAACTTGTGCTGGCGGACGGGTGAGGTCCCAGATGACTGGCGAATAGCAGTTGTAGTACCTATCTACAAAGGGAAAGGCTCGCGCCTAAACTGCTCCAGCTACAGGGCGATCAGCTTGGTCAGCTTAGCAAGTAAGGTGTATGCAAAGATTATAACGGCAAGAATGCAAGAAAAGTCTGAAAGGTATTTATGGGAGGCTCAATGCGGATTCCGACGTGGAAGAGGTTGCATGGATCAAGTGTTTTCTCTCCGCATGATCGCGTAAAAGTTTCTGGCTATTAGCCAGAGCGTTTTCTGCGCTTTTGTGGATCTAGAGAAAGCATTTGATAACGTTGTGAGGGAAACTCTGTGGGATTTGCTGCCCGGATATGGTGTGGACGGCTCGCTGCTGCGGGCAATACAGTCGCTTTATATGGACTGTAAGGCTTGCGTGCGAGTAGGAGGGGATGTGTCACCTCTTTTTGATGTCTGTACAGGCGTCAAACAGGGTTGTGTCATGTCCGCCTGGCTGTTCATAGTGTATCTGGACAGTTGCCTGCAGAAGTTGAAAGATTGTAATAAAGGTGTGAATTTGGGTGACTTTTCAGTAAACTGTCTGCTGTACGCTGATGATGCGGTGCTCATGGCC
The DNA here is from genome assembly GCA_948477245.1 of Thumatha senex. NCBI lineage: Eukaryota > Metazoa > Arthropoda > Insecta > Lepidoptera > Erebidae > Thumatha > Thumatha senex. The sequence continues at coordinate 31,260,773 of OX419728.1, read as the reverse complement.
TCATCAGAAGCCGAACTTCAGGCATTAGTCACTAGTATGAAAGAGGAGTGTGAAAGTAAGGGTCTTCGCTTGAATGCAAGTAAGACTAAGGTTCTAGTATTTGAAAGATATGACGTAAGAACTAAATGCGAGATCAGGGTAAACCAGGAACGTCTAGAGCAAGTGAATGAAATTGTGTATTTAGGGAGTGTGTTTAGCGCGGATGGAAGATGTGATTCGGATGTAGAACGGCGAGTAGCTGCCGGAAACAGAGTTAACGGTGCTTTGTCCCAATTAGTAAAGCGACAAAGCATCGTAAAAGAAGCACGACTGGTGATTCATAACGCAGTGCTAGTGCCAACTTTGCTTTACGGTAGCGAAACCTGGGTATGTCAGCAGATGCATTAAAGTAAATTGAATGCTGTGGAGATGCGATCACTTCGAAAATTGTGCGGCGTTACCTTGGCCGACCGAATACGTAACGAAGTGATACGCAATATGTCAGTTTTGAATGAAAGTGTCAGCGTTAAGCTGGAAAAGAGCGTGCTCCGTTGATTTGGACACGTCCAACGAATGAGTGAGGAACGATTGCCGAAGAATATATATTGTGCGAAAGCAGAGGGTAGAAGAGGTCAGGGTAGGCCGAGACTTACATATGAAGACCACGCGAGCAGATTGCTCAAAAACGGAAAGGTCAAAAGTACTCGGATACCCAGACGTGCGTGTATGAAGCGATTGATGAATCTCGAAGAAGCGAAAGAAGTATGCATGGATCGCGAAGCCTGGCGATCTGTCCTCTCTGACTACCCCGTCAAGGATACAGCGTGAAGATAGTTAAGTTAAGTTTAAGCTATATCCCTGAAGAGGTAAGCAGAGGCATACTATACGCCGTATGCATTTTTGTCCCAAGTAACAGGTGGTGTGCTCATTGCCGTGTTGAAATGGACAGGCGCAGACTGTGGCAACCTGCTGTTGAAAATTTTCAAGCCACCCATAAGGCCTTTTTTATTATATTATCAAAAGAAAAACAGACAGAGTAGATAAAATTAAACCCTGCAAAACTGTTCTAGCAGTTAGACTGCAGATAAGAGTCTCTATATTATTTATTCAACTGGGCTTAATGACTGCCATGTTCCTGCACCGGGACCAACGGCTTAACGTGTCTTCCGAGGCACGGAAACGCTCATAAATGTAAATACCACAAATTGGTTACCCACCCGAGGACCAGTAATAGTGAAAGGTGCTTAACACAGGGATCGTTAACAAAACACTGAGTTCGCGTCGCCACGAGCGCTTCTTATATCGTTAACTTTGTTAACCCCTTTTGTGATTCGTGCTATTATTTTATACATTAATATTATTACATTATTATAATTAACAACATTTAGAAAATAAATACGAACATTTTGTATACTTCCCAAAATTCTGTTTATTGCAACGAGGTTATAGGGCAGTATAGAGAAATTATATTACAGCAAGTATGTCAACGTAGATTGTTTATTGCCATTGACTTACAACGACAGAATGAACAGAGAATCATGTGCAGACGCTATTGCATTGCCGCCCAATATGGCGTAGTAGGAAACGACGTCACAATTTGTGTCGACTTATTAAAGATATTGTCTGGCGTGGCGTTACATGTTTCATATTATTATTCTAAAGGATTCTGGGCATTTATTCTTTTTTAATTTTAAGAGGTTAACAATATATCCCTCCACTTGATAAACACTTAGCTTTTGTATGACTGCGACATCGTAGAGATATAATCATCATCTCATCTTATCTAACCATTAGTCTTTATAGCATCTGGTGCTTTAGCTTTATAATAAAAGATAGTGTCTCCCACTTTTCAAGCATCAAGGCTCTCGATTTGGTTTAATGACTGCCATGTTTGGCAACAGGGACCATTAACGGCTTAACGTGCCTTCCGAAGCACGAGAACGCTCGTAAATGGTAATACCACAAAGCGGTTACCAGTGATTGTTTACAGAACACTGCCTTAGCTGGGCTACGAGGGCTTCAATATCATCCATGTTGTACCTTAAGGCTGCCGTAGATGTAGGTGTCCCTCACGCAGTCCTGCTAGAAGTAAATACTATTACTAGTTCAAGTAATGTATTAAATTTTATAACGATTATGATTATGTAATAATATTAAAAATGCGAAAGTTTATATGGATGTTTGTTCCTGCTTATACATCAGAAAAAAAATATATAGGCTACTTTTTATGCCGGGAACAATTTCCTGTAGGAAACGGGAACGGGAAAACTTCTCTACGCGGGCGAAGGCTCGGGCGTCAACTAGTATGTATATATATGGAACACTGTTTAAACTGTTGATTGATGGCTCTTGGTAAAACTTGCTACACATCTTTATTTAAAACACTTGTACTGTTCTGCTTATTCATTATTTAAACCTGACCAGATTCGCTTTACGACATTTTCAAAGATTAGCACATATTTTAAATAAAATATAAAATGTTAAAAATATGTGTTAACCTTTGAAAATGCCGTAAGGCGAAACCGGACTGGTTTAAATATGAATTAAGTGGAACAGTACAAGTGTTTTAATTCACAATATAACATCATATGAAAAAGCTTATTAAAATAAATAGGCAGATTTATTAACACAATGTAGCCGTAATTACAAAACGTGAAATTACGGCTACATTTACGCGGACATGAGCATTTAGAAGTTCTTCGGACTTGGAGCAACATTAAACTCAGGACCGTCATAAAAAGCGCCAACGTCATCACGCTTCTGTTTATCGTTTGCGATCCAATATAGATAAAGAAATAAATTTGAGCATTTATATTGGCTTTTAACGCCAATGCAAGTCACCATTAAACTGAGAAAGCCAGAACCCGCGAGTAAAAATTTCACAAGACCCTTGCAATTTTTTATACGAGGTTGTACGAGAGTAATGACACCAAAATAATTTTATTTGGCATTACAAAAATTTATCCCTACTAAATATTCCTAATTGCTCGTTTTTTATTTAATAAATCGACGATCTCTGAGCAGGGCCATTGACTTTATCCTCAAAATACTTATTATAAATAACTCTACCCTTTGTAAAGAGTAGAGTTATTTATAATAAGTATAAATATAAATAATTATACTTTACATTTACATCCAAATAAATACAGAAATAATGTGGTGTACACACCACATTATTTCTGTTCGGCTGTAAAATATTAGTGTTATTTATTATTTATTTATCTATTACGCCTTATCCTCGAAAGGGTAGCAGAGGTATACATATTGTTTACCCACTTTTCACCATGTGTATTCCTCTCCCACGTAATAGGTGGTGAGCCCATTGCCGTGTTGAAATAGACAGACGCAGGTTGTGGCTACCTGCTGTTGAAATTTTTCAAGCCACCCATAAGGCCTTCAACTTGACTTAACGACTGCCATGTTACTGGCAACCGGGACCAACAGCTTAACGTGCCTTTCGAAGCACGGAAACGCTCGCAAATGTAAATGCCACAAAGTGGTCACCAGCCATAGGGAAAGTTGCGTAACTCAGTGATCGTTTACAGAACACTGAGTCCGCGTGGCCACGAGCACCTCTATTATATTTAGAATTGAAAAAAAAAACTGTAAATATTAATCTGATAGTATATTTCGATAGAACATAAATATTATGTCCGTAAAAGTTTTAAATAGTATGATGGGTTAAATTCAAAATTCATTTTCAACTTTTGGTATATTCGCTTCCACTAATTTAGTTTCAAATTATTTCTAAAAAGCTCGATGTCATCCATTTTCCTATTATTGTCTATTACTTTTTCTATGGTATTGTCTTTTAACTTAACTTTTAAATTCAGCAATTTATTTATTAAAAGCTAAGCTTACCAAAAATCTCGAAGTAGGGCTGTAAATTTTTCTTTGTATAACAAGATAAGTACTTGATCTTTGATTGTAAATTATACGCCGATAAAAATTTTAGGGCTCTTAAAAAGGCTCTTTTAAAAAACGCGCACAAAAGAAAAAGTGATGTAAGACGTTATACAGCCTAAAGTATGATGACCTAAGCAAAAACGAGCAAAGAAACAAGGTCATTGTAAGTTTAATGAACCAAAATGTAGAGTCACAATTACAACTAAAGTAGAAATTACAATTTCTGATAACACTTTCGAAAAATATTTGTTTATTTAAAATGCACAAACATATTGTAAAAAGGCTTACTTTATGCCTACGCCACTTTCCACCTTACACCTTACAGAGTGAAAAACATACTATGTTACCTACATAGTCGAAGTCATATGTTACCTACGTAGTCAAATAATAGACATTATATTATAACATACTAGTTGACGCCTGCGGCTTCTAACTTACGTGCTAACTACGCCGCTGACGTATAGGCAACACAAATCAATTTTGAGAAATAGGCTGACACGTGATCATACTTACGAAGGTTCTGAACCAATTGAATGCAATTGTTGAGAAGACGGTCTAGTTTAATGAGCAGATCTGCATTCAGATCGAAATAACATTTTCTCCAATTATTTATACGTAATACCAATGTACATACAAGCGTCACCTTAGTCGTGATGAGTATAAAGTGTTTCAAACGATACAGTGACCTCAAAGTCCCTGTAACCCTTTGGCTAACGTTAGCGAACGTTAGTTCTTCTAACTAAAGCTGGTAGAGTCGATGTGCGAACCCAAATCTTTTACATCAGGGCTAACAGAAATAACAGTTTCATCAAAATAAATTGATTTAAGATTTAGGAGATATTCTCAATCTTTTAATAGGGGTCATTACGAATGATTAGTCAGTTAAACAAACCTGGCTAATCATTTGTGATGACGCCACAATAATAACCTGGCATTTACCAGGGTTGACGGATAATTCAAATCTGTTAGACCAGTCCCCAATCGCCCTAAAATCCCAATTCTCATCATCGATCGCTGTGGAAAGACACTATACTTGGCTTGGTTGTACAGCTGCAGGTCATCGGCATACAGATGATACGCACATTGAAAATAAATTGCACATTGATGTAGCTATATTGTGTATTCGTAGTGAAATCAACAATTCATACGATGCATTCTATTGATTTGAACATGGTTTAGTTAGATTGCTTCATGAATGTTTATTGCACGTAACAGAATGAGAATTTATTCAAAGACAATCGTTTTATTTTTAGTTCAAAATCAACAGACGAGCTCGGGCATTGCAAGGGCATTGCATTAAAACCCCGCTGGGATGATAGCTTCTGTTTTGAATTCGAGAATTTGTATTGTGCATTGACTTAATTTGATGGAATCATTACAAATTTTAAAGAAAATATCATTATTTATTTGATGTTTTAGAGGTAAGCATAAAATAAATGTTCAAAGGTTTTACTAATACAATTTTACGAGAGCAAACGACGTTTTATTATCGCTACCGAAGATAAAAAAGAAACCATAATTGGTACAGGCAATAAATATGTATTGTAATGAAAAATTTGAATACTTTGATATCTAAATTGCGTTTAATGTATTCACTCTGAAGCTGCTTATCCATAGGTTTTTCTTTGCGTAGAGTTTTAATTTTGCTACAATATGTACCTGATTGCTAGTGACTTTGATCTGCACTTTTTATGACATTTGTTTTAATTAATTTCCAAAAGAAAGAAATTGTTGTGCTCTAATAGTAAATCAGGTATTATGGCCTTTTGTCTGCGGGGCTGCAATGTACTTATAAGTATTGGATCCTCTAATTTTTAGGTCTTATTTCTAAGAAATACCAACTATTGACTCGCAGTGTCAGAATTCAAAGTGATAATGTTTTAGCTATTAAAGATAAAATTTCTTGGATCTAAAAAATGAAGCTGTCCATAATTATAGATAAATAATCCATAATAAATAAATATTGTGGGACACTTGTAACACAACGTTGTCTAGCCCACATCAGACTAAAATAAGCTTGTGCTGGTGCTATGGAAGATAACTGATAAACATACTTATATATTTCTAAATACATATTAAACATAGCAAAACACCCAAACTCCGAAACCAACATTTGTGGATCACACAAATTATGGTTTCGGAGATATTGATTCCGACCCGGGAATCGAACCCAGGATCTCAGCGCGGCAGTCACATACACTACCACTTAGACCACCGACGCCGTATTTTCTACAAATATTTAGTTTAAAAAAAATATTTGCTATTCTTTTTGCAAAAAATGTGAATCGGTTCATTAAACTTGCAACGGATGCTATTATTACTCACTGGGAACATCTTAATAGTTCAGCTATTAATAGCTTAATTCAATATGATATTTTAAACTTTATTCTACAAATTTTAAATTTTGCTACCTACTGAAAAACTAATCACAATTTTTTACATTCAATTTTAAAACGAGAGAACTATTCCGGCGCCGTAACACCTGCATGCAAAGTACCTACTATAGCACTATAGCATTATAGCACTGCGACATTAGGGCGGGGACACAATTATGGCTACGGTAATGTTGAAATATTAATTTTATACAGCCTAGGTGGTGTAGAGTTAGCATATAGTAGCATGAGGTCTGGGATTAAACAATTTGACTTTTACAAATATGTTTATTTATTATTTATCACGCCTTTTTCCCAAAGGGGTGGTAGAGGCATATTATATGCCCACTTTTCACCATGTGTGTTCCTGTCCCACGTAATAGGTGGTGAGCCCATATCCGTTTTGAAATAGACACTTTACCTGCTCTTGAATTTTTCTAGCCGCCCATAAGGCCTTCAACTTGACTTAACGATTGTCATATTACTGGCTGCCGGGACCAACGGCTTAACATACGTACAACCGTAGCACGAAAACGCTCGCAAATGTAAATGCCACAAAGTGGTCACCCATCAGTAACCAGCCTAAACGAAAGTTGCTAAACGCAGTGATCGTTTACAGAACACCGAGTACACGGGACGACTAGCGCTTAAACAAATATATGATAATCTTAATCCCTACTCATATTATAAATGCGAAAGTAACTCTGTCTGTCTGTTACGCTTTCACGCCTAAACCACTGCACCAATTAGGCTGAAAATTGGTGGAGAGGTAGCTTAGAGTCAGGAGACGGACATAGGCTACTTTTTATCCCGGGAACAAGTTCCTGTGGGAAACGGGAACGGGAAAACGTCTCTACGCGGGCGAAGCCGCGGGCGTTAACTAGAAATATTATAATTGCGAAAGTTTGTATGGATGTTTGTTACTCTTTCACGTTAAAACTACTGAATAGATTTTAATAAAACTTTACAATAATATAGCTTATACATCAGAATAACACATAGGCTACTTTTTATACCGGGAACAAGTTCCTATGGGAAACGGGAACTGAAAAACTTCTCTACGCCGCGGGCGTCAACTAGTTATTACTAAATGTTATGGTAACGAGCAGACCTCCTCAAGAGATTGGGAGGTAACAATTGCTCCCAAGAATGCCGAAATGCAATAATCAAATGCTAGCTTATATGGTAACTAGTTTGTATGGTGTGGGTTATATATCATCACGCTACTGTCTAGAAGAGCGGACCTGTAATCATAAATGATAACAAATATTTTATATAACTAATTGAATCGGGCGTTACATGGCGGAAATCCATCGTAGAACGATAATAAAGGAGGGGAGGAGGACCCCACCACACACCCTCGATTCGTCAATCCTAACGCACAACGGTCAAGGATAACCTCCACCAATTGTAACGGAGCAATGACGAACCGAACTCCTCAAGGAAAAGGATGTAGGAGAGGCAAAAGGAAACCATACCCTCCAGGTTGTCAAAACGAAGTGTGAGGTGTGTGTACGAATCGAGGGTGTGTGGTGGGATCCTCCTCCCCTCCTTTATTATCGTTCAACAAATATTTTCTTTTTATATATAATTAAAAAAAAACATGAGGGTCTTAATTGGTGCTAATTAAGCCTGTCGTTTATTAATTTGCCACGTCATTGGGGGTTTGAATATTTCACGGGCGAAGCCGTGATACTAGCTAGTATTTCATAAAACTAACAATAATAATTAAAAAAAAATTCGAAGAGGATTGGAAAATTCAACATTTTGTTTTGTTTATTCCTTGAACTCTAAGGAAGGTTTTTATGGAGAGAAAAATGAAAAAAATTGCACGGTTTAAAAAACGGGAACGAGAAAGTTACATTACACGGACAGAGCCGCGGGCATTAACTAGTTATAAATATAATTAATCCACGTCCAAAGTACTACAATAAAGTGACAAGACTTCTCTTTTACTTAAATATCGTTGTTAATTGCTAAACAATCGCCATAAACTCGAGCCAGCCAACAAGATAAATCATTAAGACGAATTGTAGCAATAAATCCGGTCTAAACGACCATTTTATTAGTCTCATAGGCCCGATATTAGATAGGTCAGCATCTTGCCTATCGCATCTTGTATTACACAGGAGACCTACAGAACTTATTCGATACCAATCTAGAATAATAGGATATATTAGTAGCTTACCCGTGTGAAATTAGAATCTCGTTATCCCACAGAAACCAAACTATCTCGTATGTTCTTTAGATCAACACCTATCTGTAAGCCAAATTACAGTCCAATCACTATAACAGGTGGTCTCCACTTGTTATAGTGATTGGACTGAAATTTGGTCTCCACCTGTTATAGTGATTGGACTGAAATTTGGCTTACAGATAGGTGTTGATCTAAAGAACATAAGAGATACTTAACTTTCTAATTTATAAGTACTTTGAATGTTTTTACTTTAAATATATTGTGATGTAGAAGGGGTAGGCTGGGGGTGAATTTAGGGTGACTTACGCACAGAGATGAAGGAAAGATGCATTTGCAAGTACATGAGCATTTATTAAGTTAATGAAACGTTATACAAAGCTGTTTAGAACTTACGTTTTAGATAAGCTAGGGTGATAGAAGTAGAGGGGTGGGTTTGGAGGCGAGATTATTGAGACGCGTCCCGTGGTAAAGTAGGTGACGTCACCTGGTGAGCAGCTACAGCAGAAGAAGGGTCGAGGACCGCCGGAGGACGTAAGGTCGCGGGGGCAAGACGCCGCTCCCGGCTCGCGCTGGGCCACAGGTAGCCATGATGTCACAATACCGTTGTGTAGTTTCCCTGAATTAATCCAGTTTACTTAATAAATCTACCGCTGAACGCCTGTGAGAACATTTTTCACAATACGTGGTCCTGTGCCTCACGCATCCATTTGCTCCCTACGCTTATCTGTAGGATGTCGGTTCATCGGATGGAAGAGGGTGTCCTATCTTACGTTTGCTGAACCACTGCCTGGTTCAACTCTAGAACTTCAGTCACTTTGAACACTGTTGCCTTTTGATTCTATCTAGTTCGGGGCATTCCTTTTCTAAGTCACTGTAACCTCTGGCCTATGGTCTATCATGCAACTCAGTAGAGGCAGGGCAAAACATCTTGTTAGCAGGTTAGTTAGGTCCTGAAATGCATTACATTACGTACAAGAATAAACACCACGGTGTCGATATCGTATTCATTATTCCATATCACAGGATATATTCAAAAAAACATTTCAATTTAAAGTAAAGCGGTGTTTTTTCTTGTACGCAATGGAATGCATTGTATTACGTACAAGAAAAAAACACCACTTTACTTTTTCCTGTTTGGTGTTGATATCGTATTCATTTTTCCATATTGTAATGTAACATTTTTTACTTACTTTTTAATTAAATGTTTTATTATACGTTCTCTCCAAATTATCTGCATGGCCATTATCTGTAACATTCCTAGGCCTTTATATTTCGAAATACTTACGATTTTCTAGTTCTCTCATAATGTTTGTTTACCTTTTATAATTTTTAATATCAGTTAATGACAAGCCTAGATTTTATTTTTAATTTATTGTTAGAGCTGCCAGTAGGTTAGGTTGTATAGATATTAGACCTTATTATAAATTAATATTCTTAAATTATGTTTATTCTAAAATTGTTTAAATTTTGAAATGCTTTGTAAAAGAAGGGAACCGGGGCCGTCAGATCAGTCTACTTTGGGTGCTCACCTTGAGAGGAAGTGCTGATGAATAAGTGCTGTGTGAGAGGGTTGTGCCCTCCAGAAATAGTGAAGTGATTGTCTGCGGTGTTGTGTGCTGTTAACCGGCTCTGTTAAAGACGCCGACGGCTCGTTATTTTCAGCCCTCTACCTGCCTGAATTAGCGACCTGCTTCTCCGAGGTCGGCGACGTGGAGGCCTTGAGGGGTCTTGAGGCCCCTTCTTAGTGACGGAGGCCTACTCGAGGCCCCTTCCTAGCAACGTGGAGGCCTACTTGAGGCCCCTTCTTAGCGGCGTGATCTGTAAACCGGCTCTATTAAAAGAAGAATCAAGATCTTAATTTACCCCCGGCTTTCCTTGGTTTTATTTTTTAACATTTTTATATTATATTAAATTAACTTTACCCTTTCTCCTTTTTTTTTACTTTTCCTTTTAAGCCAGGACTCCTCCAGTCCTGGTGATAGTTTTCTCCTAGACTTTACCTTTTTTCCCCTCCCGGAAAATAGTAACGTTACTATATCACAGGATATTTTCAAATAAAACATTTCAGTTTAAAAGTAAAGCGGTGCTTTTTCTTGTACGCAATGGAATGCATTGCATTACGTACAAGAAAAAACCCCATTTACCTTTTCCTGTTTGGTGTCGATATCGTATTCATTATTCCATATCACACAACATATTCAAATTAAACATTTCAATTTAAATTCCCATACCACACGTGTGCACCTTGCCTAATATCGTTCACTTAACGGAAAATGATTTTGTATCAAGAATATTTCCAGTGAATTTTCAATCCGACGCCGACGTTCAATGTTACAGTATTTTGGTATCCATTAGTTGGTAGATTGACGTTTTATTAAATTCAGTTCTCATACAATTGCGACAAAAGACTTGACGCCATTTTCTGTTATTGGACATTACCTACATTGTAGATGTGTGGATTGTAGAAATGGAATCGAATATTGTTAGAATTATTTAAACTGTATGGTACGTAAGCTTCGCGAATGGAACAATCATTTTCTGAATACCATATGTTCAGAAAATGATTGTTCAATTCTCGAAGCTTTTCTTTTCATGGTATATAATAATGATTTCTCATTTCAAATGCGAAACTTCTCAGATATGGTATTACTTGCAAATGACACGTCACTTATTTCTAAAATTGCTCGTCGATCTGAAAGCCTTGACAACGCGAATGTAAAGCTCAAACAAGCTTTAGGCTGAGTATCAGCGATCTAAATTCAAGTAATAAAAATGTAATAAATTTACACAAGTAGTAACTATTTCGGCTCTCCGTCGTCATAATGGGGAGTTGAATATTAACTCTTATAGGACAGATTAGTTCTTCAATAACCATGGCAGCTAGTTTACTACAGTAAATATATGCTAGAATTTTAGGATCATTCATGGTTACTTATATTAGAATCACTTTTATTTTTCTACACGGCAATGGCCTCACCACCTGTTACGTGGGACAGAAATGCATACGGTGAAACGTGGGCGTTAAATATGCCTCTGCCTACCCCTTCGGGGATAAAGACGTGACAATATGTTGTATGTTTATTTTTCTAAATAGCGCAGCACGTGCTTTTTAGAGCCAGGACTAACGAAACCTGTTCTAGGAGATCGACATTACGACAATGGCCTCACCTGTTTGTTAATATTTATATGTAAAATATAAAGCATTAAAATGTCGTCGGTCTTTTTCGAAGTCGCCATCTGTGTTGGCACTAGATCGGTAGATGGCTACCGGGTGTTTCCTATGAATGATATATGTATGTATCTATAAATATATATAAGTATGTTTATCAGTTGTCTAGATTCCATAACACATTAGACCAGAAGGCGTTGTGTAAAAATCACAAGAAAATCTCTGTTGGGCTCTTTCCACACAATAATCAATGAACTGAAACGAAATAATCTTAAAATATTCGAATTTTTAAGGTTTCATCCGGACATGTTAGTACGGATAGACAAATGAAAATAAATGTGCCAATGATGTATAGAGCCAATTCACTCCCGTCCCTCGTTCGTCGTTCAGTCAATCTCTACAATAGCAGTAGAGAAGTTAGATCAATAACAATCTACTGCGATAACAAGAATGCCACATATCAATTATTTCAGCGGCTAATAATGCCTAACAAAAGTAAAGAAAGGACGATTCGTATACAAATATTTGTGACTCTTTATATAGATTTTGTCGGAGGCAATTTCCGTAATGAAAATGTGACCCAGGAAGTGGAGAATGAATTCTAAAGAGTCCGTTTCTTTTACGTACTTTGTTTCATATACAAATATCATATCTCTTTAATGTTTTATTTATTTATAATTCACGCCTATATCCCTGAAGGGTTGGCAGAGGCATACTATACACCCACATTTCATCGTTAGTATTATTGTCTCACGTAATAGGTGGTGAGCCCATTGCCGTGTTGAAATATACAGACGCAGCTACCTGCTGCTGAAACTTTTAAAAGCAGCTTTTAAAGCCTAAAACTTGGCTTAATGACTTACACGGTGCTGGTAACCAGGATCAATGACTTAACGTGTCTTCTGAATCACGGAAACACTCGTCAATAGAAATGCTAAAAGCCGAGTCACCCATCCGAGAACCGTCCTGGTTCTCGGATGGGTGACTCGGCTATGAATTTGTAAATTTTAAACTATAATATGTGAACAATACAGTTATCGTAAATAGCTGGCTATAATATATTTCATACACTTCCAAAAGGTGTAGGGTTGTTACCATCTCTTTGCAGTCGTAAAACATTTGTGGCGGTACATTAAATTGGATGACGGCGTGACTGCCATAAACTTATTTGGGTACTGGGATATGAGCTTGTTACGCGGTGCAATGTTTTGGAACTCTGCCCCACTATCTACATAAATTATGTATTATGCTCACACAGCTTCCGCTGAGCGAAATTGCCTGTTTTATGAGAGGTCCACGTCAGTAGTGAGACAAGAGTTTTACCTAACGTCAGTCTGAAAATGTACTCCAAGTTAAATCCGAGTAAAAACAGCATTCAAAATGGTTTATTATTTAAGTATATATATTTATTTATTTACCATTTTCCACAGGAACTTGTACCCAGGAGAAAATGTATAGTAGTATACGTACAATAATATAGCTTACACATCAGAATAACACATAGGCTGTGTTATTCTGATGTGTAAATGTATTATTGTAAAGTTTTATCAAAATCCTCCTGTAGATTTTGCGTGAAAGAGTAACAAACAACCACCCAAACTAACAAACCTTCGCGTTTATAATATTAGTAGGATTTATAAATTAGCATAATATCTATATATATATATAAAAGAAAGTCGTGTTAATTACACTATTTATAACTCAACAACGGCTGTACCGAATTGGCTGAAAATTGGTGGGGAGGTAGCTTAGAGCCAGGAGACGCACATTTTTTTTCCCGGGAACAAGTTCCTGTGGGAAACGGGAACGGAAAACTTCTCTACGCGGGCGAAGCCGCTGGCACCAACTAGTATGAATATATATTAGAAGAGGTCGTTCATTAATTCTAACTAAGCGAACTAAAAAACATTAAGTTTCTCCATAATATTTCTCTGCATCGCAGTCCTCATGTAGTGGGTTAGGGGACAAATGGTCCCAGGCCTAAATGGGACTAAGAAAAAATTCCACTCTTTCTATTTGACAATTAGTCAGCTGGGCCCACATTACTTTAGGTATTGGGACGATTACAGCGCTGAATATTCTCTAGGGGTTACTTGGTCTCAATAAAGTGATAGTGGCTCTAGCAAAGGGAAGGTATGTATTCGTCTAAAATGCTTTTTAAATAAAAGTTTAAGTTTAGTTTATTTTAATTTTTTATCACTCTATTCATAATTCTTAATAGGGCTTTACTTAAAAAAACTGATTATTATTAGAAAGTAATGAATTGGAGAACATTTTCATTCCATTCTTATCTTGTTAAGGTAATTACTCACCGTATAATCTGTATCATTAAAACGAAAATTACCTCTGAAATGAATCATAAAGCTGCAGAACAAACAAGTCTGTCATTTGAGTGACACTTCATTTCATATTCAGTTCGATCCGCAATAAAGCGCACTTCTATTTTCGCTTTTAAATTGGCACATTACGAATATTTTAGTGTACATAACATTTCCCTAATGACACATTTTAATATATTCATTAATCCTACTGATATTATAAACGCGAAAGTTAATAAGAATGGATGTTTGTTACTGTTCCACGCAAAATCTACTGTATGGAGTTTGATGAAACTTTTCAATATTATAGCTCACACATAAGAATAATACATAGGCTACTTTTTATCCCGGGAACAAGTTTCTGTGGGAAACGGGATCGAGAAAACTTCACCACGCGTGCGGAGCCGCGGTCGTTAACTACCTAGTTTAAAATAAATAAGAAGCGCTCGTGGCCCTGCTGACTCAGTAAATGGTAAATGATCACTGCGTTAAGCAACATTTGCTATAATAGGTGGTCCTTGGATGGGTGACCACTTTGTGGGATTTACATTTGCGAGCGTTTCCGTACTTCGGAAGGCACGTGAAGACGTTGGTCCCGATTGCCAGTAAAATGGCAGTCGTTAAGCCTGGTTGAAAGCCTATTGGGCGGCTAGAAAATTTTCAACAGCATGTAGCCACAGCCTGCGCCTGCTCATTTCAACACGGCAATGGGCTCACCACCTGTTACGTGGGATAAAAATGCCTTCGGTGAAATTTGGGAGTATAGTATGCCTCTGCTAACCCCTTCGGGGACAAAGGCGTGACACGTAAAATAAATAGGTTGCTCTAAAAAACAACCTTTTGCCTATCACAATAAGTACTTGCTTTATTTAATTTCATTATTCATGTACTTTTAAAAACGTTTGTCATAAGTGCTGTGAGATTTAACGCCAATAAATAAATAACATGCCCGTATATACGGGGCTCCCCTAAGATCTCCGGGACCCAAGTGACCTTGCCTACAAGATTAGCTTGGGAACTGAAAATGTTGATAGAACGAAATACGACGACATCCATAGAGCGGAATGCTGAACCACTAAATTGAACACAGTATCTGCTCTTTATCATAGTGTAGTAGTTTCCTAACCCTGGACGCCCAAAGTGATGACGCACAGGCAATGGATAAATTCATACTGAGAATTTATCTATTGCCTGTGTTCTTACAAATTGACACATCCCTTTTTTTAATTTATTTTTTAGGAGTTTTAAAAAATGTTCTTTTAGGTGATTCTTGCGTCATAATAACTAGAATGTTTTACTAATGTTATATCTGAATCGCCCTAATGTTGTCTGGTAGAGAATGTCTAAGGCATTGAAAACGTTTACTTACCTTAACTTAATATTAACATTAAATATAACCTTAAAAATATGATACATAACTAAAATATATTATTAAAAGAGGTCCCTTTAGGCAAGGTGCCGAGGATACTGGCAGCATATCCTTTGAATAGCTAGACTAATTCTTTGTCCGAGGTAGCTGCCAGCTCTTCGGTCTCCTGTGATGTCGACTAACCTTTTCGCAATTTCCTTAAAAAGCCTAATTGCTCTAGGACCCCACGGACCAAGAGTCTCGACACCGAATGGGACAAAATCATATTCGGAGCCAAGACTTTTTCAGCCGCTTCACAAGCCGCACCGGCTCTGTTGTTGGTAAAACGTTTTGTACATTGTGTTGAAGCACAGAATAATTAATAGTACTAGTTGGCTGAAGTTAGCCAAATATGAGTAAAACTTTTCGGTGTTGCGAGTAGCCAGGCAGTCTAATAGAAAACACCTTACGTTAAATAGCCTTTTATTTGCTCCTAATTATTAAGTTTACATTAAAAATAATTTGGATTTTTTTCTTTATTCATTCATTCATTTTTATTCATTAGAAACCCCCGTGCAGGTAAATGCCTCCTCCAGGCTTTGCCATTTATCTCTATTTTGTGCTAGTAAGACCCATTTCTCACCGGCTACTGCGCGGATATCGTCCGACCAACACCTGTTCGGGCGGCCTACGCGGCGCTTTCCATCTACTGGGCCGCGCCACTCGGTTACGACCTTTGTCCAGCGTCCGTCGCCATACCTCGCCAGGTGTCCGGCCCACTTCCACTTAACTCGTCTTATATGTTCCATAGCGTCCCTCACTTTTGTTCGTTGTCTTATTTCTTCATTTCTTACTCTATCATTTAGCTTAATTTTGAGGAAGCTCCTCTCCATAGCTCTTTGGCATACCGAGTTTCGTTTTGCGTTAGCTTCGGTGAAGGACCAGGTTTGACAACCGTATGTTAGAGTAGGAAGAATACAGGAGTCCATCAGCCTTTACTTGATAGCAGTAGGCATGTTTGATTTAAATAAGTGTTTAAGGACCAGTATCGTTTCTAAGCTAAAGTGATCCGTCTGTTTATTTCCTCTGTGTCTATTTCTCTTAAAGGTATAAGTTTCCCGAGGTACATATATTCACTGACGTACTCAATGTTCTCGTTGTTGATTTTTTACAGGTGTGATTATAGAGTTCGTTAATATTTTAGTCTTTTCAAAGTTTATTTTCAATCCAACCTTTTCGCTACATTTATGCAGAGTTGTCATCATAACCTGGATTTCTTTGGCGCTGTTTGATAGGAGAACTATATCATCGGCGAATCTAAGATGACTTAAGTATTTGTCTCCTATTTTTACCCCTTTGTCCTTCCAATTAATATCGTGAAATATTAGCTCCAGCACGGCTATAAATATTTTCGGGGACAGAGGGTCACCCTGTCTCGTGACAGAAAACACCTATAGCTATTACTATTCAAAATATATGTATATGTCTATTCCCAGTTTCTCGAGAAAATACGAAACAATGTATAAAGTGTGTTTTCATTACTTACTTTACGAGTATCTTCATAAAGTACATTTTTGACATAAATTGATATAGAAGCACTACTTTTACGATATGGATTGTTCATTAGTAGTATTGACGTGCATACGTTTTTATGGTTTTTAGAGAGGCAAAATGGGCTGACCACCTGTTACGTAGGACCAATAGTATACGATGTAAAGTGGGCATATAGTAAGACCCTGCAACGCCTTCTTTACAATTCAAAAAAAAAACAAACGGTTACTCTCTCGGATGATATAGTTTGGCGTTTCAGCTATATATTTATTATCTCTATCCAAATTTAATTACACCGCTCGACAGGATTTAAGAACTAATTTCGTTAAGCAAACGCTGCCATATTGAGGTCATTCTGTTGTGTATCTAGATTTTTATTTATCATGACTTTTGACTCGGAGAATCTACGATGTTCGTACAAGATTCAAAAATATTACTTGTTACGAGACATATCGTATCGTTACACGTTTATCTATTTTATGGAACTTCATTATGTTAATATCGTATAAGAACGGGAGTGTATATTAAGTTATGAAGATTAAACTTTCCATTAAATTATTTCTGATCTTAATTAAATAATAGAAGTTCCCTAATTTTACTTTATACAACTTTTTACAGTAAAATAAACATTTTTTCAGTCGGCCGTACCTTCTCGCAAACTTTTACAACCTACCCATGTCTTACTGCCATAAAGTTTTGCATATAAACAGGAACAAACTTCAAAATCAGCTAGAGCACTTGACTTTGAAACTTTTTGACTCAATATTTCATAACAACAGATACATTTATCGAAAAATGTTTTTAAAAACTCTAACATGAATATAGTATAATAAAGTACCACGGAGTGGACGAAAATAAAAAAAGCAAATAAGTAGGTAAATAAAAAATGAAAATAAATATAAGAGAGATAATACCTATGACATTTTATTCCATATTTAATTTTATCACTTTCTCAGTGTGAACAATATGTAGGTATACCCAAAGTTACAGATTTCTAGTATATATTACAAGAAGGTACAACAGACTGTTTGTAGTTTTGTAGAAACAAACGTTTTGATGAAAGGGTGCCTTGCTTACTCCAGAACCCTTAAAAGCTTAATAAACCTATAAAAAAACAGCACACTGGTAATTATTCTCGATGTTGGGTGAAAGGGGTGGTCCGTTTCCATTCGAACCACTCCATTAGTGTTGCTTAAAAGCGGGATTCTGTTTTCTTTAAAACAATTTTCGTTTATAGGGCTAAATACGCAGTTAGGTTTGCCAATAAATGCTTGAAAATAATGTACCCACCGCAGACCATTACACAAAGGAGTATAAATTAAAGCACCAACATTTAGACGGATACCGTTCTCCTGTGCAAAGTGAATTATAATATTACCGCCATTTTGTTGATAACTTCATCCCTGATTCATAGGTACATACGTAGTTCTTGTTATCGTAATTATTCGTTTCTTATTGATAACAACGGTATTTAGGCACTTATTTCCATTCCGAATATTTTGTTATGATTCATTAATTATTAAAAGTCTAGCGCGTATTGTATATTTTTATCCGGTAGCTTATTTTCCTAATTTTATTTCAACTTAAAAAGTATGTAGCTTATGAAATATCTTACTAATGTTACAAAAGCGAAAGTTTGTAAGTATGGATGTTTGTTAATCTTTCACACAAAATCTACTAATGAATTTTGATGAAACTTTACAATAATTTAGCTTACACATCAGAATAACACATACTCGTAGGCTACTTTATATCTCGGGACCAAGTTTTTGTGGGAAACTGAAACGGAAAAACTTCAATACACGTGCGGAGCCGCGGGCGTCAACTAGTAAAAGTATATTTATCAGTTGTATTGTATAGCACAATCTATAATTCACTTAATGTAGGCTAGATGGCGGTGTGTAAAATTTCACACATCATTAGTCACTTTATCTTTTCTCGTCGTTTTCTTTTTTTCACTTTATTGTATTCTCAGTTGCTTCTAAAGCCTTCCTGGATTTACTTTTATTTATGGAACCTAGGTCCACCTTTATTTAGCTGCTAGGATCAACCTACGGACCAACCCTGAAAGGACATCTGCGTTGCGGCCTCGATTGGCTGTCAGCAGGTGCACCGCAAGCAGGTGAGTTCATTTGGGCTCATTGCGCCACTTAAACTGTATTATTTACTCACAAGGTGACCCCCACGGATTTGCCCGTGACGTAGGTACTTCGAACTCCCGTCGCATCTATTTAATCCCGTCGCTAATAAATACTACCAAAATGTTTAAAAATTGGCCCGGTTTGTCGACATTTATGATTACTGCTACGCTCTTCAGGGTAGTAATTTGATGATATATAACCGCCTTCCTCGATAAATAGGCTATCCAACACAAAAAAAGTTTTTCAAATCCGGCCAGTAGTTCCTGAGATTAGGGCGTTTAACCGAACAAACTGTTCAGCCCTATATATTAGTATAGATTGAACTATCCAGTAGGTGTTACTGAAATAATTATATAACCAAGGTTTTGATCCCAAGTGTAAATGCAAATTTGCGTACTAGTTAGTAGTCTATTATCTGTCACCGCATGTTCTGACAAATACTCATTATTAACTAAACAAGCGTGAATCAGCGGATAATCAAATTCATAATATTTCGTGGTATATTACACCGCAACTACAAAATTGTATGAATACACAATTGATTAGGATGTGGTTATATGAATTAATTATTTAAATAAAAATATACCTACATAATAAACCGATTTCTATTGAAAAATGAAGGATTGTTATTGATTCACTTGGCAATTTCCTTATGACATTGTTCATATGCGTTTTATATCACCATCTTCTCTGTTTACTCTTCTTATTAGAGTTATCAAAGATAGTGAGATTTATAAACGTCAAGTGTGTAAGTTGAGTTCATAATTATGGTACATTTTTTTTATGTATGCTTACTTAATAACACGAATGTGCGGAATAAAAAGCACAATTTATGTAATCCTTACCAAGTACCAGTTGTATCACCACTGGCATCGTAGCCCAGTCATTTTAGATATTTTAAACCCCAATCTGCGGAATAATTCCTAGTGAGCTGAATTTTTCTACACGCCTATAGTACGGCGTTGTAATGAAGATGTGAAAAATCGACATTAATATCGTGCCGGCTAAAAAAATTATGAAGGTCAGAAGGTCGCGAAAATCAGTTTTTTGCAAATATCTTGCGACCTCAATACGGGTCATTGTAAAATTGTTTGTCACAAAATTATCCACAAAAAGTGCCTCTGGCATTTTTCTGTACAGTTAACTGTTTTTGGATCAGAGCGCTGAGAAAGCTACTAGAATGCACTCACATACGGTATTATATAGTTAGATAGATAGATAATTATTTATTGCACACCATTACATACAGTATTTACAGGACTTAAAACTATAAGTGAGAGTACAATGGGCGGTCTTATCGCTAAAAGCGATCTCTTCCAGACAACCTTAGTATGGAAAAACAGTGATGTGATTATCTCTATGATCAGGAAAACAAAGAAAGAGGTAGTTGATGGCGTACTTACATAATATATAACTACAGATTAGTATGATAGTGAGGATAAAAGTTAAGTTGATCTCAATAAAGTTAAATAAAACTTAGAGGACAGAAAGTGGTTTTTAAACTTATCCTTAAAGATAGCAAGTGACCTTGCGCGACGTATATCTATATAAGTCTAGCTATCTGCCAAGACAGTATTTTCCTAAGAATTTTGTGGAATGTGACGGCATTTTTAGTCTCAGATTCTCCGATGATCTTAAGCACTTCGAATGAATATCATGAAGGAATTCAAAACGTCCTTTGAGATAGGTAGGCGTAGAAGGGTTGAACAGTATACTGTATAACAAGAAAAGAATATGAGCATTCCGGCGAAGTCGAATAGGTAGCCACTCGAGCCTTTTCCGAAAAACAGTGATGTGATCATATTTGCGTAGTCCAAATGTAAATCTGATACAAAAATTCAGAAGACGCTCGAGTTTATCTAGCTGGCATTCGGTGAGATCTGGATAGCTGACGTCTGCATAGTCTAGAATTGGGAGTAGGAGTTGGTGGCAGTCGGTAAGAAAGATCGCAAATGTTTCATAGATCCCGCAGCTGCATACAGTCTTCGGCTGGTCTCTTGCATTTGAGTGACCCAGGAGAGATCCGAGTCAATGTATATTCCCAGGTTTTTAACCCGGTCACTAAATAGTAAGACGGTACCGTTGAAAATAACCGGTGGGAGTAGTGGCCAGTCAATGTTTAAAACCATCCAAGGAATGCCAACTATTGTGACTTGGGTCTTTAAGGGGTTCACCTTGAGTCCATACGATTCGCTCCAGGCACTTACACTGGCCAGATCATTATTAATAGCATCCACAGCATCTGTAATGGACGTCTGGGGTGCTTGGCTGTATATTTGTAAATCATCTGCATAAAGGTGATAGGAGGAACGAAGTTGATCCGAGATTGAATTAATGAATAATGCGAAAAGTAAAGGAGAAAGAACGCCACCCTGGGGCACACCGACAGAAGTATTGCACCATGAGAGTGTTTTCGATGCGTAAGCTGTCGGCGTCCACACAGGTAACTGCGGAACCAATCAGTCGCCACTGGAGTGGCATATCTCCAGTGGCGACTGATTGGTTCCGCTCGCTAGTTAGATCGCAATATATCAATCAATATGTCTAAATCCACTGTGTTAAACGCGTTGGAAAAATCCAACAGAGCCAATACTGCAATATCATGTCGGATGTCGTCCGTAATATTCACCAAAGCGGAGGCAGTGCTGTGACCAGGTCGAAAGCCTGATTGATAAGGATTCAATAAATTGTTTTTGATTAGAAATGTAATGAGTTGGTTATGTACAAGGCATTCAATTACTTTGGAGAGGAATGGTAAATGGGTCTATAATCAGAGAAACAAGAAGGATTTTTATTTTTAGGCAAAGGAATGATTTCTGCGGTTTTCCAGAAAGAGGGGAAGATACCAGATGATAATGATTAATTTAGGATGTGACAGATGACTGGGAGGATCTCATCAAGGATGGGTAGGATCATATTACGGCTCACACCATCACTTCCAACTGCATTGGAGCTGATTGACATAATGCCCCTCCTAGCATCACTGGCAGAGATCTGATTAAAATCGAATAGTGGATACTGAGGGGTTGGTAGGGATGAGAGATCATTAAGTGTGTGAGATTTGGTTGTCTTATTAATATTAGACGAAGCGGTGAAATGTTGATTCAACAAATCAATATTAAAATCTTTAGGTAGTGCATTGTGTTGCGATCTTCCCACCCCCATTGTTCTAAGAAATTTCCAGACTTTGGCTGGATCGTTATTTTGGACAGAGTTGTGAATATGCTGGCGTTGTGCGTCCCTACAAACCTTATTGCAGTGATTACGAATACGCGTATAGTTCTCCCGGTTTGTGGCAGTCGGTCTGGTCTTGTACTTAAATTTTGCCGTCGCTCGCTTACCTGGACATGAGCGATCGGATTTCTTTTTAGTTTTAGCCAGGGAGAAGGAGTATGCTTAATTTTGACCGGTCGCACAGGAGCATGTTTATTATACAGTAGTAGTAGGCTGCTATTAAATATCTCTATTTGCTCGTCGGGCATACTACACGCAAAGAGTGGAGAACAATCAATATTTGCGGCATCTTCACAAAGAGAATCCTTGTCGATGCCACCAAAATTGCTCTGCATTAAAATCTTGGACTTGTTCTTTGGGGGACGAATTTTGTAGGATAGGAATAGTAAGTCATGAAGCGAGAACATGTCAGCAGGGTACTGTCCGTATTTAGCGACATGATCTTTGGAAGAGACAAGATTAAGATCAAGAAGACTAGGAGAACAGTTTGGAACATAGTGGGTTGTAGTGAGAGGGAGAATGGAAAGGTTGAATATAGAAATAGCCCAGGCACTTGGAGCTCTTAGTCCCATCTTAAATCGCAAAAGCAATTTAAGTAGTGAAACCAAACTACGTATTTATAATAATAAACATATACAGTCTATATACAGTCCACCATCCACCAGTATGTATAATATACAGTCCACCAATCCCTCCAAGTCATACAAAATAAAGCTCTTCAAATAGCTTATAATACGCCATTTAAGACAGATCTAGTAAAACTTCACGAAAATTTAAAATTCTTGTTGCTTTTTGAGTATATTTTAAAACTAACACGAAAATTCTATTACAAAAATAAACTTCATACTCATAATCCATTAATAAAAAATATATGTATATCTAATACTAATAGCTTAACATACTTCGATAATTATGGCACGTATAGGTTGCCCCATCACTACGTATTGTTCCCTCCAGCGACAACAAGCGCAAGCGCCGACCAGTTTATTGACCTGTGTGGATCGCCTGGCCGCCCCGCTCTCGCCCATGTGACGTAGGAGCGCGGGCGGTGAGGCGGCTCTGTCGCTGTAGCCTTCTGCAGTTGCATTGTGTAGAATCGAGCTATTTACCCACATTTCATGAAACGAACGAGAATATTTAACTAAATATCTAAAATAAATAAATAAATATCCATCACGCCTTATCCCCGAAGGGGTGGCAGAGGCATATTATATGCCCACTTTTCACCGTGTGGATTCCTGTCCCACGTAATAGGTGGTGAGCCCATTGCCGTGTTGAAATAGACAGACGCAGGTTGTGGCTACCTGCTGTTGAAATTTTTTAAGCCGCCTATAAGGCCTTCAACCAGGCTTAACGACCGACATTTTACTGGCAACCGGGACCAACGGCTTAACGTGCCTTCCGAAGCACGGAAACGCTCGCAAATGTAAATGCCACAAAGTGGTCACCCATCCGACGACCAGCCATAGTGAAAGTTGCGTACCTCAGTGATCGTTTACCGAACACTGAGACCGCGGGGCCACGAGCGCTTCATATCTCTATATATCTACTAAATATCTCGTACTCAATAACATCACAATCGTGGCAAAGTTAATGTTATTTACTTATTATTATGTTATTAAAAATTCTAGTTTACACTTTGATAAACTTATAGAGGCGACATCAGTCTGATAAAGTGTATTATTATATTGGCTAGTGTATATATAATGTAAGTACTACACTTCTGTAATTTATATATTATGATTAAATAAAGCTGTTTTAAATGAAAATGAAAAGTTAAGCACATCGAAATAAAAACTAAGGTATCAACTTTAAAGCACTTTGAAAGAAAGTGAAACACATTTCAGCAGACATTTTGCTTTTAGTTATGCACAAGTTTTTGTCATTAATAAGTAAAAGATCAGTGACATAAAGTAATCTAAGCATGGTAGACTTTGAAAGGGTTTTGGAAGGGTGACGACTTTGCGAAATCCGCAGTTTCTAACTACAATTTCTGTGATATATTTGCACAAAAGGGACATTCACTTGGTTCAAGCCCGCTTCACAGCACGTGCTAAC